>CAJQUW010000005.1:0-38448 GCA_907163375.1 Prostheceraeus crozeri
GGAAATGCTCTTATAAATAAATAAATAAGTTATAATATTGTTACTTTATCTCCTCCATCTGATGCCTTCCTAAAGATCGTGAAGTGAATTAAATCATCAAACTGTAAAATACTGTGATTACTGTATATACTTCGCGAATTAGAAAACTTTGTATGGTAGGCCCCGCATGAATTAACCTAAAATTTCAAAGCATAAATTCACGTGCTACTTTAGATTAGCAAAGATTAAATGCAAGAACTGATTCACAATTGAGAGTTGGGATTTTAATCCAGGGTGGGCGCCCAATATGCATATGGTTGCATGTCGGCCTCATATAATGTGCGAACATGTTATCACTGAAATTATTTCAATAGCTACTTGTAGGGGCCTATCATTGAATACGGGTAGCAGTTCTACAAAATAATCTTTTTATTCTATTGTGGAAGTCTGTGCTGCAGGGAGGATAACAATTTCATATTTCTCCGATCACAAAAATATGTAAAAATAGCATACATGTAAGTGTGAATTTTAAGTAGCATCCTTTCTATTATGTAGGCATGATACAACAAGTAACAAACATCAAATTATGTTGCTACTCACACTAGGCCTATCCGCTAATTCACCATTAAAATGCAATATTCTTCCTCTGAGACATTATGAATCGACCTGTTTCGTAATCCCGGGATTGTAGCTTTTTGGATCCCGAAATCCCGGATTGGATTTCAAAAATCTCTATATCCTGGGATTTGGAAAGGTACCCAGGACTGCAGTTCCTACTCAATACTCAATCCCAACCGGGGCTCGTTCAATCCTGGGATTCCGCATTTTATCCGGGATTGAAATTTTCCCATGACTTTGGAATTCCTAAATTGTAATCATAAACACATGCACATTTTACATTCTCAACAGAAAAGAATGATAGAGCTATTCAATAACAGATAGTAAGCTATGTATTTGCGTCTTTAAGCTGAGTGGATGGATGGTAACAACTGTGCTAACGGGTTGGAGATAAGCATAAGTTCGGAATTCATCAACGACCGTTTAGTCAGCTCATCATCTGTTAGTCAATTATCTTTTTCTGTCACACGCCGAGTAATTGTCGACTAAGATCAGATGCTGTTTAAAATCGCTCGCCTTTCCTTACTGTGTAGCCTACGTATCATTGCAACTCACTACAGCGTCACATCGATTTCTGGCTTGTGAGAGTGATTTATTTGTACTATATGAAGCAAAACTCAATTACTTTTGCTTGCACTCTTAATCATTCGGCAATCTCATCCGTAATTCGAAAGTTCATGTATGGAATCCAAGTTCGAGCTATTTTCTCATCAATGAGATGTGATAATCTCATTGATAACCCCGTATGACGATTTAAGTCGTCAGCATACATTTAGAAGTCTAGCTAAATTTTGATCAGATTTTTTCAACCTCAAGAATTTCTAGGGTACTAATAACCGCATTTATATCACAAAAAACTGGTATGATAAAGTGCCAGGAGAATTTTGCTTTTGTATACAATGACAATGTGCTGCAATCCCCAGGACTATCCAAATCCTGGGATTCCGACATATCTCTAGACACAGAAGTTTCTATATTGATCAACATTGCACCAGAAAGGAAGGAGAAAATATGTTTCACAACTGCGCAATTCCAAGTTGAGATGATATACCGTCATACAAATAATATGAGTCAAAGAATGCTTCATTCCCATTATGAGACTCTATTTTTTAAACTTATATTGCTCTATTTCTAGCCAAAATTATTTAATTCATCACAAAAATGGTGCAATGCGTGAAATATATCTAGAACTGTGAACTTAGAATTACCGTAAATCACGGATGTACTCGTGCATCATTTACCTAGGATAAATTGAGACAAATGTGGATATAGGATAACTGAACTTTATTTTACTCACCGGTGCTATATTTTCCAAGAGAAAATATAGCACTGCTTTCAAATGGTAAACATGCTTTAAATCAGATGGAGTACTTTTTACTCATACTCTAAGAAAATGAAGCACTCAGACTTTCGGTCTTCGTGCTTTATTGAAATATACAGCATTTTGAGCAATGACTTGTCACATATCATTGTTATAATGATGGATATAGCTTGCAGTTTGAATTTCAGCCTGAATGAGGGTATAGCCCATGCATGTACTTTTTCATGCACCATGGCATCCTCAGTCCGTTTCTATTTCTTTTCATCTCTATTCTCTTTCATCGTCTTCTATTTTCTTTCATCTCTCAGAAAAGATTCGTGAGTTATTTACACTGAAGTATAATCAGAGCTGCCTCTTGCATTTAATTTGTTAGGAGAATTTTTCCCATTACTTCAGAGTTATGAAAATTCATCTAGGATACAATCGACACTGCAGCGACTGGCTCATTAATTTTTCTGAGCATCAAAATCGAAAGTCCTTATCAATAGACTGTGCTTGAGGAGATATCGGTGAGGGCATCTGAAGAATCCTTCTTCGGGATGGTGTGCTGTATCAATTAGATTTGTGTTTGCATGCATGTTAACTGGGAATTCATATTTGGGACAGTACTATGGCACATATGGTATTCCAGTTGAACGTAGTTGGTAGACGACATGTAGGCCTACTTGCTTTTGATCCTATTCCATTTGTTTCCAGTCTTCATGGATGATATTAGGCCTACATCCTTCGCTATAACTTTGCTGATGATGATTCCCATTTTGTTTGATATTTACTCGTGCAGATTTCGAGAGATTTTTGAAAACCTAAAAACCTAGAAAAATTTATATTATGGCTGGGGAGGCCTGAGCTAATAGCAATATTTTGATAACGTTGGAAATTTTTGGAATTCACACTGCATTTGATGAATACGATTGTCGCAAACAGACGATTCTTCATGATGAACCAAAAATACGTTGAGGTGTCTTCTTAAAGAATTTTTTGGCTATACAATAAGAACTATGTAGCCTTACAGCTCAACGTTTCGCGCATTCACGCTTCTTCAGGGGCAAAAAAGCTAAAAACAATCAGCTAAATAGTCAGTACAGTGTCAGGAGGGAGAAACACGGTTATTTACGCAGTGGTGTAAAGAATTCTACCCTTACTGTATTTGGCTAAAATCTTTTACAGAAGTTGTCAGAAACATAACGTAACAAGAATATTTTGTCTTGCTTCATCTTCGAATTGAAAATTTTATTATAGAAGAACAGAAGTACAAGTACATGCCTCACGACAGTTATCTGAAGTAGGTCTACTTAAATAAAACTCGGAAACATTTCACACCCTGGACCCTATAATGTGAGCCTAAACATTCTTTTTGCCACTCTCTTATGGCCCGTTGATGTGTTATCGATTTCAGCGTTACTTCCTTTCGAGTGACATAGAGCGGTCGAATGCATGAATAGGTCTATCCATTTCTATAGTCTGATCACACCAGGTCAAAGATCACTAGTTGCACAGAATGACCAATAATAGTCAAACAGCCAGAACGAGATTCTGCAAGGAACGATGCCGAACATGCCGATGAACGAAATATGCCTACTGCGCGTCGGTCGAGTTCTATCCGGTTCCTCATCTTGTCAGACACGATTAAAGAAAAAACACACTTTAATGCAATAGGACGGAAACTTTGGATGGCAGCTTTTGGAAACAATTGAATTCTCTATGTTTCCGGTTATTTAATTAAAAATGCTGTCTAGAACGATAATTTTTTGATATGGAATTTCCTCAAGTCATTTTCTATGCATGCAAACCTGTCTGTGAGGCTAGATTTGGCAGGCCTCCTAATGTTTATGTACAAATACAGGTATTTTCAGTAATTTTTCATATACCTCAAATTCGGTAGTTTTGAATCCCTGTGGATGCGTTGTTATATCCATTGGATTAAAACTACGTTGCTTGAGGTTTGTCGGCATCTCTGCATTTTTGTCTGCTTTTCTACTATTGCATGAACTACATGAATGTTTTTAGTTGTATACACGTGTCAGCAGGTAAGATGAGAATCGTTATTCGGTTTTCAGCCAAAAATTGTGCTAGAAGCCAGTGGATCCCTGGATTGTATAGATTACAATAATCTGTCCGATTTGAGGATTAGTTGGTTTTTGGATTGTTCAGCATTGGCGAATAGCTTCACGTATCGAATGTATAACCAACGAATATCGAAATCAAATAGAGGACAGCGTAGGGATAGCTAACGGACATCGATCTTGCGACTGATAGGCTACATATCCGCTGTTAGCTAAGGGATACCAGGCGGATAACCAGAATGCACAGACGATAGCACGGATATCCGTCAAAAAACAACGAACTAGCTATCGGTTGGATATCAAACATGTCCGCTGATAAGATACATATCTCCTTGGGATAAGAATTTGTTATCCGCGGAGATAGACTGGATATCCAAACGGCTCCTGACGTAGAAAAAATGGTGTCTATCCGTTCAATCGTGAAGATGCGGAGAAACTATAAGATACTGATTGGATCCGTTTGCTCGGAGGGGTGCGATTTAAAGAAGGCGACAATGATAATGTTGTAACGCTTCAGCATCATCATTGTGCGCAACTAAGCTCAATGATGGACTAAGTACAATGTGGACGGAAATAGGCAACAATGTTTTCTCGTAATGATGACATCTGCATCCGTTCATGTGAAAGATATTTCAGAAGTCTATTGTATATCTACATGTGTATTCATACCATTGCTGCCCACTGCGATTCTTGTTTTTTTTTAGATTTTGCTCATTTTCTAATCCCAGCATTTTCAAAATATCTGTGAGAACCTCAGAGCCATATCGAATAGAGTGAATTTTGGTAGCCTACTTTTGGCTTCAATTCATAGACAAGAATATAATATCAAGAAAATAACAAAAATCATTGAAAACCATAACCTGGAAGGAAAGTGACATCTGATATCTTTCTATACTTGCTCTTTATCCTATTTAGATTTATTATTTGTTGCCAAGCTTTTCCTCCAATCTATGCGCACTTGGTGTGAGGCCTATATAAATGCGATGCTGTTTATCCCTTTACAAAGTTCTTTTCAATATTGTTTTCGGATATTGTAACTTCCATACTGTGATCCCTCCACATCCTTGCTAAATTCACATTCCAAAATTAGACCTAAACAATTTTCTCAGTTTCAATTCTACTAGTCCTTCCTGCAGTTTCATGTATTTTCAAGGAATTGTACATATCTGCTTGATGATTCTTTGAATGAGCCAAAGAATGTAGACAAGGCCTACTATTCAGGTCATATCGCTGCCCTCCTGATAAAACGGTGTGTCAACTTTCCGGTCTGATTGCTTGACATGAGATGGCAATTTTCTAATCAATCGATTCGAACATTCTGCAAATTATATTTCCATTACGATGAATGTTCCAGATGACAGAAAATTACTCCTGCGATTAGCTCATTTAATAATAATAATAATAATAAAGTCGTTTATTCGAGAAAATTACAAAAGTCCCAATAATGGGAATCGTGGGACACCAAGTTAAAAGTACAAAATCATTTTCACAGATAACCAAAAACAAAAGTGAAAAGTAGGAAGTTACTCAGATAGTGAATCCGGAATTATACAGCTTCGACATGGAAATAATGAAGGATCTGTCACGAATGGATGTAGTCAGTAATGGTAGGCGGAAGTGTCCAGACTGTTTCATCACAGGTAGCAAAATATGGCGGAGTGGATGGTCACTTTCACACAAAATTGAATCGAATAATCTGAAACCAAGAATCTGCCGGCGATATGACAATGGTAAAAAATGAACACATTCGCAATGCCATGAATCACAGATAATTCGATGCGCACGGCGTTGAATTCTTTCAAGGTTATTCGATTGTCCGGTATGCAAATTTACAAATAATGGAGCACCATACTCGAGTATACTACGCACACAATTCTGGTAGACAAAGATCAACTGCTCCTTCGTCAGGAAGTTTCTCAATTGACGTAAGACAAAAGTCTGGATGAAGCCTTCTTACAAATGATATTTATATGGGAGGACCAACTCAGAGTTTTCTCAAATGTGATACCTAAAACACGTTTGTCATTTTGAACCGTTACTCCAGAAACACAAAAAGGATCACAATCAAATGAAGCTCGAGTAGAGAAAAATACTTGCTGGCTCTTCTCGTTCTTGATGAGCATTTGATTAGAATCAGCCCAAAGTTTCATTTTTACAAAATTATCTTCAATGGGAGACGACGTGAAGTGACTCAAAATTGGAGACAGAAGAAAGATATCGTCAGCATACTTTACCAATAGTACTTCAGCAGAATTTTCACATCGCAGATCAGATACAAAATATCCAAAAATGATAGGTCCGATGGAAGAACCTTGAGGAATGCCACTTGATTGTAGCCCATACGAACTGTGATAGCTTTTCCACCTGACTCTTATCTGACGCGAGCACATATAGTTATAGATGAAATTAATAGTGAAACTGCCAAAACCATCTCTGACCATCTTACCGATCAATACATCCCGACAGACTCGATCATAACCTTTAGCAAGATCTAGTGTGAGCATCTGACAAGCCGAAACATCACGCTGTTGAAGATTGGAAGAAATATAGTTTTCCATATCAATCAACGCGCACACAGTTGAAGACTTTCGTCGGTATGCATACTGTCTATCATCAAATCGACTCAAGAATTCTTCTCCTATCCGCTTCAATAAACATTTCTCAAAAATGCACTCAGGCATAGACGTAATAGAAATTGGGCGGATATCATTCAATTTTGCCGGGACTTATTTTGGAAGGGGAACAATATCTGCATTTTTCCATATTTGGGGGAGGTTCGCCTCTTGAAGGCAACGGTTGAATATAAGACACAGAGGCAAAGCTATAACCGCACTTAATTTAGACCAGCATAATGATGGGATTTGATTAACACCCGGTGACTTTTTGGGATTGATGTTTTGTAAATTTCTTTGAACTTCCTGCACGGTAGTGCTGAATGGAACCGTATAAGGAAATAAACCAGAGGTGACTACGTTGTTGTTTGCGACACAATTTGAAATCAAATCGTGTTTTATTCCTTCCAACAGCTGTATGACATTCAAACCAGGTTTGCAATTAGGAAGCCAATTGCTATTGGTTGTTTCTCCCCTCACACTCTTATAAACACTCCAAATGCTACATTTTTGCGATTTTTCAGCTCCCCAGCGTCGCTTTGCCTCCAAAATGGCCTCTTGAACTTTGACCTTATAGTGTTTATAAAGGGCCCAGTTTCGCCTGCGGTAAGCCTTATTTATCAAAACTTTGATGACTGAATTTATCCACGGTGGATCTTTAAATGAACGTTTGACCATATCGTACGGAAGTTGAGCTAATGATGAATTCAAAATGTCATAAAATACATCACAAATTTCGTCAAGACTTCTTTCCTTAGTTATCAAATTTTCCCAGTTAATATCATCGAGCGAACGTAAAATATTTGCCATATTCGATTCACGAAAGTCTATCACCTTAATCCATTGATCTTCAAAAGTGATACCACGCCTTGGCTTCAGTAATACCACATTGTGGTCACTAGAACCCAAAGGAGCTAAGATGATCGGGTCGTCGTAGAATGCTGTTATATCCTCCGGTACAAGTATCAAGTCCAAAATTGCCTCTCCTCTTGTTGGTTGATGAACAACATTTTTCACAGAAAAATCAGTTTCTAGCATACGCGGATTCACCTTATTGAAGTCACCAACAATAAACAGCGGATAACCTGGCATAATACAAAGCATACTTTCTAAAACAGATGTGATGTATTGACAAGCATTTTCAACTCTAGACTCGTTGAGTGATCTACCATGTGGAAAATATAAAATAGCTATTATACATTTATACATGACTGACGTTTTTACTACCAATAATTCCACATCATCATTCACACTAGTGTCAAAAAGCTTTTCGGAAACCAATTCACTTCAAATGTAACAACACAATCCTCCCCCTAGTTTTGCATTTGGTCTGTCAGCTCTGTGCAAAACGTAGTTTGAGCAAGAAATATTAGAATCATGGACAGTGGAATCCAGCCATGTTTCAACAATGCACAAAATGTTCGGTGAATTTTGTTTGATAAAAACAGGAACTTCATCAAATTTATTTTTCAAAGATCGCACGTTCATAACACAAAACGATGGAAGAGCGGACAATTCATTACACAAATGTTTGTCAAACAAGCTATGACAGTCATTTCCATGAGCAATGTTCATAATTGAGCTTTCACGACGGTTTCTTAGATCGGTTAAGCTATTAAAACCTTTTTCGAAAATTTGTCTGTATACTATCAATTACCATATCATCAACAAAAAGAGAACCTTTACTGATGAACACCTTCTTGCCCTTGTTTTCAGGTACTGCCATTTCGCGCTTTTTTCTATCAGGCAATCGTTTACTTTCAGCTTGTTGCAAAGGTGTCAAGTCGCTGCTAATATAAATCTGACTAAGCGTTGTTCGCCTCAGTAATCTTGAATTTTCTAGAAGTTCAGCTTTTTTCGCAAAATGGGTCAACTCAATGCGAACGGGGCGCGATTTATCATTTGCTTTCTTTCCAAGACGATTTATTGCACATGCATCATTGGAGACGTCAATAGAGACATCAATCGACCGACATATGGTAACAAGTTTATTTTCAATGTTATCGCTTTCATTAATCCCATGAATGATAACATTTCGGCGTCTATTTATTCTCTCCAAGTTTTCAATCTGGTATTGCTGACCCTCGACAGTCATTTCCAATGTCTGAACTCTCTTATTTAATGTCCTGATTTCACTCAAGAGTGTATCCAACTTATTGTTTATTTGGCCCAAAGCGTCAGACTGAAATACAGTCGCGTCAGCATGACTCAAAAACGACTGCTGTCTGGAACACATCAGTGCCTCAATCAACTCTTTCTTAGTTTTTGACTTCAATTATTCGGCACTTAAACCAGATAAATCTGGAAACTCTTGTGAACTGTCCTTCCTCGACATGACAACAATAATAGAGAAACCCTCAAGGACAGTGACTGACTAAAGAAATGAAATACAGTCAGATGTAACTATCTAAGTCACGTGACAAACGAAAAAATCAATAATCGCTTGAAAATCGGCGAGAATTCCCTTCCTTCAGTCGCGAATAACAGCTGATCAGTAATAAAGAACTGACAATACCAGCTCGCCAACAAACAGTCAACTGCACACCCACTATACGGATGAAGACACCAAGGACACACGGATATCTATGGAAAATCACTTCCGAAACTACTATTACGATATCACACTGATAATGATGACCGGTAGATTCCACGAATGAATGGCAACACAATAGAATAATAGATTCCAGAGAGAATAGGGATTCCAAAGCGGCAAGCCGGTGACAGAAAAACCAATTAAGTTGCAATGCAAATTGAACAAAACTCAGCTCTCAAGCCGAAAAAACGACAATTACCAGGAGAGCCCAACAATAAATCAAAAAACAAATGCCACCATCAAACTCAGACCAGCAAGACGAAGAGCCTGGTACCAAAAACGAAGATCATAAACCTCTAGAAACGGCCGAAATCTCACAAAGTGTAATTGATACGGCAGACGTCTCTTACAACCGACCAACACGCCAGAGAGGTGTCGCGTATTTTATGGTGTGATGGTCATTGAAACTTTGATCAATTTAGCCTGACAAATAATTCTAACAGCGGATAGCATTGAATTAGAAGAAAGTATGAAGCTGCCTTATTTCTGTTGTGTAAAATTTACCATGAACTGCTGTCTGAACTAAGATTGTTAATCTTGGGCATCATTCCATGTTGACTTGTTTTCTTGAGATAAGCGGTTTATTCGATACAAAATAAATTGTTGAGAGGACTTCTAACAGTAGGCCTATATTTAGATATTAATATACCGCATTGCATTATCGATCGTTTTTGAGTTAAATATCCTAAATGTGTCAAATTTTCCGGAAGCGTCAGGAAGTTTTCAGAATTCATTTCATGATTTTGAGTGAAATATGCCGACTGTGTAAAAAAGTCCATTTCAATTTTTTGTTACTTCAGCTTGAGTCAAATATAATTCTTGCGTTTAACATACCATTTGCGTCATAAAGACTGACTTGCGTCATGTCACGTATCTGAAGTGACGAATTCAGTTGGTAAAAAAGGTTTTCTGCGTCAAATTGTCCGACTTGCGTCATTGCAAATCTCCTTGTAGCCGTGCAAGAAGAATGTTCCATAGAATACATTCAATGGTTTACAGGAAGGGGTGATTTTCAAAGTTTGGGGCTTGCTGTCGGGGTGAAGGGCTCAGGTAAAATTGCTGTCATTGTTAGTTTGGTGTCAATGGAGCTCTAAGGAATCTTTTGAAATCTTTTGAATCTTTTGTAGCGTACCATTGTTCCATTGAATAAATTCAATTTATGGCAGCAATACATATTCATGAAAGTCATTCTGTAATCATCATCTCCAAATCCTCAAACCTTCCACCCTCTGTCCATTGAATAAATGGACTGCCGCTCTAATATCTCATGGAACAGTTGGTGGAACATGGGCTATTGGCAGTTAAAGCGGAAGCTTCAATGGACCTATGATGTGCTTCCAACTCCCCGCTATTTTGGCAAAGTAGGGAATCTGGGCGGACCCTTAATGTAATTTGAATGGCATGTATGCAAATCTGCGTTATATCCTCTCTGGTTATCGTGTGGAACTGCAGACAGGATGGTACACGCACCGGCACGGTTTGGTCCTGCAAAGGATTGTGGAAGCAGTCTCGCATGAAGTGATACCCTCTACATATGTAGCGGGAATTGACTTTGTGCCGAGTGGTCAAACAAAGAGATGAAAGTTTCCCCGTGTGTCTCGATCTGTTCTGCGTTGGGGGTGGGAAGTTCGAGTGGATAGACAGCTGCCAGATGAATTGTCCCCATCTGACCAACGGCCTAGTGCTGATCGACGCGATAGAGAAGAGAATGATTATGTGAGAACTAACTGGGAAGAGAATGTTGAGTATGCCCATAAAAAGAAAGCTGCCAAATATGAAGAACTTGCCAAAGGGATTCAGAACCAAGGGTGGAAATGTGAGCTCATGCCCTTTGAAGTGGAATGCCGCGGTTTCGGTACTCCGTCGGTGAGGAAATTTCTTTTTAAAGCTGTCGCAAAAGGCGTGAAGATCACCATCAATATGTTGAGTGCAAAGGCGGAAGAAGATAGCAGCTTTGTGTTAAGGACCTGGAGCAACAAGCCATTGCATAACCACCATTGAGAGATACTGAGCTTAATGGGTCGAAATCTCAGTGACGGATGGCGCTCAGATGATGACTCAGGTCCTTTTTGGGCACCGCAATTGCTGTTTCACATTAGCCAAGATTCGTTTTCAAGGGCGGACATCATGATGTAAATTTCATGCATGTAGGTATATATAATTCTTTCTTTTATAGTTAACATCAAACACAATTATGGCCGGTGTAATCACCTCAGGATCTCAGAATCCGACTAGGACTCAGGGAGATCACCGGTGCACCTGAGTATGTAGGTTCTGCCAAGTAGAGCCGCCTTTAGTAACTGAGGTATTTGGTGTTGACCGGGGAAAGTATATGTGAAACTTTACCGTCATGTAGGCTCCTAGGGCTCCCACAGCTACTATTTTTACATGAACCTCCCACAATTTCTGCATTTCAATTTTTAGATCCTGGTACCTTGTAATGTTCTCCTGCTCTTCGCTTCTGATGTTTCTGTTAATCATGAATTCCATCTTCTTTTCTTCATCAGCAACAAAGTCTATGCCGTAACCGATGCGATGTAACCTTTGATATTTTTCCCTAGCAACTTGAACCCAGGGATGCGGAGTCACATTCCGGCTAACATCATCTCGATAAACTTTAAATCGTCGGAAACACTTAAAAGCAGTGTTTCTGAGTCGATCTACACTGGTATATTAGCTTTGTTGCGTTGACGATCACATAAGCAAATTTTGACTTCTTTAAGTAAGAGATACTTGGATATCATCAAAACCATGAACTTATATTTTTCGATCATTATATCACTTAAATATTGCACAGTTTATCGAATAGAATAAATTGACATCTCCACGATTATAGTCCTACACATTGACTTAATGTAGGGGCTCGAGAGGCCGAAAACCATTTTACTGCCGATAATACCCGATTTTACCCTATTGGAGTTCTCAAATGCACTGCAAGCGGTCGGAACTCCAATAGGGTAAAATCGGGTATTATCGGCAGTAAAATAGCTTTCGGCTTCTCGAATTTTATGTGAACTATGATATCCAAAAGATCTCTTCTTGATTGAATTTATTAGTTAATCGATTTATTTCATGATTCTAGGTGAAAAGAAAAGTGCGTAAATTGTAGCGATGTTTGCATAATATCGACACTTTGTCGCGTAATATCAACGGTCCCAAAAAGAAGCGTCAAAATTTACCAGGTATAGTAGACTAACGATGTTGCATGAAACCCAAGCTTACATATCTGTTGCCTCTTTGGTTGTCTGAAAAGTCGAAGCTTCACTGCTGAAGACAGTCTAGACAGATGAATTCATCATCGTCAAAGACGAAGAAGCATTCTGCACATTTTTCATGCATGCAACGCAAGCATGCTCGGCAACGGAAAGCGATGAAATTTCGCCCTTTCAGACTATGAAACAGACAATAGATGCTCAAATTTTCGTTTCATACAACATGCAGCTATACAACATTCTAGTTTGTTGCATTTGGTATTTTCTAACACTTCTTTAGGGGACTATCGATGTCGCGTTCCACAAAGCTTCTGTTGTGCCTTTCAGAGTTGTTGGTGCAATTTGCTGCACGCATGGATGAGATTCTTAAGTTCTAAAACATCATTTTGGAAAAGTGACTTAACTTTCGATATTACCCGAATTTGCCCTACGAGATTCTGTCTGATTGAGCAAGGAAAACGCAGAAATTGTAGTAGTCCTTGGATTGAGCAAGCACTGAAAGACATTCAAGACAGGTTGTCACTTGGTCTAAAATAGTTGAGAAGCATTTTCCCAAAAGCTCCTTTTGAAGTCTCTGAAAATGTTTTGTTGATATTATGTTAATTAAATACTGATGGAGCGGTTGGTCCCCACTTGATTATCTCGTGCTCTCTAAACATTGACGCACAGATAAAAGTGCTCCAGTGCGTATTTGGGCGTTTTATAAAATTTCATTTATTGAGAAATCCAACATCATTTAACCTACTTAACCCATCCTTGCGCTTGATGTATGCAACACAAGGAATGATGCCATAGACAAAGTGAATTGCCATTGGTAATTAACGTATAGAGTAAGCCAGGTGCGCAATTTTCAATGTCTCGTCAATGTCATCATAACGAAAACATTGCATGCACAAGCAAGAAAAACTGCCAGTATTGTGGTTTTTATAAAAATCGCCAGCAGTCGGATTGTGACTTTTAATAGTAGCCACCCTAGCAGGGTTAGCCAAGAATGGCAGTATTTAATACTAGTAGTGGCTATTATTTGAACAAATGCAGTTTACTCCGAGTAGGCCCTATGGTTGCATAGGGAGATGTCATTGTTGAGAGATTTGAACTAGTCCTGCTAATGAGTCATGAAATTTGATGAAGCGGTAGTTATTCAGGTCTATTTCCATTTTTCTACTGAGGATTCAACTCTACAAGTACATCGTACATTTAATTATTCTAATTACATTTCCTGTAATTTTTATATACAAGCCGTAATTCTATATTCACGTCGAATACTTTTTCTAACAAAGCTACATGTAGTTGCATTGCATTGAATGGTGCATCTAAATATATCAAATTGGAGTGAGAATGTAGGCCTACTATTCAGGATGTAGTGCTTTATTGAATTACGAAT
This sequence comes from Prostheceraeus crozeri, assembly GCA_907163375.1. Classification (NCBI taxonomy): domain Eukaryota; kingdom Metazoa; phylum Platyhelminthes; order Polycladida; family Euryleptidae; genus Prostheceraeus; species Prostheceraeus crozeri. Next base: position 13,783 of record CAJQUW010000005.1, read on the forward strand.
ATGCACGTATGCCTTTACTCTCCGCTAGCTTAAACGCAAGACAGGCAAGTTTCCGTTCATTACAAACATTTTTTATATCTTAAATGAAATTATTTACTGCAATGTAGACTACACACGTCTATGTGTAAATGTCTTTAGCTTCATATAAGTGTGTCATAAAATTCCAACACGTTCATTTGAGAGTTCTATGCATTGATGTGTTGAAATTTTTCCAGACATGTGATTTAAGCTATCGAACATATTGTCAATAAGCGCGCTTTGATTTCCGTTTATGATGTTATCAATTTCATGCAATTTTTATTCTAGAACTCTAGGTTCAAGCATGTCGTATTTATATTCGTTTATTATTGTTTATAAAAGATGCAGCAAAGGTAGCTATTACCAGCTAGAGCCCCTGAACGCGGTTCTTATAAAATTAGGGTCATGGACTCCTAGACAGGAGGTTGAGGATGTTGCTTACTTGCTTTTCTGTTGTATGGCTATTCCGAATACAACATTTGCATTACTAGCACTCCTATATACAGGGTGGGCCATATAAAACCGCTGATTATAATTGGTTATTAAATTTTATGTCACTCTACCATCTTCAATGAAATTGTTACTCAAGTTACGTACAAACATGCAATTTACATTTTTCTGACATGTTGCAGTTTTGTATGTATGTACACCGTATGTATGTATCTGCCATTTTAACTGTAGTAGTCAAAAGCATCTCATTTAATAAATTTTGATTACCAAAATCTTTATTTTGAAACAGTGCAAATTTTTCAAGGTTCGAATATCTGTGATGAAAATTATCATTGCTGTGTCAAATTTGTTCAATGTTTGATAATAGTTCTTCCCATAGATATCTACAGTTTTTTAACCTTCCGTTCATAAGAAAACATTATTAGAGAACGTGGAAACCAGACTGCATGCAGAGTCTAGCTTTCTGATTTGAATGGAACAACATCATCGCTATGTTAAATTGATTAAAAATTTCAAATTTGGTGTTTAGTGTAGAAATCAGCAGATTTCAAACTTTGAATCACGAGAAATCCTTCATTTCCATCAAAAGACCATGTCAGTAGTAAGAAAACGGCGAACACCAGATAGCGCAAGATGGCCGCCATCGCTGAGTCCCCCCCCCCCTCTGGTCCGCCAGTGTCGTGATGTGCCGTCGAGGTTCTGCTGCCGTCCCCCCCCCTCTGGTCCGCCAGTGTGTGAGTCTCGGGTGTCTGTGTCCGACCGCCTGGTGGACTTGGGCGACCGTCTAGGTTGACGTGGGCGACCGTCTAGGTTGTCTTGGTTAAACTGTGGTATGTTTTGGTGTGTAGTGTCGAAACGCGGCCTCGGATGTGAAAACGGAGGTCAGATTCGGATTCAGCGTGAAATTCTGCATCTGTATGGTGAATTTGAAAGCAATCGGAGATAAAAATTTTCCGCTGACGTCCCCCCCCCCTTTGATCTAACTTTGGTTCTAGTGGACGGATTTTGTTCGTTCGACTTGCATTGGAAAGAGGATGAAACACTGCTCGACCGCATTTTTCGTTGCGAGTCAATCGGAGCAGCCGTTCAAAAGTTAGAGCGGTTACAAGATTTTAGGTCGGAGCTCACCTGAAAAAATCCTAAGTGTCAGAGTGACTTTGTATGGGAAAAATTAAAAATTTTCCAAAGTGTGGAATTTCGACCTGGGACCTTTACCAAAGTTTGTTTCATCAAATTTCGCTGACTCCCCCCCCCTTTGATCTAACTTTGGTTCTAGTGGACGGATTTTGTTCGTTCGACTTGCATTGGAAAGAGGATGAAACACTGCTCGACCGCATTTTTCGTTGCGAGTCAATCGGAGCAGCCGTTCAAAAGTTAGAGCGGTTACAAGATTTTAGGTCGGAGCTCACCTGAAAAAATCCTAAGTGTCAGAGTGAGCTCCGACCTAAAATCTTGTAACCGCTCTAACTTTTGAACGGCTGCTCCGATTGACTCGCAACGAAAAATGCGGTCGAGCAGTGTTTCATCCTCTTTCCAATGCAAGTCGAACGAACAAAATCCGTCCACTAGAACCAAAGTTAGATCAAAGGGGGGGGAGTCAGCGAAATTTGATGAAACAAACTTTGGTAAAGGTCCCAGGTCGAAATTCCACACTTTGGAAAATTTTTAATTTTTCCCATACAAAGTCACTCTGACACTTAGGATTTTTTCAGGTGAGCTCCGACCTAAAATCTTGTAACCGCTCTAACTTTTGAACGGCTGCTCCGATTGACTCGCAACGAAAAATGCGGTCGAGCAGTGTTTCATCCTCTTTCCAATGCAAGTCGAACGAACAAAATCCGTCCACTAGAACCAAAGTTAGATCAAAGGGGGGGGGACGTCAGCGAAATTTGATGAAACAAACTTTGGTAAAGGTCCCAGGTCGAAATTCCACACTTTGGAAAATTTTTAATTTTTCCCATACAAAGTCACTCTGACACTTAGGATTTTTTCAGGTGAGCTCCGACCTAAAATCTTGTAACCGCTCTAACTTTTGAACGGCTGCTCCGATTGACTCGCAACGAAAAATGCGGTCGAGCAGTGTTTCATCCTCTTTCCAATGCAAGTCGAACGAACAAAATCCGTCCACTAGAACCAAAGTTAGATCAAAGGGGGGGGGACGTCAGCGAAATTTGATGAAACAAACTTTGGTAAAGGTCCCAGGTCGAAATTCCACACTTTGGAAAATTTTTAATTTTTCCCATACAAAGTCACTCTGACACTTAGGATTTTTTCAGGTGAGCTCCGACCTAAAATCTTAAATGGCGTCTCACATGTAAACGAAGACAGATAGGAACAAGCCGATTCTTTCACTGAATTTGTCTCACTCTTAGCTTTCAAATGACACCTCACTCGACAAAATCCGTCCACTGGAAGCCAAGATCGAAGCAAGCTGTCCAGAGGGGGGGGGGACGTCAGCGAAATTTGATGGAAAATGTTTTGGTAAAGGTCCCAGGTCAAAATTCGGAAGTTTTAAATTTTTCAAAATTTTCACCACACTGGAGCTCCCACACTTAGGAATTTTTTCACTTGTGGCATGTTACATGGTCATGTGCTGACACACCAACTTCCCGTGGTCATATGAGAATGGTTGAGGTGTCATATTGTAAAGAATGATGAGACAAATCGTTTGCAACAAACCGCATGTCGCTACGATGAATACTTTCGGAGATAGAGCCATTTTAAGTTTTCTTCCGAGCATATATAAACCCCCGACAACGCAAGTCTGATCACTTCATCGAAAGACGAGGTAAGCGACGGTCGTCGCTCTGAGCTCCCGATATCGGGTTGCAAAGGACTCTATCTTTTGAAGTAGGCAAGCTATCTTCTTACTTCAAAGTTTGTGTGATAGAGTTTGATAGTGTCTTTACTACTGATAAAATTTTTTAAAAGTAGTATGAGTAGTAAAATGCGGAATTTTTTAAAAATTCTTAATTTTCAGTTTTTTCAAAGTTTTAACATGTAGACTAAGGTTTTCAAGTATGCTGAGTTCAAATCTGCTATCAGATTTGAAATGTAACTAAGTCTAAGGCAGCTTTGAGGGGTTGGATCCCAGCTACTGATCACTACCTTTGACTCGGCGTTCCTGTTACCACTTCGGGGCAGTGACAATGATGTCTTCAGCTGTAAAGAGCGGGTATCGGGGAAGATCTCTCACTTCCCTAGTGATCAGTACAAGGCCTTCGGGCTGTCGACGGGATCTAGTGCCACTCACTACACTCAAATCTATCATTCCTCACTAAGTGTAAAATCATTCTTTTCCGTTTGCTATCAAACGTTTACGGAATTATAATCATTGTTTTCCCCTTTTCACTTCAGAAAATGGTTAACTACAACAACGCAAAGACGGCTTTTAAGCTTTGCGTCTGCTCAAAGATTTTTCGTAGCGATGCCTTTAAGAAGCATTCTTGTGCACATAAGCGAATGGTAGGGGGCATTCGATACTTTTGTAGCAGCCATAATGCATCTCGCCTTGTCGAGACGCTACCGGAGTGGCATGCCAAGCATAGCAGCTGCAGTCAACCAGAGCTGACTGAGGAGGCGAAGCAAAGTCTCTTCAGCTCAGAGTTGAAAGCTCTGGAGACTCAGTGTGCTATCGAGGCTATCACGTCAGCAAAGCCTCCCTCATCTTGTGCACCAGCAAAGGCTCTCTCGCCCACCCCGATTCTAGAGGCTCAGTCTGCTGTCGAGTCTATCACGACAGCAGAGGCTCCATCTTCTAGCATGCCAGCAAAGGCTCTCTCACCCACTCCGATTGAGTCTTCTCCGAAGTCGAGTAAATCCTCCTCCTCCTCCTCTAGCGATGAGTCGGCTACAAGTAGCAGCGACAGTGAGGAAGAGGAGGAGGATAAAGGCTCGACGAAGGTTGACCTAGTCGAGAGTGTCTACCTCGATAGCGAGGTAGAGGCGGTGAGGGACGTTGACCTCGATAGCGAGGTGCAGCCGGCTAAGTTATCAACCAGTGGTGGGATTGCGGCTCAATGTCGCAACTTCATTATGCGCCCACCACTGGTTGATAACTATGACAAGCTGAAGAATGAGTTGGAGGTGTGGAAGAGGGACTGCTTCTTCTATAAAGCGAGTTCCGAGAACCTCTCGCGAGTCACTCAGGAGCTCAAGAAGACTCAAGCTAGTCTTTTTGAGAAAGAAGGAGAGCTCGATCGCGAGAGGTTCTCGCACCTCGCTAGTAAGGCTAAAGAAGAGCAGCTCCTCATCGAGAGAGAGAGTCAGGAGAAGGAGTTAAGAAAGATGAGGGAGGAGGTGGAAGGGCTGCGAAAGCAGTTGGGGAAGGTGGTGGCGACTAATCAGGAGCTGCACCAGCAAGTAATGAGTAGCAGTACTCGACGATCAAGTCGCCTCCACATTCCCCTTGACAAGAAAGGACGTGTGCCCGCAAGACCGCTCCTCTGTGAACGTGGCAGAGACGAGATGTGTTATAGCAGGGCTAAAAAAGGTATCGAATGCCTTCACTTTACATTCGACCACAAGGAGGCGATCACAGGATTCCTGTTCGAGCCACGTCCTGAGAAGATCTGTAAGTTTAAAACAAGTAACTTAGAGTTCAAGATAATAACTAACAACTTCTTTCTTTACAGATATCAAAGAGAAGCGACCACCTGCTTCCGTGAACGAGCCGGAGGCGAAGCGGCAAGCTTGAGTCCTTGAATTATCCCGAGAATGAACCATCGGCTCTCTTAAGGGCCACCATGGGGCAAGACATGATAGAACCTCCACGCGGTTTGCCCTGGGCAGTCTTCGGACTGGCGAATACTATCATTAAGTTGAATCTGCTATCAGTCAACTTGAACGTTGCAAATGAAGTTCGGTGTAATACTTCCTTTCGACGGGCGTTCCTGTAAAGGGCGGCGGTGAAACCCGTAGCTATGTATACCGCAAGGGACATTCGGCAATGGTCAATCTTGTTAAACCTCTCTGCGTCATGTTTGCAAGTGATTGCCTCTGTCTCAACGTAGTATGCATTCGCGCCAGGGCGACATTTAGCCAACTGTCGAAGGTTGCCTAAAACTTTCCATTGCATACGTTATGAGAGCCATGAGTTCTACCTGTCTCTATCAATGAGACGAATTGATGAATGGAATGAAAGGGAGGATACTCACGCGCCACACGCAACATAACACACTTCTCTCTTCCGTAGTCTAACAAGCTCTTTACACATGGATCGCAGTCGATTGCTATCCCTGAAGCATTCTGATTCGCTGTTGAGCAATTCATTGTTGAAAACCCTATATAAGCTAGAAGATTGTAGCGCTTCTCATTCAATTTGAAGTCACGATGGAAGCCACATCTGCCGACAACATTCCCGTCTTCATTGATGAAGATAACGCCATTCCCGAGTTCGTCATCCTCGACGAGTGGGATGAGGATGAGAAGAAGGGGAAGATCAAGAGGATCATTTGGACGGATGAGGTGTGGACTCCAAATACCACCCGCATCCGAAAGGTGCCGGATGCACCAGTACGACCTCGGCGGTATAGGGTTTATGACAATCTAAGCGTCATACCCCTTGACTATTCAAGCCAATAGTCAACCTAATCCCGAGAATGAACCATCGGCTCTCTTAAGGGCCACCATGGGGCAAGACATGATAGAACCTCCACGCGGTTTGCCCTGGGCAGTCTTCGGACTGGCGAATACTATCATTAAGTTGAATCTGCTATCAGTCAACTTGAACGTCGCAAATGAAGTTCGGTGTAATACTTCCTTTCGACGGGCGTTCCTGTAAAGGGCGGCGGTGAAACCCGTAGCTATGTATACCGCAAGGGACATTCGGCAATGGTCAATCTTGTTAAACCTCTCTGCGTCATGTTTGCAAGTGATTGCCTCTGTCTCAACGTAGTATGCATTCGCGCCAGGGCGACATTTAGCCAACTGTCGAAGGTTGCCTAAAACTTTCCATTGCATACGTTATGAGAACCATGAGTTCTACCTGTCTCTATCAATGAGACGAATTGATGAATGGAATGAAATGGGAGGACACTCACGCGCCACACGCAACATAACACACTTCTCTCTTCCGTAGTCTAACAAGCTCTTTACACATGGATCGCAGTCGATTGCTATCCCTGTATCAGAAGTGTAAGCTATCTTAATTTTATCTAACACTATTTCATCTACCATCATCACCCATATGAAATGTTATAAGATTTGCAAGTTAGACTAAGCGTTCTACTATTTGTAAATGAAAGATATAGTTTCACCAGTTTACAAGTTAAAAATAAAGTTTCAATAGTGTGTACGTTAGAAATAAAGTTTTAGCTGTTTGTATATCAAAAACAAAGTTTCAAGAGTTTACAAGTTAAAAAATAAAGTTTCAATGGTGTATACGTTAGAAATAAAGTTTTAGCTGTTTGTATATCAAAATAAAGTTTCAAGAGTTTACAAGTTAAAAATAAAGTTTCAATGGTGTATACGTTAGAAATAATGTTTTAGCTGTTTGTATATCAAAATAAAGTTTCAAGAGTTTACAGTTAAAATAAAAGGTTTTTGGTGTTGTATATCAGAATAAAAGTTTCAAGAGTTTAGAAATAAAGATTCAATAGTGTGTATGTTAGAAATAAAAGTATAACTGTTTGTAAAAATAAGATCGCAAGATTTACTAGTTTACAAGTTAGACTAAGTGTAAATTAAAATAAAATTATAACTGTTCACGAGTTAAAGCGTTGATGCAACGATGAACAATTAATAAGCTGAAAAGTTTTAGATTCACTTTAACATTACCATATGTTTACAGATAGAAATGTATCACAGCAAAGCTACTTCATGAGTTAGTTTGCCAGGAGTGTATCATCTCAAACTTTTACTCCGTCGTTGAAATTTCATGACGACTTTTTGCTAGACGAAAGTTAACACCAGAGGAGCGTAGGGGTGGGTGGCATAAAATGCGCCTACAGCACTGAGAGAGTTGGAGTGCATGAGCTATGTACATTCTTTTGACGACGAGAGGAGCGATTTAGCCGATGGCGCAGGTAGTTTCCCAGAGCATGGAGGACATTGTTTAGGTGACTCTAAGGACGTATGTCGAGCTGCCTTCAGTGATAGGCTTCCAACTCATGATGAATGATGATATGCTTACGACCTACATTCAACCATTGGTGTATGCCCACACCCTCCCCCACAACGAGCTTGTCTGCCACATTGTATTCATGAGTGTGGCTCAAAGTAGGAAATTGATTGATGAGACTTTGCTGAAATATCCAAGGCGCGTATTCAAGCATGGTCGCCTACTGTTGGAGTATTATTATCAATGGCGCGACGACACACATTTGCCCACCCGTGTTTTACCACACCTATCAACGGAAGAATACAATAGAGCTTTAGTCGAGACGGTGAAAGGAGACGATGAGCGCTAGCGGGTGAATGAAGCATCGGTGAGAGTGGGAATCAACTTGATGCTATTCTCCAATGAGGATTGTTGTCTAATGAGAATCAAGCATTCCTTTATAAATAGAGAGCCTTCCACAGTGAGAATCATTCCATCGTTGAATCGTACAAGTGGCGGACGCACATTCTCTCTCTCTCTACATCCCTGTTATATTATCCAACTAAAATGGTAAGTCGCTACTTTCCTCCCTCTCCTCCCTTGAACGTAAACTTAATACAATCTTTTTTATTTTCAGGCATCTTCTACATCTGCTGCACTAGTAGGACAAAATGGTGGCCAGACGTTACAAGGTTCGCTACAATCAGATCATCTACAGCTGAGACCAGTGGAAGAAACAACAAAGGTACATAATCCTACACCGCTACAGCGTAAATTTAAACAAGTCTTGCGTCATGAGGATCACAGCGTAGTACTGCGAACGGGAATGCTCCCTTCCACTGATGTGAAGATATTGAGCAATCAGTATGGGGATTACATACTCATCCCCGTGAGTCCGTACATTCGCCACCAACTTGACATTATTGAAGAGTACATAACATTAAATATGGACATTCCTACTCCTCTTGCTCAAGAGTGGAAGGCGAGAGATGAAAAGGATACTCCCTATAGAAGGATTTGGGATGGCAATCAAATTTGCCTACCATTATCACATTGGTGTAGTTATTATAAAAAGGATGGAGATCAATCAATACCCATCAGATGTGATGAGCTCGGAGAAGGTACTTGGGATATCATTTTCAAAGTGAATGGACTATATTATGGTCAGCACAAGGATAACAAAATAGCCTCTCTCTCGATATACACTGAATCCATCCTATATATTCCAAAACCACCCAGCGTAGATGACATTATTGACGAAATCCTTAACGGGGATGGTACGAAGCGCAAGTCGGGCAAGAATGCTACTTCCAAACGCAAGTCAAGGAAAGAGAATTGCTAATCCTTTCCTAACTCTACCCTATGACAATTCGCTTATGTGCTTTGAGTGTCGTGGACGTGGTCTTATTAGATACATTTTACTTCTTCGTTACCATCATATCATTTGTGTATTTTGTCGTGAAAAGCATCGATGTAATTCCTCATTTTGTGATATGTTATAGAACGTTTCCTTAGATGTGCAATTTACGTTTTAGGCTTCTATCATCATTTTTATGGATTGTGAAGGTGAACCTGTGCAGGAGCTCAGTGCTATTGCTATGAACAATTGGACATATCAGATTGTTAGTGTCTATCATCAACATGCCAACTGTGATCCCAATGTTGATCAATGGGCGAGAAAACACATTCATGGACTTAATCTGAAATATTTGCAAGACTATGGCTTTTCTTGTGAGACTGCTCTTCTTATTGACTTTAAACGATGGTTAGCTGCTTTCAATGTTATACGCATTTTTTGTAATAATCCTGGTAAGGAGAGGAAAGTATTTCCCAATCTAGTCATTAATGATATTTTGCTCCCACCTTGGGATAGTAGAGTGAATCAACACTATCATGAAGTCACGAAACGTTTTAAGGATTTGTGTGTTCCTATTTTGTCAGTTCGTTGTAGTAGCTACGTTCATAACCAATGCTTCTTTCCTCCTTACCTCAACACTGCCAAAGTCCTATATGGTTATCATTGCTCGCTATATGACAGTTACCAGCTGTATCTATTTTATCTGTTTCAAACCATTGATTTGTAATGCATGCTTGTTACAGTTATTCAATAAATGTTATTATGCGAAGAGTTGTTGTTATCATGCAACGGATGGGTTAGATGAAGGGTGATCATATCTTTTTCAAATGACTGTGAAACATTGATTTCCATGATGAAGATTTAAACAGTTAGATTTGATGACGAATAAGATTTACTAGTTTGCAAGTTAGACTAAGCGTTCTATTATTTGTAAATAAAAGATATAGTTTCAACAGTTTACAGATTAAAAATAAAGTTTCAATAGTGTATGTGTTAGAAATAAAGTTTAAGCTGTTTCTATGTTAGAAATAAAATAAAGTTTCAAGAGTTTACAAGTTAAAATTAAAGTTTCAACAGTGTGTACGTTAGAAATAAAGTTAAATCTGTTTGTAAAAATAAGATTGCGGGATTAAATAGTTTGTAAGTTAGACTAAGCGTTCCACTATTTGTAAATGAAAGATATAGTTTCAACAGTTTACAGATTACAAAATAAAGTTTCAATAGTGTATATGTTAAAAATAAAGTTTAAGCTTTTTGTGTGTTAGAAATAAAATAAAGTTTCAACCGTTAACAAGTTAAAAATAAAGTTTCAGATTAAAATAAAGTTTCAATAGTGTGTATGATGGAAATAAAGTTTAAGCGCCTTGTGCGTTAGAAATAAAGTTTCAGCCGTTTACAAGTTAAAAATAAAGTTTCAACAGTGTGTACGTTAAGAATAAAGTTCTATCTGTTTATATGTTAGAAATAAAAATAAAGGTTCACCAGTTTACAAGTTAAGAATAAAGTTTTATCTGCTTGCATGTCAGAAATGAAATAAAGTTTCACCAGTTTAAAAGTTAAAAATAAAGTTTCAATAGTGTGTATGTTAGAAATAAAGTTTCAATAGTGTGTATGTTAAGAATAAAGTTCTATCTGTTTGTATGTTAGAAATAAAACAAAGTTTCAACCGTTAACAAGTTAAAAATAAAGTTTCAGATTAAAATAAAGTTTCAATAGTGTGTATGATGGAAATAAAGTTTAAGCGCTTTGTGCGTTAGAAATAAAGTTTCAGCCGTTTACAAGTTAAAAATAAAGTTTCAACAGTGTGTACGTTAAGAATAAAGTTCTATCTGTTTATATGTTAGAAATAAAAATAAAGGTTCACCAGTTTACAAGTTAAGAATAAAGTTTTATCTGCTTGCATGTCAGAAATGAAATAAAGTTTCACCAGTTTAAAAGTTAAAAATAAAGTTTCAATAGTGTGTATGTTAGAAATAAAGTTTCAATAGTGTGTATGTTAAGAATAAAGTTTTATCTGTTTGTATGTTAGAATTAAGACAAAGTTTCAACCGTTTACAAGTTAAAAATAAAGTTTCAATAGTTAACACGTTAAAAATAAAGTTTCAATAGTGTGTATGTTAAGAATAAAGTTCTATCTGTTTAGATGTTAGAAATAAAAATGACGGTTCACCAGTTTACAAGTTAAGAATAAAGTATAAAGTTTCACCAGTTTAAAAGTTAAGAATAAAGTTTCAATAGTGTGTATGTTAAGAATAAAGTTCTATCTGTTTATATGTTAGAAATAAAATGAAGTTTCGCCAGTTTACAAGTTAAGAATAAATTTTATCTGCTTGTATGCTAGAAATGAAATAAAGTTTCACCAGTTTACAAGTTAAAAAATAAAGTTTCAATAGTGTGTATGTTAGAAATAAAGTTTCAATAGTGTGTATGTTAAGAATAAAGTTTTATCTGTTTGTATGTTAGAAATAAAACAAAGTTTCAACCGTTAACAAGTTAAAAATAAAGTTTCAGACTAAAATAAAGTTTCAATAGTGTGTATGATGGAAATAATGTTTAAGCGCTTTGTGCGTTAGAAATAAAGTTTCAGCCGTTTACAAGTTAAAAATAAAGTTTCAATAGTGTGTATGTTAAGAATAAAGTTCTATCTGTTTATATGTTAGAAATAAAATGAAGGTTCACCAGTTTACAAGTTAAGAATAAATTTTATCTGCTTGTATGTTAGAAATAAAATAAAGTTTCACCGATTTACAAGTTAAAAAATAAAGTTTCAATAGTTAACACATTAAAAATAAAGTTTCAATAGTGTGTATGTTAAGAATAAAGTTCTATCTGTCTGTATGTTAGAAATAAAATGAAGGTTCATCAGTTTCCAAGTTAAAAATAAAGTTTTATCTGTTTGTATGTTAGAAATAAAACATAGTTTCAACCGTTAACAAGTTAAAAATAAAGTTTCAATAGTTTGCGAGTTAAAACTAATGTTTCAATAGTGCGTATGTTAAGAATAAAGTTTTATCTGTTTGTATGTTAGAAATAAAATGAAGCTTCGCCAGTTTACAAGTTAAGAATAAAGTTTTATCAGCTTGTATGTTAGAAATAAAATGAAGTTTCACCAGTTTACAAATTAAAAATAAAGTTTCAATAGTGTGTACGTTAGAAATAAAGTTTCAACCGTTTACAAGTTAAAATAAAGTTTCAACAGTGTCTACGTTAGAAATAAAGTTTCAACAGTTTACAAGTTGAAAAATAAAGTTTCAACAGTGTGTACGTTAGAAATAAATGAAAGTAAGAACTTCATCGTATGAGTATTCAAAGCATGTTTTGTAAATCAAATGTGTATAGTCCTGACATGATAGAATCGCGTTAGAAATAAAGTTTCAGCCGTTTACAAGTTAAAGATAAAGTTTCAACAGTGTGTACGTTAGAAATAAAGTTTTAGCTGTTTATATGTTAGAAACAAAATAAAGTTTCAACAGTTTACAAGTTGAAAAATAAAGTTTCAACAGTGTGTACGTTAGAAATAAATGAAAGTAAGAACTTCATCGTATGAGTATTCAAAGCATGTTTTGTAAATCAAATGTGTATAGTCCTGACATGATAGAATCGCGTTAGAAATAAAGTTTCAGCCGTTTACAAGTTAAAGATAAAGTTTCAACAGTGTGTACGTTAGAAATAAAGTTTTAGCTGTTTATATGTTAGAAACAAAATAAAGTTTCAACAGTTTACAAGTTGAAAAATAAAGTTTCAACAGTGTGTACGTTAGAAATAAATGAAAGTAAGAACTTCATCGTATGAAAATTCAAAGCATGTTTTGTAAATCAAATGTGTGTAGTCCTGACATGATAGAATCAAGCTTGACAAACGCGTTTGTCAAGTTCATTTGATTCTATCATGTCAGGACTACACACATTTGATTTACAAAACATGCTTTGAATTTTCATACGATGAAGTTCTTACTTTCATTTATTTCTAACGTACACACTGTTGAAACTTTATTTTTCAACTTGTAAACTGTTGAAACTTTATTTTGTTTCTAACATATAAACAGCTAAAACTTTATTTCTAACGTACACACTGTTGAAACTTTATCTTTAACTTGTAAACGGCTGAAACTTTATTTCTAACGCGATTCTATCATGTCAGGACTATACACATTTGATTTACAAAACATGCTTTGAATACTCATACGATGAAGTTCTTACTTTCATTTATTTCTAACGTACACACTGTTGAAACTTTATTTTTCAACTTGTAAACTGTTGAAACTTTATTTTGTTTCTAACATATAAACAGCTAAAACTTTATTTCTAACGTACACACTGTTGAAACTTTATCTTTAACTTGTAAACGGCTGAAACTTTATTTCTAACGCGATTCTATCATGTCAGGACTATACACATTTGATTTACAAAACATGCTTTGAATACTCATACGATGAAGTTCTTACTTTCATTTATTTCTAACGTACACACTGTTGAAACTTTATTTTTCAACTTGTAAACTGTTGAAACTTTATTTCTAACGTAGACACTGTTGAAACTTTATTTTAACTTGTAAACGGTTGAAACTTTATTTCTAACGTACACACTATTGAAACTTTATTTTTAATTTGTAAACTGGTGAAACTTCATTTTATTTCTAACATACAAGCTGATAAAACTTTATTCTTAACTTGTAAACTGGCGAAGCTTCATTTTATTTCTAACATACAAACAGATAAAACTTTATTCTTAACATACGCACTATTGAAACATTAGTTTTAACTCGCAAACTATTGAAACTTTATTTTTAACTTGTTAACGGTTGAAACTATGTTTTATTTCTAACATACAAACAGATAAAACTTTATTTTTAACTTGGAAACTGATGAACCTTCATTTTATTTCTAACATACAGACAGATAGAACTTTATTCTTAACATACACACTATTGAAACTTTATTTTTAATGTGTTAACTATTGAAACTTTATTTTTTAACTTGTAAATCGGTGAAACTTTATTTTATTTCTAACATACAAGCAGATAAAATTTATTCTTAACTTGTAAACTGGTGAACCTTCATTTTATTTCTAACATATAAACAGATAGAACTTTATTCTTAACATACACACTATTGAAACTTTATTTTTAACTTGTAAACGGCTGAAACTTTATTTCTAACGCACAAAGCGCTTAAACATTATTTCCATCATACACACTATTGAAACTTTATTTTAGTCTGAAACTTTATTTTTAACTTGTTAACGGTTGAAACTTTGTTTTATTTCTAACATACAAACAGATAAAACTTTATTCTTAACATACACACTATTGAAACTTTATTTCTAACATACACACTATTGAAACTTTATTTTTTAACTTGTAAACTGGTGAAACTTTATTTCATTTCTAGCATACAAGCAGATAAAATTTATTCTTAACTTGTAAACTGGCGAAACTTCATTTTATTTCTAACATATAAACAGATAGAACTTTATTCTTAACATACACACTATTGAAACTTTATTCTTAACTTTTAAACTGGTGAAACTTTATTCTTAACTTGTAAACTGGTGAACCGTCATTTTTATTTCTAACATCTAAACAGATAGAACTTTATTCTTAACATACACACTATTGAAACTTTATTTTTAACGTGTTAACTATTGAAACTTTATTTTTAACTTGTAAACGGTTGAAACTTTGTCTTAATTCTAACATACAAACAGATAAAACTTTATTCTTAACATACACACTATTGAAACTTTATTTCTAACATACACACTATTGAAACTTTATTTTTAACTTTTAAACTGGTGAAACTTTATTTCATTTCTGACATGCAAGCAGATAAAACTTTATTCTTAACTTGTAAACTGGTGAACCTTTATTTTTATTTCTAACATATAAACAGATAGAGCTTTATTCTTAACGTACACACTGTTGAAACTTTATTTTTAACTTGTAAACGGCTGAAACTTTATTTCTAACGCACAAAGCGCTTAAACTTTATTTCCATCATACACACTATTGAAACTTTATTTTAATCTGAAACTTTATTTTTAACTTGTTAACGGTTGAAACTTTGTTTTATTTCTAACATACAAACAGATAGAACTTTATTCTTAACATACACACTATTGAAACTTTATTTCTAACATACACACTATTGAAACTTTATTTTTAACTTTTAAACTGGTGAAACTTTATTTCATTTCTGACATGCAAGCAGATAAAACTTTATTCTTAACTTGTAAACTGGTGAACCTTTATTTTTATTTCTAACATATAAACAGATAGAACTTTATTCTTAACGTACACACTGTTGAAACTTTATTTTTAACTTGTAAACGGCTGAAACTTTATTTCTAACGCACAAGGCGCTTAAACTTTATTTCCATCATACACACTATTGAAACTTTATTTTAATCTGAAACTTTATTTTTAACTTGTTAACGGTTGAAACTTTATTTTATTTCTAACACACAAAAAGCTTAAACTTTATTTTTAACATATACACTATTGAAACTTTATTTTGTAATCTGTAAACTGTTGAAACTATATCTTTCATTTACAAATAGTGGAACGCTTAGTCTAACTTACAAACTATTTAATCCCGCAATCTTATTTTTACAAACAGATTTAACTTTATTTCTAACGTACACACTGTTGAAACTTTAATTTTAACTTGTAAACTCTTGAAACTTTATTTTATTTCTAACATAGAAACAGCTTAAACTTTATTTCTAACACATACACTATTGAAACTTTATTTTTAATCTGTAAACTGTTGAAACTATATCTTTTATTTACAAATAATAGAACGCTTAGTCTAACTTGCAAACTAGTAAATCTTATTCGTCATCAAATCTAACTGTTTAAATCTTCATCATGGAAATCAATGTTTCACAGTCATTTGAAAAAGATATGATCACCCTTCATCTAACCCATCCGTTGCATGATAACAACAACTCTTCGCATAATAACATTTATTGAATAACTGTAACAAGCATGCATTACAAATCAATGGTTTGAAACAGATAAAATAGATACAGCTGGTAACTGTCATATAGCGAGCAATGATAACCATATAGGACTTTGGCAGTGTTGAGGTAAGGAGGAAAGAAGCATTGGTTATGAACGTAGCTACTACAACGAACTGACAAAATAGGAACACACAAATCCTTAAAACGTTTCGTGACTTCATGATAGTGTTGATTCACTCTACTATCCCAAGGTGGGAGCAAAATATCATTAATGACTAGATTGGGAAATACTTTCCTCTCCTTACCAGGATTATTACAAAAAATGCGTATAACATTGAAAGCAGCTAACCATCGTTTAAAGTCAATAAGAAGAGCAGTCTCACAAGAAAAGCCATAGTCTTGCAAATATTTCAGATTAAGTCCATGAATGTGTTTTCTCGCCCATTGATCAACATTGGGATCACAGTTGGCATGTTGATGATAGACACTAACAATCTGATATGTCCAATTGTTCATAGCAATAGCACTGAGCTCCTGCACAGGTTCACCTTCACAATCCATAAAAATGATGATAGAAGCCTAAAACGTAAATTGCACATCTAAGGAAACGTTCTATAACATATCACAAAATGAGGAATTACATCGATGCTTTTCACGACAAAATACACAAATGATATGATGGTAACGAAGAAGTAAAATGTATCTAATAAGACCACGTCCACGACACTCAAAGCACATAAGCGAATTGTCATAGGGTAGAGTTAGGAAAGGATTAGCAATTCTCTTTCCTTGACTTGCGTTTGGAAGTAGCATTCTTGCCCGACTTGCGCTTCGTACCATCCCCGTTAAGGATTTCGTCAATAATGTCATCTACGCTGGGTGGTTTTGGAATATATAGGATGGATTCAGTGTATATCGAGAGAGAGGCTATTTTGTTATCCTTGTGCTGACCATAATATAGTCCATTCACTTTGAAAATGATATCCCAAGTACCTTCTCCGAGCTCATCACATCTGATGGGTATTGATTGATCTCCATCCTTTTTATAATAACTACACCAATGTGATAATGGTAGGCAAATTTGATTGCCATCCCAAATCCTTCTATAGGGAGTATCCTTTTCATCTCTCGCCTTCCACTCTTGAGCAAGAGGAGTAGGAATGTCCATATTTAATGTTATGTACTCTTCAATAATGTCAAGTTGGTGGCGAATGTACGGACTCACGGGGATGAGTATGTAATCCCCATACTGATTGCTCAATATCTTCACATCAGTGGAAGGGAGCATTCCCGTTCGCAGTACTACGCTGTGATCCTCATGACGCAAGACTTGTTTAAATTTACGCTGTAGCGGTGTAGGATTATGTACCTTTGTTGTTTCTTCCACTGGTCTCAGCTGTAGATGATCTGATTGTAGCGAACCTTGTAACGTCTGGCCACCATTTTGTCCTACTAGTGCAGCAGATGTAGAAGATGCCTGAAAATAAAAAAGATTGTATTAAGTTTACGTTCAAGGGAGGAGAGGGAGGAAAGTAGCGACTTACCATTTTAGTTGGATAATATAACAGGGATGTAGAGAGAGAGAATGTGCGTCCGCCACTTGTACGATTCAACGATGGAATGATTCTCACTGTGGAAGGCTCTCTATTTATAAAGGAATGCTTGATTCTCATTAGACAACAATCCTCATTGGAGAATAGCATCAAGTTGATTCCCACTCTCACCGATGCTTCATTCACCCGCTAGCGCTCATCGTCTCCTTTCACCGTCTCGACTAAAGCTCTATTGTATTCTTCCGTTGATAGGTGTGGTAAAACACGGGTGGGCAAATGTGTGTCGTCGCGCCATTGATAATAATACTCCAACAGTAGGCGACCATGCTTGAATACGCGCCTTGGATATTTCAGCAAAGTCTCATCAATCAATTTCCTACTTTGAGCCACACTCATGAATACAATGTGGCAGACAAGCTCGTTGTGGGGGAGGGTGTGGGCATACACCAATGGTTGAATGTAGGTCGTAAGCATATCATCATTCATCATGAGTTGGAAGCCTATCACTGAAGGCAGCTCGACATACGTCCTTAGAGTCACCTAAACAATGTCCTCCATGCTCTGGGAAACTACCTGCGCCATCGGCTAAATCGCTCCTCTCGTCGTCAAAAGAATGTACATAGCTCATGCACTCCAACTCTCTCAGTGCTGTAGGCGCATTTTATGCCACCCACCCCTACGCTCCTCTGGTGTTAACTTTCGTCTAGCAAAAAGTCGTCATGAAATTTCAACGACGGAGTAAAAGTTTGAGATGATACACTCCTGGCAAACTAACTCATGAAGTAGCTTTGCTGTGATACATTTCTATCTGTAAACATATGGTAATGTTAAAGTGAATCTAAAACTTTTCAGCTTATTAATTGTTCATCGTTGCATCAACGCTTTAACTCGTGAACAGTTATAATTTTATTTTAATTTACACTTAGTCTAACTTGTAAACTAGTAAATCTTGCGATCTTATTTTTACAAACAGTTATACTTTTATTTCTAACATACACACTATTGAATCTTTATTTCTAACTTGTAAACTCTTGAAACTTTATTTTGATATACAAACAGCTAAAACTTTATTTCTAACTTGTAAACTCTTGAAACTTTATTTTGATATACAAACAGCTAAAACATTATTTCTAACGTATACACCATTGAAACTTTATTTTTAACTTGTAAACTCTTGAAACTTTATTTTGATATACAAACAGCTAAAACTTTATTTCTAACGTATACACCATTGAAACTTTATTTTTTAACTTGTAAACTCTTGAAACTTTGTTTTTGATATACAAACAGCTAAAACTTTATTTCTAACGTACACACTATTGAAACTTTATTTTTAACTTGTAAACTGGTGAAACTATATCTTTCATTTACAAATAGTAGAACGCTTAGTCTAACTTGCAAATCTTATAACATTTCATATGGGTGATGATGGTAGATGAAATAGTGTTAGATAAAATTAAGATAGCTTACACTTCTGATACAGGGATAGCAATCGACTGCGATCCATGTGTAAAGAGCTTGTTAGACTACGGAAGAGAGAAGTGTGTTATGTTGCGTGTGGCGCGTGAGTGTCCTCCCATTTCATTCCATTCATCAATTCGTCTCATTGATAGAGACAGGTAGAACTCATGGTTCTCATAACGTATGCAATGGAAAGTTTTAGGCAACCTTCGACAGTTGGCTAAATGTCGCCCTGGCGCGAATGCATACTACGTTGAGACAGAGGCAATCACTTGCAAACATGACGCAGAGAGGTTTAACAAGATTGACCATTGCCGAATGTCCCTTGCGGTATACATAGCTACGGGTTTCACCGCCGCCCTTTACAGGAACGCCCGTCGAAAGGAAGTATTACACCGAACTTCATTTGCGACGTTCAAGTTGACTGATAGCAGATTCAACTTAATGATAGTATTCGCCAGTCCGAAGACTGCCCAGGGCAAACCGCGTGGAGGTTCTATCATGTCTTGCCCCATGGTGGCCCTTAAGAGAGCCGATGGTTCATTCTCGGGATTAGGTTGACTATTGGCTTGAATAGTCAAGGGGTATGACGCTTAGATTGTCATAAACCCTATACCGCCGAGGTCGTACTGGTGCATCCGGCACCTTTCGGATGCGGGTGGTATTTGGAGTCCACACCTCATCCGTCCAAATGATCCTCTTGATCTTCCCCTTCTTCTCATCCTCATCCCACTCGTCGAGGATGACGAACTCGGGAATGGCGTTATCTTCATCAATGAAGACGGGAATGTTGTCGGCAGATGTGGCTTCCATCGTGACTTCAAATTGAATGAGAAGCGCTACAATCTTCTAGCTTATATAGGGTTTTCAACAATGAATTGCTCAACAGCGAATCAGAATGCTTCAGGGATAGCAATCGACTGCGATCCATGTGTAAAGAGCTTGTTAGACTACGGAAGAGAGAAGTGTGTTATGTTGCGTGTGGCGCGTGAGTATCCTCCCTTTCATTCCATTCATCAATTCGTCTCATTGATAGAGACAGGTAGAACTCATGGCTCTCATAACGTATGCAATGGAAAGTTTTAGGCAACCTTCGACAGTTGGCTAAATGTCGCCCTGGCGCGAATGCATACTACGTTGAGACAGAGGCAATCACTTGCAAACATGACGCAGAGAGGTTTAACAAGATTGACCATTGCCGAATGTCCCTTGCGGTATACATAGCTACGGGTTTCACCGCCGCCCTTTACAGGAACGCCCGTCGAAAGGAAGTATTACACCGAACTTCATTTGCAACGTTCAAGTTGACTGATAGCAGATTCAACTTAATGATAGTATTCGCCAGTCCGAAGACTGCCCAGGGCAAACCGCGTGGAGGTTCTATCATGTCTTGCCCCATGGTGGCCCTTAAGAGAGCCGATGGTTCATTCTCGGGATAATTCAAGGACTCAAGCTTGCCGCTTCGCCTCCGGCTCGTTCACGGAAGCAGGTGGTCGCTTCTCTTTGATATCTGTAAAGAAAGAAGTTGTTAGTTATTATCTTGAACTCTAAGTTACTTGTTTTAAACTTACAGATCTTCTCAGGACGTGGCTCGAACAGGAATCCTGTGATCGCCTCCTTGTGGTCGAATGTAAAGTGAAGGCATTCGATACCTTTTTTAGCCCTGCTATAACACATCTCGTCTCTGCCACGTTCACAGAGGAGCGGTCTTGCGGGCACACGTCCTTTCTTGTCAAGGGGAATGTGGAGGCGACTTGATCGTCGAGTACTGCTACTCATTACTTGCTGGTGCAGCTCCTGATTAGTCGCCACCACCTTCCCCAACTGCTTTCGCAGCCCTTCCACCTCCTCCCTCATCTTTCTTAACTCCTTCTCCTGACTCTCTCTCTCGATGAGGAGCTGCTCTTCTTTAGCCTTACTAGCGAGGTGCGAGAACCTCTCGCGATCGAGCTCTCCTTCTTTCTCAAAAAGACTAGCTTGAGTCTTCTTGAGCTCCTGAGTGACTCGCGAGAGGTTCTCGGAACTCGCTTTATAGAAGAAGCAGTCCCTCTTCCACACCTCCAACTCATTCTTCAGCTTGTCATAGTTATCAACCAGTGGTGGGCGCATAATGAAGTTGCGACATTGAGCCGCAATCCCACCACTGGTTGATAACTTAGCCGGCTGCACCTCGCTATCGAGGTCAACGTCCCTCACCGCCTCTACCTCGCTATCGAGGTAGACACTCTCGACTAGGTCAACCTTCGTCGAGCCTTTATCCTCCTCCTCTTCCTCACTGTCGCTGCTACTTGTAGCCGACTCATCGCTAGAGGAGGAGGAGGAGGATTTACTCGACTTCGGAGAAGACTCAATCGGAGTGGGTGAGAGAGCCTTTGCTGGCATGCTAGAAGATGGAGCCTCTGCTGTCGTGATAGACTCGACAGCAGACTGAGCCTCTAGAATCGGGGTGGGCGAGAGAGCCTTTGCTGGTGCACAAGATGAGGGAGGCTTTGCTGACGTGATAGCCTCGATAGCACACTGAGTCTCCAGAGCTTTCAACTCTGAGCTGAAGAGACTTTGCTTCGCCTCCTCAGTCAGCTCTGGTTGACTGCAGCTGCTATGCTTGGCATGCCACTCCGGTAGCGTCTCGACAAGGCGAGATGCATTATGGCTGCTACAAAAGTATCGAATGCCCCCTACCATTCGCTTATGTGCACAAGAATGCTTCTTAAAGGCATCGCTACGAAAAATCTTTGAGCAGACGCAAAGCTTAAAAGCCGTCTTTGCGTTGTTGTAGTTAACCATTTTCTGAAGTGAAAAGGGGAAAACAATGATTATAATTCCGTAAACGTTTGATAGCAAACGGAAAAGAATGATTTTACACTTAGTGAGGAATGATAGATTTGAGTGTAGTGAGTGGCACTAGATCCCGTCGACAGCCCGAAGGCCTTGTACTGATCACTAGGGAAGTGAGAGATCTTCCCCGATACCCGCTCTTTACAGCTGAAGACATCATTGTCACTGCCCCGAAGTGGTAACAGGAACGCCGAGTCAAAGGTAGTGATCAGTAGCTGGGATCCAACCCCTCAAAGCTGCCTTAGACTTAGTTACATTTCAAATCTGATAGCAGATTTGAACTCAGCATACTTGAAAACCTTAGTCTACATGTTAAAACTTTGAAAAAACTGAAAATTAAGAATTTTTAAAAAATTCCGCATTTTACTACTCATACTACTTTTAAAAAATTTTATCAGTAGTAAAGACACTATCAAACTCTATCACACAAACTTTGAAGTAAGAAGATAGCTTGCCTACTTCAAAAGATAGAGTCCTTTGCAACCCGATATCGGGAGCTCAGAGCGACGACCGTCGCTTACCTCGTCTTTCGATGAAGTGATCAGACTTGCGTTGTCGGGGGTTTATATATGCTCGGAAGAAAACTTAAAATGGCTCTATCTCCGAAAGTATTCATCGTAGCGACATGCGGTTTGTTGCAAACGATTTGTCTCATCATTCTTTACAATATGACACCTGAACCATTCTCATATGACCACGGGAAGTTGGTGTGTCAGCACATGACCATGTAACATGCCACAAGTGAAAAAATTCCTAAGTGTGGGAGCTCCAGTGTGGTGAAAATTTTGAAAAATTTAAAACTTCCGAATTTTGACCTGGGACCTTTACCAAAACATTTTCCATCAAATTTCGCTGACGTCCCCCCCCCTCTGGACAGCTTGCTTCGATCTTGGCTTCCAGTGGACGGATTTTGTCGAGTGAGGTGTCATTTGAAAGCTAAGAGTGAGACAAATTCAGTGAAAGAATCGGCTTGTTCCTATCTGTCTTCGTTTACATGTGAGACGCCATTTAAGATTTTAGGTCGGAGCTCACCTGAAAAAATCCTAAGTGTCAGAGTGACTTTGTATGGGAAAAATAAAAATTTTCCAAAGTGTGGAATTTCGACCTGGGACCTTTACCAAAGTTTGTTTCATCAAATTTCGCTGACGTCCCCCCCCCTTTGATCTAACTTTGGTTCTAGTGGACGGATTTTGTTCGTTCGACTTGCATTGGAAAGAGGATGAAACACTGCTCGACCGCATTTTTCGTTGCGAGTCAATCGGAGCAGCCGTTCAAAAGTTAGAGCGGTTACAAGATTTTAGGTCGGAGCTCACCTGAAAAAATCCTAAGTGTCAGAGTGACTTTGTATGGGAAAAATTAAAAATTTTCCAAAGTGTGGAATTTCGACCTGGGACCTTTACCAAAGTTTGTTTCATCAAATTTCGCTGACGTCCCCCCCCCCTTTGATCTAACTTTGGTTCTAGTGGACGGATTTTGTTCGTTCGACTTGCATTGGAAAGAGGATGAAACACTGCTCGACCGCATTTTTCGTTGCGAGTCAATCGGAGCAGCCGTTCAAAAGTTAGAGCGGTTACAAGATTTTAGGTCGGAGCTCACCTGAAAAAATCCTAAGTGTCAGAGTGACTTTGTATGGGAAAAATTAAAAATTTTCCAAAGTGTGGAATTTCGACCTGGGACCTTTACCAAAGTTTGTTTCATCAAATTTCGCTGACGTCCCCCCCCCTTTGATCTAACTTTGGTTCTAGTGGACGGATTTTGTTCGTTCGACTTGCATTGGAAAGAGGATGAAACACTGCTCGACCGCATTTTTCGTTGCGAGTCAATCGGAGCAGCCGTTCAAAAGTTAGAGCGGTTACAAGATTTTAGGTCGGAGCTCACCTGAAAAAATCCTAAGTGTCAGAGTGACTTTGTATGGGAAAAATTAAAAATTTTCCAAAGTGTGGAATTTCGACCTGGGACCTTTACCAAAGTTTGTTTCATCAAATTTCGCTGACTCCCCCCCCTTTGATCTAACTTTGGTTCTAGTGGACGGATTTTGTTCGTTCGACTTGCATTGGAAAGAGGATGAAACACTGCTCGACCGCATTTTTCGTTGCGAGTCAATCGGAGCAGCCGTTCAAAAGTTAGAGCGGTTACAAGATTTTAGGTCGGAGCTCACTCTGACACTTAGGATTTTTTCAGGTGAGCTCCGACCTAAAATCTTGTAACCGCTCTAACTTTTGAACGGCTGCTCCGATTGACTCGCAACGAAAAATGCGGTCGAGCAGTGTTTCATCCTCTTTCCAATGCAAGTCGAACGAACAAAATCCGTCCACTAGAACCAAAGTTAGATCAAAGGGGGGGGGAGTCAGCGAAATTTGATGAAACAAACTTTGGTAAAGGTCCCAGGTCGAAATTCCACACTTTGGAAAATTTTTAATTTTTCCCATACAAAGTCACTCTGACACTTAGGATTTTTTCAGGTGAGCTCCGACCTAAAATCTTGTAACCGCTCTAACTTTTGAACGGCTGCTCCGATTGACTCGCAACGAAAAAAGCGGTCGAGCAGTGTTTCATCCTCTTTCCAATGCAAGTCGAACGAACAAAATCCGTCCACTAGAACCAAAGTTAGATCAAAGGGGGGGGGACGTCAGCGGAAAATTTTTATCTCCGATTGCTTTCAAATTCACCATACAGATGCAGAATTTCACGCTGAATCCGAATCTGACCTCCGTTTTCACATCCGAGGCCGCGTTTCGACACTACACACCAAAACATACCACAGTTTAACCAAGACAACCTAGACGGTCGCCCACGTCAACCTAGACGGTCGCCCAAGTCCACCAGGCGGTCGGACACAGACACCCGAGACTCACACACTGGCGGACCAGAGGGGGGGGGGACGGCAGCAGAACCTCGACGGCACATCACGACACTGGTGGACCAGAGGGGGGGGGACTCAGCGATGGCGGCCATCTTGCGCTATCTGGTGTTCGCCGTTTTCTTACTACT
>CAJQUW010000006.1:0-26762 GCA_907163375.1 Prostheceraeus crozeri
CCAAAATCTTAAATGGCGTCTCACATCTAAACGAAGACAGATATGAACAAGCCGTTTGTTTCACTGAATTTGTCTCACTCTTAGCTTTCAAACGAGCTATGGCACGACTAAATCCGTCCACTGGAAGCGAAAATCAAAGCGAGCTGTCCAGAGGGGGGGGGGACGTCACCGAAAATTTTTTCTCTTTCATTTCTCATTCTCCGATTTCGCTGGAAAACATCCTTCCTAACCCAAAATTTCACGTAATTGTCCGAATCTGGTCTGGCCTCCGTTTTTCCCTCATCCGATGCTTCGTTTGGGCGCTACACACCAAAACAATCCCAAATTCTAACTCTGTACGTTTTTTTTTTTCGAAAAAAAAAATGTTGAAAATTTTTTCTCTACCGATTGGACTTAAACTCCACTATTCAGATAAAACTTTCACGACTGATTCCAAATCTGAAATCCGTTTTCCAATCCGATGCTTCGTTTTGAAGCTACAGCCCAAAACGTCCCAAATTCTAACTCTGTCGTTTTTCGCCAATGTCCCAAAATCTTAAATGGCGTCTCACATCTAAACGAATACAGATAGGAACAAGCCGATTCTTTCAGTGAATTTGTCTCACTCTTAGCTTTCAAACGAGCTATTGCACGACAAAATCCGTCCACTGGAAGCCAAAATCGAAGCGAAGCAGTTTCAGAGGGGGGAGTAAGGGGGGGGTGCGTCAGCCGAAAAATTTTTTTTCCTCTATCCGATTTTCAGCGCTGATAACTCCCTTTCCTAAACCCAAAATTTCCACGTAGATTCCGAATCTGGCCTCCGTTTTTCCCCCTCATCAGAAAAGATGCATCGTTTCGGCGGCGCTACACACCCAAAACGTCCCCAAATTCTAACTCTGGTTAAAATTTGAAGAAAAATTTTTTTTTTTTATTTTTTTATTTCTTATTTTTTTTTCTTTTTTTTTTTTTTTTGTTTTTTGTTTTTTTTTTTTTTTTTTTTTTTGTTTTTTATTTTTTTTTTTTTTTTTTTTTTTTTTTTTTTTTTTTTTTTTTTTTTTTTTTTTTTTTTTTTTCTTTTTTTTTTTTTTTTTTTTTTTTTTTTATTTTTTTTTTTTTTTGTTTTTTTTTTTTTTTTTTTTTTTTTATTTTTTTTTTTTTTTTATTTTTTTTTTTTCCTTCTCTCTTCTCGCCAATTGCCTTGAAACTCACCCTAACCGATGCAGAATTTTTACGCTGAATCCAGAAGCTGGCAGTCTGGGCAATCCATTTCAACCATACCACGACAACCTAGTACGGTGGTCGCCCCACGTCAACCTAGACGGTCGCCCACGTCAACCTAGGCGGTTCGGCCCACGTCAAAACCTAGAGGGCGGGGGGGTCGGGGTCACGTCAACCCATACGAGACCAACACAAATCCGAGTCCACACAATCACACCTAACCTCTGTCTTGCATGAGGGGGGGGGGGGAGGTCAGGCGAACAAGTTGTGAACCCACCTGGCGGCACAAAACCACGACAGACTCTGTCGTTCCAGAGGGGGTGGGGGACTCAGACCCGAAGCATCCACGCGGACACGGGAGCGGCCGACCCAAAGACGACACTCTAGGGGCCGTTCCAGAGGGGGGTGCGCCGGTCGAGTGTTTGTCACTTGCTTTTCGACCAAAATTTGGTTCAGTTGAGTCGTTGGTTGGGGGGGGGGAGGGGGGGGGGTCAGCGAATATTTGATGAAAAAATGTTTTGGAGTGATCTCTGGTGCCCTAAGAGGTCGAAATATCCACACTGAATTGGAAAATTTTTCAAATTTTTACCACATACAAAAGTCCACTCTGACACTTAGGATTTTTTCAGGATAAAGCGAGCTAACTTCGAAAAAATTTTGTAAGAGAAAATTCAATAAACTTAAAATGATACTGAAAACAATGAAAACAAGTAAAATTATAAACGATACGTAAACGTACAACTTTGATTTAAACTAAAAAAGAAAATAAACAAGAAAGAATTAAAAGTTTGATATAGTTGTAATAAAGACGTAACAATGGTTAGACAGACGCTACGATGCATACGACATTTAAGTTGTGTGGTAACTAATCCTAAAATCTTGTAACCGTCCTCTAACTTTTGAACGAAAGAACAGATGAGGAACTAGAAAGATCTCTCGATTGTTTTCACTGGAATTTGTGGAGCTCACATCTTAGCTTTTCAAACGAGCTATCGACACGTACAAAATCCGATACCACCCTAGAATGCCATCTTTTCGAATGTCAAGCTATGTCCAGATGGGGGGGTGGGGGTGGCGGTTTTCTCCTCACGGGTCACATTCCTCCCCAACACATCCCTTTGGGCCATGTCCCTCAACCTCCACTTGCATTCTCACAATTTTGCACTTGCAAGCCGCCGGGAGATGACTACCGCCTTTACAGCACAATTTGCACTTGCGTTCAGCCTGATGGACTCTCGCCTTTCACAATTTTGCACTTGCGTTTCAGCCTGATGGGAACTCAGCATTTCACTTTTTGCACTTTGTTTTTGCCATGGGATTTACTACTGACTGGCATGTCGCAGAGAGTTCATCGATGACAGGCCAAAGCCGGAACATGGAATGCTTTGGAGGGAGCTCAGCAAAATTTTTTGTTTTTCTTGTTAGTTGTTTGTGTATGTTCTTCAGCTTCGCGTATAGAAATGTAAGCATCCCAATGAGTTATATCGAGAATTGAAGAAGAAGTTTTGAACCGTTGTCAAACATAGAAGGTAGACAAACACTCCCCCCCGCGGTTTGTTACGAGTCCCCATAAATCTTGGACTTTCTTCAAATTCTTGATCATCGGATTCAAGCAATTTGGCTTCGGACATGGCTCGATTGCGTTTCAGGAGAAGAAAAAGCGATATCGCTTGTTTCGATTCTAACACTGAGATCGGCTTCATCGTTCCAATCAAAACAATTCGTCACAGTAATCGTTTACGGTTGCAAAGAGATGGAATTTTCCCATTCCGGAAATCGCAACTTTGACAGGAACCCAAAATGAGTTCCAAATGTTGCATGTACACCCCCAAACCATTGGCCTGTTGTTGAAGATGTGAGATCATTAAAGAGGTTTATGGTGTAATGGACAAATTGGGTCGAGAATGAATCAGCAAGAGTGGTTGACTGGGACGCAATACTAGGTTTCAAAATCACTGCTGCTGCATATTTTTAACCGGTTTTCAGGACGACAGGAAACTGCGTCGAAGAAGTGTTTCCAAAACTCGAAAAATACATCCAAGAATCTCGTGGCGCTGAATGGGAG
The DNA here is from genome assembly GCA_907163375.1 of Prostheceraeus crozeri. Classification (NCBI taxonomy): domain Eukaryota; kingdom Metazoa; phylum Platyhelminthes; order Polycladida; family Euryleptidae; genus Prostheceraeus; species Prostheceraeus crozeri. The sequence continues at coordinate 3,263 of CAJQUW010000006.1, forward strand.
TAAGAGCTTTTCAACCTCAAGGAAACTTTTGTGCTGTTGCTTGAAAATGAGCCTTGCTTTTGGAGTGGACGTCAGGAAATAGAGACATAACTCAGCAAATTTGACAATGATGACTCAAGAGTCTCTTGAGAATTCCCTCGGGAATCCGCATTTTATTATTTCGTGACTTACTCAGCAAATGTAATGTTGTGAGCTAAACTGCAAAGTAGGTAGAATCTCAATCAGGACTTCCGCGCGAATCTCGTTTCAACCGAGCAGTTAGACACAACCTGTTTTGGAGCCTTGCATCGTTGCACAATTGTCAGTCATGACATAAAATCATGTTAGAAAGATCAATGGTTGAAGATTGACACAAGTTCTCAGATGATTTCATGAAACTTTCTTTCACTGTTCATCCATCTTCAGATCGCTAATTGATTTCACGTTGCTCTGTTCAGAAGAAAATATTTTTTTCGCAACATTCAATTCTCTGGGCTCTAATTCAAACTTGTCCTCCATATATCGCGTAGTTCTTTGTCGAGACTCCCGAGGAAACTGAGATTGAAGAGTTCGAGTTCGAAACCTTCTGTCATTGTCAGTAGATTTCGATATCCATAGAATAGAATAGCATATTTCTTTGAGAAGGCCTCTCTAATTGAGTGCACATAATTCCTCCCGAAAGAAAGGGAGCTAACTTGCATGCGTTTTATAACATATTCAGCTTTTCGTGCGAACCGCATTTTATAAGACAGCATTACTTTTGAGTCAGGAAACATTTTGGCTATACAAATCCCGGCCGTTCGCAACTGGGTCAAGTTAGACAGAAACGACCCTCCATCCATCACAATTTTCATTTTTTCTAAAGCATAATAGCAAAATTTAACACATCACACTGCGCTGACCTCACTTGATAATTCCGCACTGAAACTCTGAAGAAAGAAAATCCTTAAAATATGAAGAATCTCCATTCATTGGCATTTTACTGAACATGGCAACGTAGGAATCATTAATACGTTCATAATACTCAGCGAAACGCTTTTTAAGGTTCATCTAAGTGTCCAGATGGTGGCTACATTTATTAAAATGAAAAAGAATAGAGCGAGGCCGCTGAGCAAATGAGTGGACAGGTATGTAAAGAAAACAATATTTTATGAAATTTCGTGTCAAATTTTTGTACTAAGTGCAGTTTGGGTATTTTGTTCTGTATTTATTTCTTTCATTCTGAAATACGCCAATCTCAGGTCTAACCATTAATACGAGCGCATTACAGAGCTGAGCTTAATGCTTATAGATACTTTATGTGTATGTATTTCATACTTAGAATTGAGTTGATTTTTTATTGTTGCCAATTACTTTTCTTAGTTTTGAAAATAAGGGGTCACTATTTTTTAGTGATGACCTTTGGGAAAATAATAGTTGACCAAATATTGACCATATATATTTATAATACCAGTTGTAATCACACCCAGATGTTTATAAAAGAAAAACTAAGGCATATAAATAAGAAAGCCAACCGGTTTCTGCTGTTGCTAGGCTTCTCAAGGGCATATCTGGGATGTGGATTACATACTGCTATTTATTTCCATTTTTCGATGTTTTCTATTATTTATTGTATACTGTATATATAATTAATACGATTATTATATATATATATATTTATCTATATATATATATATAGTATATATATAGTGATATAGTATATATATATATTTATATATATATATATAATATATATATATATATATATATATATTATATATATATATATATATATTTTGATATATATATATATATATATAGATAGATAGATAGATAATAGAAAATCGAAAAATGGAAATAAATTTTTAAGCTTTAAACTCGGCGCACGTTGATTGGTCTATTTTGAGATTATGCGTGTTAGGAGACTACGAAGGAACATGGTTCGTGATCCTTCCGAATCGTGAATTTTTGCGCCATCATATTGCTCATTTGGTTAATTTATTTTTTTGCAAATTCTAAAGAGGATCCGCCTGATGAGAGATGCTCCTTGAAGCTCCTCGAGGAGGTAAGGGCTCGAAGTGGTAGAGATGAAGTCAGATTTTTACAGTCATCGAATCAAATAAAGTGTACGGGCATCCTCATTTTTAGACATGAGGGAATTGTCAGGTTGGCCACCCGATGTGTCTCGGCAGCCACGGCATTGCCCACCACAGCATAATAGAAGAGAATGATATGTCTTAGGATATCTCAGTAGAAAACTCGCAATTGTCGTTCCACTCCTGCAAAACTCGTTAATAGAGAACAAAATTGAAACTGAGTGGCTGCTTTGGTAGAATGCAGTGATTCACAAATACTTTATTGACTCGTTGACAGTGATTAGGAATAAATTGATCTCAAGCAGTGGAATTTGTCAGCTCGTGGAGGTGTCACCCGAAGCTGATTAGACATGCTGACTTATAAACATTTTTCCAAGAAATAAAAAACATTAGATCTCACAAAATGCTCTTTTCATTTTTAATCTCGAATCATAAGGAAGAAAAATTACTATTAAAAGATAAGGATAAAGAGGGTTAAATCAAATTTCACGAAAGTGGAATACCACGCCCTATGTAACATTGATTTCGCTACAAGAGTGTGTATGTATAGCTTCATTATACTGATCAACTGCCATAATATTTTGCAAAAGGTATGCAGATACGCTAAATTGCTTATCCGTGGTTTTTATTGAGAGTCTTTCAGTTTCAAGAGGATGATTTGGGGGTTTATGGTAAAGCCGCTTACTGTAAATCAAAATCAGAAAAAAAAATAATACTAATAAAATAAATGAATAGACCCAACCCTAACTAAAAGACTGATTCCAACAAGGATTTATCAGAGCAGAAAGTAGAAGAAAAATAAAAAAAAAAAGATCAGATAATATGGTGAGAAAAAACGGAAAGCAATGGAGTCAAGATAAAATAATGGAATATATTGTAGATAAACGGGGAGCTCCATAAGTGGTAATATAAAGTAAAAGCTATTTTTTTTCTTGATATTAACATGCCGCTTTCGCACTGACGTTGAAGTCACACCGCGTGTTTTTAGCCTAGATATAAAATTCCAAAGACTGTAAGCAAGTCTGTCCTATATTAGAGTTATACAAAGACAGTGGAGTCAGAAAATGTTTATTTGCAATGGTATTGCGATTAGTCAACATCCGAATATTTTAAATAAATCGGATTGTAGTGTCACAATCATTGGTCGCGCGCTCTAATCATCAGAACCAGGGCTATTCAAAGGAGCTATATAATACAGGTAATATATTATTTTAAACCCGTCCACAAATTACAATAGTTTCAAGATGGTGGGTTCTTGCTGAGAAAAATCCCTCTTATCAAATATGAATAAATTGTAGTAGAGAATGGATAGGAAAATCTAGTTAGTGGACAGACACCTTGAAAGTAGGAAACAACCTTTCCAACTGAAGGTTCCACGAGTCTTTTCGAAATATAAATACACGCTTACTCCAATGAAATCGCAGATATAGATCTGCGACATCTGCGACATCTGCAACAGCCAATCAAGATGAACACACCCAGATTTTTCCCTTGCCACTGTCAAATTTGCATCAATTTACATCTACAGGTAGCCTACTTCAGAATGTGTATTAGATGATAAGTGTGCGGAAACGTACTTTTGATAGAGATGCCTCAATTTCTATGCATATTCATATGAGAGAATTTTCAAAAATGCTTCGCCTATTGATGGAAAAGATATAAATTTGTGTCCTAACATATACAAATCTTTTTCAATTTGCACCCTACAGGTACCTAGGAAAGCTATCTACAGGACAAAGGTGCATAAGCGCGTTTTCGACACAGTGGCTGGAACAGCTATGCGTTTTTCACAAGACGGCAACTGCAGAGAGTAATCGCTTATTCATGGCAAAACTCGCAGATTTGTGGCTTAACTTGTAGAAATCTGCATCCGTTTACATTTGCAGATAGTTACAAGTATTGTTGAACCAGTGACTGAGAAATCTAACCGCTTGGAAAGGACATAATTCAGAAAACATAGCTGATATTGGTGAGAGCCATGTGGAAGGTAAATCCAGTTAGTGACACAAAGCTACAGCGCTTCATTTTGATTCATTTTTTATCAAGTTTTAATAATTTTTCGTTTAATGATTTGTCATTAAGTTTTAGCAACTTTAATTCATTCATCAGTGGAACCAAAACATCGTTTATATATTTTTCTTTTAAGTCATTGATTTGTGTATCAACATATTGTTTATTTGTTAACTCTGTATTTTGTTGCGGAAGAATAGAAAGATGCAATGGACCAGATAAAACGTCTCCAGTTTTCATGATATAATTTTCTTTTTCTATTTCTGATTCACGATTATTCGGGATATATGCACCTCCACCAAACATTTGGTAAACATCATTTTTTTAACAATTAAAAAAAATAAAAATTTTTCTAATAAAAATAAAAAAATTAAATTTTTTCTAATAATATAAAATATTAAAAAATGGAAGAAGTATCCAAATTTAAAAAAATTATATTCGCGCCCGTTTCATCTGTTCTTCTTATTCGACGAGATCAACGGGATTTGAAAATAAATGTTTTGATAATAATAATAATAATAAACATACTGATTACAAATCCATGTATAGATGTAAATAATTTTATTCGAATTACAAGCAGAAATATTTAGAAGAAACAAACTCAAAAGGTTTACCTTCTATAGAAACTAACTATTGTTTATTTCCAGGAGATCCATTTATAAAATTTATGGATATAGTAAGTATAATATAATGATGTAGCTTATGTAGAAGGAACTGAATAAAGAAAAATATGGTAATATTATTGGACGATAATAACGTTTATGGTTTTTTATTTAGAGCAGTTCTACCAATTAGCCAATACTGATTGAGATAGAAAATAAAATTATTAATTATATCAATATTAGAGAATTACGTTTAAAAAATTAAAAATCTTTCTCAAAAGAAAAAAATAAGATTATTTGTTGATGAACAAAACCAATATAATATTCATATAGAAAGTAAAAAAACATAATGAAGAATTATTTATGTCAAGTTTATTACAGAGATACAATTTATAAACAAGAAACATTACAAATGCCGCAAAGATATGATGATGATACTTATATAGGATTATATTCAAATTTAAATATTAATTTATTAAAATCTAACATAAATGGGTCAGCTCAACAAGAAAAAATTTATATGTGGACAACACCTTATACTATTAACAATGACCATAATCATAATCATAAAAATTTTAAAGAATCTTATAATAATAATTTTAAACAATCTTATAATAATAATTTTAAAGAATCTTATAATAATAAGATGATTAATATAGATGATGATTCTGAAACATCATGAAAAACGGTGTGAATGGTAATAAAGATTATAAAAATATTAGTAATTATAAAAATTTAATGTTGAAGAAAAATTTATATCACAACATGATATTAATACTACATATAATCAAAATTTATCTAAATTTCATTTTCTTACAATTGAAAATAATAATGATGGAAAGAGTTGAAGACACTGTTAGACCAACTATGTGTCGCGGTCTACAAAATTTAAATTAGGATTTACATGCTAATCAATTTAAAATTTTATCATCTTTAATAAAAACTAAAAATGAATCAGATTATGGTGGTGTTATTAAATTTTCCAAAAGAGAAATCAAAGACCAATATTTTTCACTATTATATTATTATCAAATAATAAATATAATTTGGAATTAGATATTCCTATCAGGGAATGGCATCCTATACCAAAAAGTGTAATTTATGATGTTGAAGAATCAATTTATGATGATGATGAAGAATCAATTGATGATGATGATGAAGAATCAATGGTTAGTCAAAATAAATTTAAATTATCTTTTGATAAAACGTTATATGATAAAACTTAATATGATAAAACTTAATATGATAAAACTTAATATTATAAAACATTATATTATAAAGAAAATAAAATAACTAAAGAACGTGAAATATATAATGATATATATTAACTCTCAAGTCCTCGATATTAGAATGTTTATATCTAAACTTAAAACACAATTTTTTCTTTAAAAAATAAAAAAATGGAAAATACCAAGTTTTATTGTAACTTATGTAAAAAAAAGTTGTAAACAAAAAGAAGTTATCAATCTCATTTAAATAGTAAATTGCATTTACAAAATGTAGATCGAGTTGATGAAGGAAATATATTAAAATTAAATAATTATTCAAAATAAACTATCTAGAAACATTACCTACTGATATAAAAGTTAAAAAAATGTTTGATGATTATTCACATTCGGAATATAAAAAAGTTTTTAATAGTGAAGATGAGTCCATACCCGATGAAAGATATTTATTTAATGATACAGATGCATTTAACGAAATAGATGAATTTGATGAAGCCTTAGTAAATATAAAATATTTATTTTATCAGACTGTATGAACCGAAGGTTCTAGGGCTTCGCCCGTTGAACATAATGAAACCGATGAAACTTTTTCTGATATTCTAACCAACTTTTATAATATATTTAAGAAATCTTTCAAATGTTATATGAATGTAGAAGTACTTTATACAAAAAATGGACTGATGGAATTCCTGAAGAAATAATACAAGGACATTTTACAAATTCACAAGAAATTCATACTGTAAATGATATACTAACCCATATTTGAACAAATGATACTTAAATTAGAAAATTGTATAATTGAAGCCCAGTTACGTGAATCTGGTTGGAGATTTGTTAAAATACTATCTAAGAAAATAGTAATTGATAAATATAAAAATAATACTGGTGGTAGTTATGTTCCTTTACCTTTCAGTTCACCACAAATAATCAACATAAAAAATGTAGATGATTATTGTTTTCTGTGGAGTATTATAGCAACATTTACATCCTGCAGAATATATCATAAAGAAAGGACTACAGTCCATTACAATACAGAGAATACATAAATGAATTTGATCTTTCTGATGGCTTACATGAATTTCCATATGATTATAATAGGTTAAAAAAGTTTCATAAAAAGAATAAAAATTTAATAGAAAGTAATGTTTTTGAATTTTTAAATGTGCATTAGTGTTTCTATTGGTAAAATTACTCCACTTTACTCAGATTCAAAAATTTTTATTTGAATAATAAAAATTTATGTCAATCAGAAATAGTATATAATGATAGAGGAAATTACATGCATCATAATATTTTTTACCAAGGAAATATAATATGTACTGAAAAATTTGAAATTATAAAAACACTATCACCAATAATGATTTATCATAATAATTATATGGGGAAGGATTTCCGTAATTATAATTATGATTATGATACCGATTATTTATCTTTATCTTTAGAATATCAACAAAAATTACAAAATTTAAATGAAAGTTTACAAAAATGTAAAACAAATTATCAACAACAAACAAAAATATTAGTACCATATATGGCCATAAATATCAAGATAAGATAGAAACGATTCAAAAATTAAATGAAGAAAATAATGAAGACAATAAAGAATTAAGTAATGAAGAAAATGAAACCAATCAAAAAATAAATGAATGTTTAAAAAAATGTCAACAACAATATAAATAACAATATGATAAAGAATATAGTTATCAGTTACAAATATTAAATCAAAATTATCAACAGACTGAAAAAGATTTACAAAGACAAATTGATTTAACACATGAAATATATAAAGATAAATTTGAAAAATTAAAACAAACAAAGCAACCAGCACTAGCGTATATATTATATTATCAGGGTCATTTTATATTGTGTAAAGATGTTTCTATATTTACAAAAACTTCAGATAATGAAAATTTTCCTTGTCTTCAATGTATGTACAAGTTTAGAACTAAAAAAGAAATGAATAGACATTTGGAGAATTGTCAACAAAATGAAGCAGTTGAAAATACTTTTCCTAAAGATGATTATTTAATATATAATAGACATTATTTGAAGAATAAAGTACCCTTTACTATTTATTGTGATTTTGAAGCATATAATGTTAATATGACACAAAAGTACGGGACATCGGAGATGTCTTCCAGGGCTTCGCCCGATTCTGAAAATGATAATTCTGAAAAAAGTACATCTGAGCAAAGTAAAGAAAAATATTTATTTGAACAAAAACCATTATGTTGGGGAATGTACATTCACTCAAATTATCCTGAATTATTTAAATCAGAATATTTTCAATACTATGGTGAAGATAGTTCAGAAATGTTTACAAAGAAAGTAGAAGAATTACAAGGACGTTTTTCACAATTGCTTGAAACAAATATACCAATGCTTCCATTAACAGAAAAAGAAAAATTAAATTTTATTAATGAAACAAAATGTTATTACTGTGGAAAAGAATTTACAAAAAATTATAAAAATGGCAGAGGTAGATATCTTGACAAGCGAAGCGACGGCTCTGCCGTCAAAGTAAAAGATCATGATCATCTAAATGGATTATATAGAGGTGCAGCACATAATTCTTGTAATCTTAATGCTAATAAATTTAAATATAACTTTGTTACTCTATATTTCTACAATGGTTCTAAATATGATTTCCATCTAGTAATGAAAGATTTATTTTCATCTGAAAAATTACAACAACAACAAATAAATGTACTATGTAAAACAGAAGAAGAATATTTTTCAATGCAATTAGGTTGTACTAGAATTTTAGATGCATTTAGATTTTTTACTCCTTATTCATTAGATGTTATGGGAAAAACTTTGAAATCTGAACAATGTAAAATATTAAATAAATATAATTTAAAACCTTTAAAAGCAATATTTCCGTATGAATACATAACTGGCGATAAAACCTGCGGTTCACAGTCGAAGACTGATTTTAATTCTGTGAATAAAATTATGGAAGAAAAACAACTTCCTCCAATAAATAAATTTAAATCAACGTTAAAACAATCACAATTATCTAAAGAAGTCTATGCAGAAGCTGAAAAAAATTGGAGAGAGTTAAATTGTAAAACAATGTATGATTATACAATGAAATATCTTCAGATAGATGTATTAATACTAGCTGATCTTTTTGAAAACTTTCGTGATATGTGTTTAGAATATTACGGAATAGATCCATGTTATTGTTATTCTACACCAGGTTTAACATGGTTAGCAGGATTAAAACATACAAATGTTAAACTTAAACATTATAAAGAAAATACATATGATAAATTATTATTTTTTGAATCTGGAATTAGAGTGGAGTTTCATCAGTTTTAGGTAATCGTTATGTACAGTGTTACAATAAAAAGTAAATCCTGATGATTATGGAATAATGAAACCTTCTATCTCCAGAAGTAAGCGATCAGTTTATAAAATTGTTTAATCAAAATATAGAAGGACTTATATCAAATGAAGATAGTCAAGCAGCAGTTGATGAAAATCATGAGAGAAAAATATTTGTTATATTATGATTTTAATAGCTTATAGTCTTCTTGCATGATACAAGAATTACCAACAGGTGAAATGTCATGGTGTAATATTCTAGATTATCAAAAAACATATGATGGAAATTATAATCATGGTTATATATATGAAGTTGATTTAGTATACCCTGATGAAATAAAAGATAAAACAAAATATTTTCCTTTCTGTCCCGAAAACAAAATTCCCATATATAAGATTTTTCAGATTATCAAAAATCTATAATTCCTAAGAAATACAGACAAACAAAAAAACTTATGTTAACACAAAGTAATAAAGGAAAGTATGTTGTTGAAGGAAGAATGCTAGATTGGTATTTAGAACATGGAATGATTCTCACCAAAATACATCGAAAACTATTTTATCAAAAATCTAAATGGTTAAAAAATTATATAGAGTTCAATATTGAAAAACGTAAAATAGCTAAAAGAAATAAAGATGATTTTGGAAACGTGTTCTTCAAATTAATGAATAATGCATTTTATGGTAAGACTTTAGAAAATGTGCGTAATAGACAAAATATTGAAATAGTTTATGATAAAGATAGGTTTCAAAATTTAACAAGGAAACCTACATATAAAAGAACTACTAGATTTAGTTGATAATCTATGTGCTGTACATTTACGTCGAATTAGCGTAAAACATGATAAGTTTAATTTTATTGGATTCACTATATTAGAATTAGCTAAACTAGTTATGTATAGATTTATATATGATTATTTAGCACCTGCTTATGGCAAAAACTATAAATTACACTTTACAGATACCGATTCTGTTTTCTTAGAATTAACAATACCGTATAATTCTTCACTTGATGAAGAAATAGATAAAATAAAAGATTTTATTCATCCTTCAGAATTATGTAAAGTAAAAGATGAGTTAGGAAATGAAGATTTCATAACAGAAGCTATATTTTTAAAATCTAAATGTTACTGTTATGATACAACTAATAATATTAAAACACATAAAACATTAAAAGGAATTTCAAAGGCATCAGTGGCTAATCAAATAACATTTCAAGATTATAAAAATACATTATTTAATAATGAAATAACAACAGCATGTAATTATAGACTTAATTCAAAGAAACATAAAATGTATTTAAAAGAGGAACATAAATTAGCATTAGATCCATTTGATGATAAAAGAAAAATTTTACCTGATGGAATAACTACTTCACCTTTTTAATTTTCTAATTTCTAAGATAGACAAATTTGATATATATATAAAATAAAAAAAAAATATTATATCACTATATTTGTATATTTTTATCACTCGGCAAACAAATGTTCTATAACTCTATCATGAATTTTTTTATCAATATTAATTGTAATGAAGCCATAATCTTTTGACCAAGCATTGTTACACGATTGTTTAATTTCATCTTTATTTCTTACACATAAATCTCTTAACAAATCACTTAAGTTTCTTGCATTTATTTCAAATAGTATAAATATATTTGCATTCTTTCTAATAATACTTCCGTCTAATGAATACATACTTTGTGTTAAATAAAAAACACTACAGTTATTATGTCTACCTCTTGTGAAATAATTTCTCTGAACTGACTGATTTCTGTCATTAACACAATTATCAAAAATTACACAATGTTTCATTGCTTTATCTAGTTTACTAGGATCTTGCATATTACCACTATCATCTATTAATTGTATCTTCATATGCTTATTTTTATTGGATTCAACTAACTGACTATTTTTTGCTGCTTCTTCACACCACGAACTTATTTCTTCTTCATCTTCAGATTTTTCATATTCTTTGAATAATGAAGCAATTGCTGTTTTTTAAGATTATTTTCAAATCCATATTTTAAAAATTGATAGACGGGTTGTTCTGCTGTTGTTGTATAAATTATAAGATTGTTATAATCCAAAAAATTTGGAGTCGTTAAAATTTTAAAAAATAGATACGTTTTACCACAACCTGATCTTCCGCAAATAACTGACAAAACTTTATTAGATAAATTTGGATGATGATTAAATTTAAGTTTTTTTTATTTAATGGTAGTACTTCACTCATTTTTTAACAAAAAAATTATTTTTATTTTAAAAGAAGAAAAAGAAAATTAAACTTCTCTAGCTTCGCGTGGGAGTTTATACCTCTCGAACCAAAAGATCTATCATAATCTCTTCACCTCCAAAATTTATTTCTTGTCCTTTTTCATCAGTGATTCTAATGTTAATGTTGTTAATAGTTTTTCTTGTAATAGGGAAATATATTAATGCTTGTGGAATTACATTAAAACTATAACCAATGGGTACAGTAAAAGCTGCAAAACTGAATATTAAATTTGATAATTTACCATTTATATATCCTCCTTCAATAATGTCTAATGTACAACAATTGAATTTATTTCAGTTATTTTTGGAATCTTCTCACCTAAATGATAACCTTGACTATAGGTTTGTTTATTAAATCCTAATAGCTTTGACAATGATCTATCATGATTAAAATCAACTTGATGATTTTCGTCTAAAGTAAGAGAAAATTTATTAACTGCCGGTTCAACTGCAAAATGTAATTGTTTCTTTTCTTTAAATGGTATACCTAAATGTCTCTTAATTTCATTTGATATTGATTCAACTTCGTACGAACCAGGAAGAAAAGTTTGTATTTTCCATGTTTTGCCTTTATCAGTAGAATATCTAAATTGATCATTCACATCTTTGATAACGTTTTGAATAGTGTTAAATGTGGAGAAACTAGTCAATGCAATTTGATAATTTTTATTTTGTTCTAAATGAAGAATGGGTTCTAAATTACAAGTGTGTGATGAAGTAGTTGTTATAATTTTTATCGTCGTACTAAATTTTGATGAACCCAAAATCTCTGTTAGATTTTCTAAATGATTATTAATTTTGTCTAAATCTGCTGAACACATTTTTTAGTTAAAATTTTAAATTAACATTTATTATAAAAAAAAATTAAAAACAACAACATATTTCAGCTACGGGCGAAGCCCTAGAACATTCGGTTCGTTATACTTTTATAATCCTCTTCATTTAGAATCTTCTTTTCTAACAGTCTTTTCAATATAGCATGAATTTCATTGAAACTAGAATTATGTCCTTCTTTTATTGCCGGTATTAAAATATTTAATCTATTTAGTAATTCTTGTGGTTCATCTGGTAAGAATACAGTTGTTTCAGTTTTAAAACCTTTTCTTACTTGAACTCCCGTTGATAATAAATTTTCTAATTGTTTATAACGTCTAAGAGATTTTACTGCACCAACTCTATCTAACATAGCTTTATATTTTATGAGATTTTCTACAGCATAATTATTGAAATCTGCTCCTCTTAAAAGATCAACAAAATTTCTATCTAAATTAAAAGGATATTTATCTGGTGAAAAAATTAAACCTCGAAAAGGTTGTGGAAATATTTCTTTTTGTCCGAGATAAAATCTAGGTATTGTTTTTCCATCTATAAATGAAATAGAATGTTCAAATTGCATAGATTTTGGTAATTTCTTATTAATGTTTGATTCTAGTAATCCATAGTCATCTAATATAGTTTTGTGTTCTGGATATGTTATATCAATTTCTTTATCATTATTTGTACTTTCTTTTTCAAGAGTTTTAAATGGTTTCATAGTTTTCTCAAAATCAGTTTTTACTTGCTCGGTTTGCTGCATTTTTTCAAACATATCAGATTGAATACCAGCTTATATCATTCTATGTTGAAGATGATTTTCTTTCATAATATTTCTTTGTTTTATTAACTCTTCTAATTGTTTTATTCTTTTAAAATTATCAGCTCTAATTTTATCCATTTTTAAAATATAATATTTGAATTTTGTGGTAACATTGGAATACAGCAAAAACATTTTACTGAACAAATTATTTTTTTATTGCTTTGTTGTCTGACATCTTTTCGTTTAAAGTTTTCTCGTCTAAAGATTTGTTTAATAAAGTTTTTAGTTCTTCTAAAAAAATTTTATCATTTTCTTCATTAGAAATTTTACCATCACTAAAAGTTTTATCATCCTTTTTATTTTTATCACCAACTTTTTCTGACTGTAATTGAAATGATATTTTATTAGCTTCATTAGCTATTTGATCAAATTTTTCAATCTCATCTAACGTAATAACATTATCATCACATACTCTTTGAAAGTAGTAATGTAGTTTATCATAGACTTCTTTAATATGTAAATGCTTAGTTTTTAATGATTTTCGTTTCTTAGTTATTAAAGATTTATCTAACATTGTAACAAGTGAAGTTGCAAAAACACCCGTACCTGTTAAAGCTGTAGCAACTACTGGAATTACTAAAACACCTGAAGATATAACAATTTTTAAAGCACCTAAACTTATTGTTAAGAATATGCCAATTCCTTGTGTTACATTCTTAACTTTAGTCCATCTCTTTATTAATTTTTTATAATGCTCTAATCTTAATAATAATTGAGATTCCTTATCTTTCATATAACGTACTCTATCTTTGTGTTTTTCTTTATTCATTTTTTCAATGTTAATCTTTTCAATGTCCATTAAAGTAGAACTACGTTCATATGATAACGAAGGATATATTCTTGCGGTTTCTACCACTTTTGTTTCATCCACTTTTGTTTCTTCCATTTTTAAAGAAATATTTTTAGTCACATGATATATTTTAAAAACCTGAAAGATGGATAAAATTCATGAATTTGAAATTCTCAACTTTTATGATTTTTGGTGTCCTGGAACGGTCATGATTTTAAGGGTGAAAATTGTAATTCACAATTTTTGAGATTCTTAACTTTTATGATTTTCGGTGTCCTGGAACGGACATGATTTTAAGGGTGAAAATTGTAATTCTCAAATTTGAGATTTTGAAAAATTTGAAAATTGGGTATTTTTAAAAACGGTTTTTTTTCTTCATAACCTGAAAAATGACCAAAATTCATGAATTTAGACCATTTAAAAAGTACCATTTTTTGAAAAGTCGGTATCTTTAAAAACGACTAAATTCATGAATTTAGGTCTTAAAAACCTGAAAAAGGGTCTAAATTCATGAATTTATGTCGTTTTTAAAGATACTATTTTTTTGAATTTTATGGTGTCCTGGAACGGTCTTTTGCCCATTACTAAGCCTTGAAACTGCTGCTGCATTCTACAACCTGTCGTGAAAGCAGACGGATTATCAAAGTTGCTAAACAATAAATTTTTGAAATAATTCTCATGGATGCTGAACCGGACTTGGGGGTTGTGTAAATAATGCAAAGTTGAGATTTTCAGACATTGAAAGCCTAGCATTTATTGTCTTAATTACCGAGCGTTGACTGTATATCGCTTTGAGCTTCCACATTTCCTTGAGATATGATGTTGTCTCATTATTGGCAAACGCGAGGCCTTTCAGACGTCATCGATGATAATTTTCAAGCGAATGATTTTCATCAGTCAGTGCCACAGAATTACATTCATCTGCGCGCAGATAAATAAAATATTTAATTCTGTGGTCAGCGCATTAGAGTAAAGTATCACACACAAGCAAGTTCCATGCATGAATAGTAAGACTACTGAAAGGCAAATGCCAAGACAAATGATGAAGATTGGGCATGATACTTACAAAATGCGATAAGTAGCAGGAAATCAAATGACGCAAAATGAAAAGATAGAAAAATACAATTAAGAAAAAGACACTGATTACACTGATTACCGGAGTTTTCCACTTAATATACACTCTTATCCACTTTATATAAGACATTGATTACACTGCTCATCGGAGCTTTCACTTAGCATATTAACTCGCGCCAATCTTTCATTATGTCTTTGTAACATTCAACAATTTTCTTGGTAATGACACTTCTGCTGATTTTTATAAATCGAGCAATCATCTTGCTATCTCATGTAATCACAACGGAAGAAGATTAGGCGAAGGAATAAGTCTAATTACCTGTGTACTATGGTTTTCAAAATCCCGACTTTTTCTGATGCCGGGATACCGGAATTAGCAAGCTTAATTCATTTACCGATAGTATACTTAGGCTGAACAATACTAGGCGTTGCTTTAAATTCTTTGAAGAGTATTTTGAGTGAAGGACACTGTACAATACACCTAATGATATCAGATAAACATGTGACTTAATGTCTATGAATTAATATAAGTTACCTTTTCACATGCAGTCATACGCTACAGCAACAAGTAGATCTAGTTATCGCATAAAATATGTGTCGTCGCATTAAAACCTGGCATAAGATTTTCAAATCGAAATGGAAATCCCGAGATTTTTCTGATGACTGGTAAAAGCCCGATTTTGCATAGTAATCGCTTCAATAGCTCAGCATCGAGTTTGCAATTTTCTATTATTTAGCTGATCGTGGGAAGTCTATACTAAGTTCTTGCATCACGATAACATTTGCGCTTCACGCATTGCATGTTACTCCATGTTCCTTGTCCATAGAATTGTTATTCCCTCTTCATGCAGCTCGACCTAACTGCCTAAGAACAGATGTTACCTAATACAGAATCCTGTAAAAATGCGATAATCTCGAGATCCCGGGATCGAAGTCCTACTGATTACCTAAGAACTGTTATTCAGATGCTTGCTACGGCATTGCTCATTTTATACCCTAATAATTGTGATAAATTATATTCAAATTGTGAATTTGTATTCATTGCAGTCTAGTTTTAAGCTCATGTGCCAAATTGTAATAAATTATTGTTGCTCTAAGTGACGAATTCCATCTCATAAATATGCCTATTTTGTGGTGTTTTCACCAAATATACCCGGGTATATTAACCTGATCCAAACTTCTGCATGCAATTTCGTCATTTTCCAGTTAACATGCCGGGTATGATAAGTGGAAAACTGCGGTACCCACGACGTGCTTGGAGACATGCAACTTCTATGCCCATAACGCCTCATTGACGATCGACTCTTTTTCTACAACATTACTCCTTCTCAAGAGCCATCATGCCACTATGACGTTGATGCTGTGGCCGCTCTCAAAGACATTTATCTCATACCCCAGCTACAACACTTTCTAACCACCAAGGCTTGTAATTTCTTGATTGGAAGTCCGTTGTGGCTTATCTGTTGACAATTGACTTTTCAAAGTTATTCTGTAAAATTGCATGCACTTTTGACTCCATCATTTCAGCGTCAATAAAATTTGAACTTCTTATGCAGGATGCAAACTTAATTTGTCATTTGCCCACCCACCGCAAACAATGGGGGCATGCAAACTGCTTGACTTCGCGTCCTCTATCTTGAGCGGTATACCAGAAGGAAGAGTCATTGAGTCAACACTTTTCGCCATGGTTTTTGACTTTCTTCAATCATTTTATGATAATTCTATGATAGTCTTGCTATCAATAATAAAAAGTGCTGTTCGCGGCTTTCTGTATAATTAAGGGGGTTGGATACAGCAGCTCCCACGTAAAAGGGTCGTAATCTGAATATAGGGCTGCTCCTGTGTTAGATCTTGAAGTTTGTGCCGTCTTCCATCTGATCGACGTGTTGCGAGTTTTATTTATACCACAGATACAAAGACCCGCAGCATCCTTTGGAGAAGCTTTTCGAGGTATGCAAACTTTCCGCAACCCATTCATGCTTAAATTATTTTCGAAATCAATTTTTTAAGAAAAGTTTTCTTCAAATGGAGTTTGCGGGCGTTCTAGGGATCGCACGAGGTCGGGAGAAGTGCCTCTATAATCGCATTGATCGCCTCTTTCTTATGGCTACAAATTTTGTCCCAAAAGATGCGGGTAGAAATGTCCTCAAAAGGCCGCAACATTCATTAAAGGGTTGAGCTGAACGAACTAAGACACCAATCCCTCCTTTCTGTTTCCATACCGGGAGGATGGCCATTTTTGCTATGGCCCGCTTAGAACTAAGCTGCTGAACCTGACATTCATGACATTTAAAAGTACTAGCGCATCTTCAAACTTTGGTCCAGTGGAAGTTCAAATTTATAATATATTTTGAAAAGCATCTTTTTCGAAGGTCTGAAATTCGCCACTTTTTCAAGCATTTCCTGTTGGCTTTCAACGAAACATATTTTGACTTTTTCAACATGAGAGTACTGTTCACCTCTATTAGATTCAAAGAAGTGCAAATATAATACTGGCAAAGTTAGACTTGTCCGTGAAGCCATGAGAATCATTGAATATTCTGACGCTCTCCTTTGTACAGGGGAAAGATAGCAATTTGCCATGATTTCTGATGCTTTATTTCTTTCGTTCAACTATCGGTGCCGGAAGCGTTTTCTTCAACTTTTGAACTGTGACATCTACGGTCATGTGCCGACGTGGAATACATTCCAGGTTAATTGTGCGTTCCCTCGACGGTATAATGATATTCCACATATAATATTACGGTACCACAATTACTTCTTTCATGTTATTCATAAGAGCTGGCTCAATTATACGCCATTGTGATTTGGCATTATGTTTAAATGGCCCAGAAATCTATCATAAACACTGCGCCATCTTTGAGATTTTCAGATAAATAAATAAATGCCGAATTGCGTGTACAGCAAACATATGCTAACATACATGCCAATATCCAATTCTTGAATTTGTTGGTGTGTTGAATTTGAGTGAGATTATTGTTATAAGCTAAAACTTGTCTGAATAGCATAATTTTGGTAGTAGATAGTCAGCTAAATGTATTTGGTTATTATGTTATTTATAATTTGACTATTGCACATGTTTTTGCTTTAAATGTCCAATGGATTCGATTTTTTTCACATCATTTTTTCACTATTTTCTATTTTATCCCATTATGTCTAAATCATGTTGAGGGCTGCTTTTGTTTTACATGTTTCGTGCAATAAGTGTGCAGGCGTGATATTTTTTTTACGACTCCGATTAAAAGTCTATACTACTATGACAAATCAGACTCTAAAACCCTCCTGAAATTTCACCTAAACTGCATTTGAAATGCAACTGAAATTATTGATTAATAATCATGTTTCTTTTTGTGAAAAATACTTAATAGCGATTATCTGCAGCAAGAGATTGCAGCACTCCACTTTTGAAATGACTGAAAGTTTTTTACTGGAAGGTTTACCATAAACAATTTATTTATCGATTATAATTGCTTATTGCGTTGATTATGCCATAATTGTCATGATAATAGTATAGTTAATTGCGTGTCAATTGTGTAGTGATTATTCACTCATCCAAATTAAAGATATCATCACATTAGAATTACCGTCTGAGTAGCAATTGGTGCAGCAATTATGTAAACAATTCATATAAAATGTAGGTAATGATGGGTAGGGACCGACCAGCAATCTAAAAAACATGTGCATTTTTTCTTAATTAATAATGCTCACACCCTAGCATACTTAATAGCTTCAAATACGAACATATTCGTTTTAATAAGTAGTAAATGAAAAGTGTCCGATACTAATGTGAATTCAAGCAAATACAATTAATTGGAATCCGTTATCGGAGTCGGTATGTACTATAGCAACCATTTTTAAAACTCTGACTCCGGCTCCTCATCTTTTGGAATCAATATGACAGCTGAATTCGTTGAAAAGTGCTCATTGGGTGGAATAAGTTAGGCAGTAATTTTTTTGGCAATGCTGACGCTGCTATTTGTTGTACAAGTCAGGCCGATTAGGTTGCTACTGCCTACAATGCTCTAGTCCCGCTCACTTCTAAAGTCGCTCGTACAATATATCTAATGCACCTCTCTTGAATATAATATGCACACATGTTTACACTTTTTGTACATGAATCTTGCACAGTGATTGTGTTGGTGAAAATATATTTCTATACGATTTCAATTCTATGTAAGGCTGACACTGTATTGATAATTAGAATGGAAGAACTAATTGGTCTGTGCTTATCTATTATATTTAGTTTTTTATGTAAAAAAATAAGTTGAAAATGGAATTTACATATGGATGAAGATTCGTCCCATTCATCTATCGTTGATAAGTTATGATCACTTGCTGGGTCTGGTAATGCATACTTTTGCCTTTTGTATTACTCGGTTGAAATTTCGCTAAACATCAATGGAGGTGTGTCATGAATGTCAATGCTGTTTTGCGGCAAATATAAATTCTAAGTAGATTACTCTGATGCAATCACTGTCTGCTTCTAGACATACGAAAAGCATTGGTTCTCCTAGTACCGCAGTTTGCATTAAAAGTTACCTCATACAAGCGTTTTTGCATAATACTCGCGGTAGTGGTGATGACGGACGATGAGGTGTTGGCTGAGAGAAAACTACTCACAAACGTCTCCTGATATTGATACGAAATGGGCATTCATGGTAATGTTTGGAGGCTGCCTGTCATTGACACTGTCTCTTGGCTTGACTTATTGTACGGGCATGTTTTATACGATACTTCTTGATGAGTTCGATGAATCACCTGTTTTCACTGCATGGACAGTGAATCTGAACTGCTTTGTTTTCTTTATGTCTGGTGAAGTAGCTAATGTCATGGATGGACTAGTTGGCCCAAGAGTAACACTCGCAATCGGAGCTTTAATGTCTTCTACGGGATTTGTAATTTGTTCATTCGCCACAAATCTCATGACTATTCTCATCGCATACGGCGTGGTGAACGGTATTGCATTTGCCTTCTGCATGTTCCCAGTATTCAAAGTTGTCGCTTCCTATTTTTCAAGGTATCGTGTTATTGCGTTCGGAGTTTGTCAATCCGGTGGTGGATTGGGTCATTTCATTTTTCCTCCACTCATGCAATGCCTAGTCGAAATATATCATTGGAGAGGAGCTTTCTTTATTCTCGGTGCGATCAGTGCAAATTTGTTTGTGGCTGCAGCTATTTTTATGCCTCCAAGAAAGCCGGAATCTGTAGTTGAAGAGGAACAGAGCATGTTGATTAAGTCTCAAACAAATGACGGTCGACCGATTATGCGCCAGTTCCGCATGTTAATTCGAAACGCTTTACTGTTGAAGCGTATACGATGGAGTCTGTTTTGCATTAGTGGCTGCTTGAGTATTATTGGAATGGGAGGGTATTTTACTCATATTTCAAATCTGGCCCGAACTTTAGGTTTCGGTTCAGAATCATCTTCCTTGTTGCTATCTTGTGTTGGCTTGGGAAGTCTCAGTGGTAGAATAGCAATAAGTTGCTTTGGAAAAATACCAAACGTCCATATTGTGGGTTTATTTCTTTCATTTATGACATTTCTTGGCGTAATTACTTTTATAACGGGATTTTTGACTACTTTCACGAGTTTGGTAGTTTCCAGTGTTTTGGCTGGTGTATCAAGTGGTGCATACGGAGTTTTCCCAGAAGCTATCATACATGTGGTCGGAGTTGATAATTTATCAGCTGGTTACAGCTATGGATCTTTTTTCTGTGCAATAGGAATGATAGTAGGCGGATCACTCACAGCATACTTGTATGAGCTCGATCCATCATATCATTTGAGCTTCACTGTTAGTGGATTGATCACCGTTATTGGTGCTTTGTTAAATCTTCCATCATGGTTTACGATAAGCCATGGAAGGATCATGCAAAGAAAAGCAGAGACATTGGGACTGTGAGAAAATGTTTTGCAAGCATAATAAATTGATTGTCTTGAATGTGTCTGCTTCAAGACTTTTATCGGGCGATGGAGATAAGAGAGATTGCAATGAGAGAGAGCTCTAAGTGTTGAAGCATGAGGTATGAGTTGAATGAAAAATTTGTGTAGACCTACGCGGATGAAAAAATGCGTAATGCATGGATATTATTAAAGATGAGCGTCGGGTCGAGTTTCGAGAATTTTGAAGTTCGACTCGCACTAAGAGCCAACGCGTACCCGACCCGAACCCAATGTCGGATTGAACCCAGAAATTCTATCCGAACTCGATCAGAAATTACCAGAGCCTGACCCGACCCGGCTCGACGTGCCCGGCCAGATTAGATCCGAAAACCATTCATGATATTAATGCTCGCATAACCTGAAAGTTATCGAATTGCAGAAATCCGGGAATTTCAGAGTTTCATCAAAGCTACATCCCAGGTTCAGATCGATCTATTTCAACACCGTATAGGTAGTCTTCGCAGGAAGGGCCATCAGCAGGATTTAATTGTGCTCTCCTTTAGGGGTACACGCTGCACCGACTATTTCGATGGAATAGAAAGGATGACAAATTAGCATGATCCATTTTATGAGATCAGAGATTTTCGTCTTAGAAAAGTTAACAAATACAGATGATACAAAGCCATTTTGTCTATAACCTGGCATTGATCAGCATCTGCCATACATTGACGTAGACTGCACTTCATGGTTGGCACTTAATAACAGCACCATCGAGAGCATAAGATGGAATGCTTACTCCTTTTTAACACTGGTGCGCGAACTTTTTGATGCACCGCATCCAATTAATGAATGCCGAAACGTGAAAAGGCATGCATTTCTAAAGGTTTTAACTTTCACCAGCTTTTACATTCGTTCCATACATATCTCTTGACGCTGCTGTCATTACCTACCCCAGAAGAAAGCGGTTTTCCAACCGAACCAGAGCAGAACCTATACTTTCGGGTTCGGCTGTCGGGTTGAATTGGGTTCAGGTCGGGTTTCAGATAGGATCGCTCATTTTTAATGGATGTCCTATGCGGTACCCACAATTGCTCGCACGACGATCGCTTGAGGACACAGACTTGCAGTATGTTTCATTCCGCATCACTAATGGAGCAAGGTCAGGAGGCTTAAATCGTCGCCCGGGTCAATTGTCTTTTCTAAACTCAGCCAAAAACACAAAAATTACAAACCAATCCAAAGAAGTTACAGAGTTTAACTGATCATCAAAAAATGCAAATCGGAGACTTTTCATATCCTTACTTGCTATGGAAACGAATACAATATCACCACGCCAATTCAAATCATCCAAATGTAAATCATTCACCATATTACGCCTAGCCAAAAACTTATCAGTATTGTGCAGATCATTGTGGTGCAGATAATATAAAACGGGAACTTGAACTCTCTCAATCATTCCTCACTGCCAATTATCGAAACCATTTCACAACTGAGTATTTTTTGGGTGATTTTCAGAGATGAAAATTTTTGGTCCGGTCCGAACTTTCAGGCCGATCGCCGAAAGCAGGCCGGTTTAATACCAGTAACAAAAGTCATTAAAACTGCTGATAAAGGCTATAATACCGGTATTTAGTATAGGGTACTTCTCGTTGATGTCAGATCGAACGAAAAGACACTATAGGTGATGCCACGCTCAATTACGCGTAATTCACGCGTGAACCACGTGTAATTACACATGACCCCAAACATCTGTGGCTATGCGGGACATTGCTCTGTTTCCCTGTGGGAACGCATCTTGCTAATATCAACAGATTATCTGGCGAGGTAGCGATTTTGTGGATAATTTTTTTAAAGGTTCATTTTCGTGTAAAAACTATCTCCGCATGTGAAAATGGTCATCATTTATACAAAAACATGTGTAAAATCAAAAAACGACAGGTGGCAAAAAAGTTGCTACAATTAGTTGGTAGATATGTTTACTAATGCGAGCTGATTTTTCGCCTACCGGCGAAATCGTGGATATTTTAGCAACTATTTAGTGGTAAGTAGTAGGCCTAATGTTCGTATATTACCTTCACATGAAAATATATTGTATACTCAGTCTGATCTGATAAAAAGGGATCTTTTTTTAATTCACGAAGGCTTAAACTAAAAAAGTATTTATCTTCCATAAATGTCGCAGTAAATACTATGATATTATTCGAATATTGTCATTTTTGTAAATTATTGAATGTCAAGAGATATGTTATGAAAATTGTACAGTCTGCACTTATTTCTTAGATAGATTAGCCATATGTTGGTGATAGTGAAGAGGTGAGGGAGAAAATAGAGCCTCGGCTGTAGAGGCGGATTACTAAAGAAAATAAGAGAGAAAGTCAAAAGTAAAAGGTGACATATAGAGCGCGAATTGTCGCCGGCGAATATCCCGCAAATATGACTGAACTTTAGCATGATATTCTGCAGCTGACATTCGCCAGTTTTTCGCAAGATTCGCTCCCACAGGGTATATACTCGTAAGTTAGTATAGTTGGCAGTCCTGTTAAACAATAAGATAGGACCTCAATTTCATGCTCAGCGGTTCATTCGTGGTTCAATCGGCAACGCAGACAACCATAGAC
>CAJQUW010000007.1:0-146122 GCA_907163375.1 Prostheceraeus crozeri
CTGAGTCGAGACTACACTCCAAAAATAAGAATAACCAGTATTACTCCTGATTGACTCACAGTATCTATGGAAATTTTCTCTTATCACTTTCAGACCTTTGTTGATATTCACCGATAACTTTTTAGTTGTACAATTTCTGGCTCCGGCAATGAATCTAAAGGTTCGTTTACTATACTGAATTACAATCAATACAAAGAAAGTGTTCACAAAGAACACCTATGAAATGAAAACACGTATGGAATGATTCAGAGATATGATGTCCTAAGTACACTGTAAATCGCTGGATACGAAAATCACATACCATTTGAAACTAACATCTGATACGAGATTCTGGCATGTCTACAGAGATCTGGTATGCTTTTCATACGAAATTTCACTTACTTTAGTATGTGATTGGTATGTAGCGATACGAACTATTCCATCTGTGATTGGCTGTTTTACACTGAAATACGAATTTTTGGTGTGTTTTATATATGAGATCCGATGGAAATTCATCCTTATTCGTATGCCTCTGGTATCCATTTGGTATGTGCAGCTTTAAGTTACATAGCAAAAAGATGTATGTATTACATGCCACTGTCAAATTACTTTTTTCAGTAATAACCAGTCGTGAATATTTTTTGCTTGATAGAGTGATATTTGAGTACATTAGATTTATTGTGAATTTCATGCTCCACGAATATGTCGTCGGTGCTACTTGTCTGGCAACATTAACAGGACGTTTATTCAAATCTATTTTATGACCCAAGTTGATAAACATCATTTCATTTAAACGATATCTTAAGTGAAATCATGTTGACTTATACATCTCAAGCATGACTATTTTTGCGTTCATGAATTATAATGTGTTTTTATTTCGGATTGATAATATGCTTAATTTCAAAATTACATAATGCATAATTGTTGATGGTTGAAATCTTATTGATTATTCATGAAATGCCTTAGAATTACATGTATTAAAATCGAATTCATTCTTCAAAGTATGACGATTGAATGTCATTATCTCACTCCTTGCAGAACAGTAGTTACATTAGTGTGATCTTTATTGACAAAAGGTCTAAAATCAGCATATATTAGAATTCATTGATGCCTTCCTTTAACATTTTGCTGGTATGGCTTTAGTATGTAAAGCATACCACATTTGAAACAACATACGAAAAGCATACAACTATATACCAAGAGAATACAGAAATATACCAAAAAAATATTTTGGTATGCATCCTTCGTATGTGATTGGTATTGAGCGAATTACAGTGTGCAACAAACAAAATAAATGCATTTTGCATTAAGTTTAGGAAGTGTTTGACGAATAGGGAATTTGAATTTTTATGGAAGTCCAACCCTAGGCTACCACGTTTTTACGGCCTACCCAAATGCACAAATTGACAGAATATCTGAAAAACAAAGAGGTAGATGATTTTGGATACTTGAAAGTAGAATATCCAGATAATATCAAATTTCGACCAATCATATTTAGTGTGAACGCTCCTACAGGTCATCGAAGTTATTTTCTAGACGAAATTCTGAAGCCACTCGTTCCGACTTTGAAAAGCCATTGCAGAGACACTTTTGATTTCATCTCTAAATTAACTGAAGGTATCTCGAATGATTCACATTTGTATCCTTTGACATTATAACCCTGTACACTAACATTGACAATGCCGTAGGTTTTACTGCAATTGAATGTTGATTATCTGAGAACAGACATATGTAATCGACGAAAGATTTCCAACCGAATTCATCATGGAGGATGTTCAAATAATCTTGAAAACTAATTACTTTTAACTTTGAATCCCAAATTTACCTACAGATTTCAGGCACTGCAATGGAGACTAAATTTGCTCCAAGTTATGCTAACTTGACCATGGGATTTTTGGAAGAAAATATTTATACACTAACGAAGGAAATGTTCAGCCCAAATGATTACGATCTATTTTGCAATTCATGGTTAAGATACCTTGATGACTGTTTTGTAATTTGTTAAAGTTCTTTCGGTAATGTAGAAGATTATTTAATCATTCTAAATAGCTTAGACGCTAAGATGAAATTTACTTATGAAATTGGTGACGAAAATCTAAATTTCTTAGACGTCATTCTGTATGAGGATGGCAACAACAAAATTCAAAGAGATATTTTTCACAAATCAACAGACAGTTTTAATTATGCGCCTTTTTCATCCTGCCATCCACGTCATATAATGCGAAACATCCCCATAGCAAAACGCATTCAAAGAACAATTTCTAATGAAAGTGTTGAGACGAAACGGCTTGCTGAAATGCGTTCAAGGTTGTTACACAAGCTTGGTTATCCTAAATGTTTAGTCGAATACGCCAAACGTGAATCTAGCGCTTCACCTGAAAATAAAATGAAAATTATTCCATTTGTTAAAATATGTAACCCTGATGAACCAACTATTTTCAATGATTTTATAAGTCCGACGTTTTCAAGTTTGAGGCTGACGCCATCTTTTAGAAATCATTCAATTAAACCTTTCTATAAACAGCAACAGTCTCTATTGCAAATTTTATCCAAAAGAAACAGAATTTCATTGGTTGTGGTAACGAAATGTGGAAAAGAAAGATGCCAATGTTGCACTTCCATTATTGCTGACAATAAAATTCGTTTTGAAAATAATCAAGAAGTAAAAGAATTCCCTATCAGATCGAATATGAATTGCAATTCGAAGGATGTCATTTATGCATTACGATGCCCATGATGCGATGAACTGTATGTGGGGCAAACAGGGGACACCATCAGATCCAGAATGAGAACTCACTGTGAACAAATAAAAGAACCAAAGTACAGAGTTCTTTATGTCAGCAAACATGTATTATTTGTGCTACTAACTATAACCCCTCATTTACGTGAGTCCCATTTTACAGTTATCTTCTAATTGTGGAAAGATGTGTAGAGAAGAGAAAGAACAGATATGCATCAAAATAACTAGGCCCTCCTTGAATAACTCATGAAAATCCAAGTGTACAGATTCATTTATTTATATCTCTGTCCTTAGATATTTCCAGTTTACGATTTTGTGTTGTTCAATTTTAGCGTCTCCCCTTCTATTTTAATTGCTAATGCTCATATCTGCATAGAAATTTGAAATAAATTTCATTTTACCCCTTGACAAGTCAAGAGATTGACAGAAACCCATTTGCTATTTACATTGCATCTTCTTTTCAATACACTCTCTGGGACTCATATCTAGTCGTAGATAGTGCTCAGGTTCAGTACCTTTTCTAGTTCTCATTTGGGACTTTATGAATAACAATATATGTATTTTTACTGAGTATATCATATGTCCACCTTTTGGATCTAATAGCTTAATTAAGTCTGATAAAACAATGACGTGCAAGGTGCAAAGGAGCAAGTTAAATTTTCTCTCGATTCCATTAGTGATCACAGTATTAGTTAGTGATATGTGTTAATAAATAAACTTCTACAGAAACACGATTTAACCACAACCTTGGTCAGTAAGCCAAATAAGACGGATGGCCAACTAAAGCTGTTGCATGTTCTTAATTTCAAAACGCATAATACATGTAATTATAGCCTCATTGACAAACTTGATCATTGCCGTGTTTGTGATGACGGCTTTGTAGTATATTGCTTTACGTGCACTACAAACGGAGGTCAAACTTCGCATCCTTTTCACGTGCTATAAAAAGCATGAAAGCATAAAGCTATGGTACTTCAGGATAGCCTCGAGCAGACTTGTGATGATTAAAGATCATACGTGCCACATGACTCTCGTGGACTTTGAGATAAATTTTTTTTCTAAATCAAATTTACCAATAGATACGACCTATCTGAGAGAAGCTGATCTTATCAAAACTTACAAGTACAAACTAAATCGTAGACACGAGCTGATTGACCGAGAGGTGCTCTGTCTCGAGGCAACTAAATTTTAACCTATTTCACGCGGGGATTCTGAAAACTTCCACTTCACATTTTTGGTGTTGCTCCAAAACAATAATGCAAAGTTGTTGATTAAAAATTATTCAAACTACACTGTAGCCTGTACACAACCAATTGTCAGGCAATTGAGTATTTATACCGATGGAGCCAGTTAACAGACAGTCCTGCTTATCAGACGAGTTTTTGTCGGATGACATGGATGTAATTGCATCGTTATGTTAACTCATATGCTACTTATTAATATAATTATTGAAGTACTGGTGCACCGGTTCTTTTGTGAGAACCCGTTTTTGGTCCGGTTATTAGGTTCCATTTTTGGAATTAATTCTATATCTGCAAATCGTATTCGCAACAGATATGGAAGTATGATCTCTAAGAATACAACATGAATAATCTAATTAGGAGAACATATTCAATTATTTATCAATTTAAGTCATTTCAAACTTCAAAGTTCTAAATGATGAAATTGAAGGATTTTGAAAATCAAGGTTATAGGCCTACCATTCAATTACTCATCCATGATGCGAAAAAATGCGAAAAAGTGACGAAATGATTAAAGCTCATGAGAAGTCAGTTTAGGGTCACAAAATCTCACTTCTCACGACCTAAGAATCTCGGAAATTCATGGTAAATATCAAGGGCGTCATGCAAAAACCAGGCAAGTCGAAAATTTGAAATATTTGAGTTATTAGTGGCATTGTATATTGGTAATCGTCTACAACATGATGTCCAAATCAGAAATCAATATGCCATTGATAAACACAAAAACTAGACACTGCTCAAAATGCAAGCTTGATGCTTCGTCATGCAAAAACAAGGCAGCTAGAGATAATGCTAAATCAGATGCCTTTGTCAAACAGCTCACACATACTGGTGGTTGGCTCGCGTTTGTTTACCTGGCAGATCACGCGGCATGCAGATAATAATGACTGTCAAAAAGTTTGAAATTTCACATCATCACACAATCGACGTTATTACAACCTGCGTGTTCAAACATTCGAAGAATGTCTCAGCCAGACAACAGACAAGGTTCGGAAATAGCTTGATGATGCTTTTCTGAAGTCTAAATGATAGGAAGCTCTTCTTCATTCCTTGTCGTACGTAGTTGATGATTTTTTACCACAGAGTCAAAATAAATAACATCATGGCGAAAAGAACACATCTAGATAACATTTACATGTAATGTAATAATAAGCGTTTTATTGAAACATGAATAGAAATCATTCTTTACAAAATTAGTGCTTTTTACATTGTAATAATAAGCTAATGAAACAGTAATGGGAAAGTCAGTGACAGAAAGTTATATCGGATTGGTTGAAAATTAGAATTTGAAGATACGGTGTTCCAGGAAATTACTTGAGATCTCTATCGCGAAGACTTTGATTGAAGAGAGATGTGCAGTATGGAATGAACGAATCGGCTCTTCGGCGAGTTTTACAGATAGGCTGTTGAAGATGACGTGAGAAAGTCAAACGTTTGGGGAAGAGATCGTGTAAAATATTGTCGGGACTTTCAAACTTTTCAAAAGTTTTAAGGGCTCTAGATATTCTTCTTTCTTTCAATGAAGGAAACTTTTGACAGTCGCAGTTGAAACCGCAGATACTTCTGCACATTCTGTCAGAAAACTGAAGCTCTACAGTACTTCACTCACCTTCACACTAAGTTTCATCAAAATCCATGCTGTACTCTGTCCTACGCATACTTCACAAGTTTGAAAACATGGCCCAGTCAACGCCAATTTCTACTTCTCGCACACCTTGTGCACTATCCGTCTCATCCGAGAATATGTACTGTATATTTCTACAAAACTCTAGGCGTTTTGTAGATCTATTTTCAATAGTTTACGTGAAGATATATTAGCAACGATGCTTTTGAATCAACAATTTTTGAAGATTTTGTTATTGTTATGATTAATTTGAATAGTAATCCATTCTTGTAATTTTTTGCTTCTTCTTTTGACCGGATGTGCGAAAATCGTAATAAATTTCAATGGAATCACATATAGCTTATGATATTTTCGAGTTTTAAGGAGATTCACGTACACAATACCTTCCAATACCATAGAAATGTTATTGACAATGATTTTTAACATTTTTGAAAGATCAGGCAATTTGTCTTTCATGATCATGCAAAAAAGCAGGCAATTTCAAAAATCAATAATTCAGAAAAAACAATGGGGCCAGCACCAGAGCGCCAAACCCGTCAATTTGCAATTTTAGAATTTAAAATGTTTCTTATGTTTTGAACCGGGTGTTGGTTTCCATTTTCCATTCATGACATTTTTTTATTTGCAGATCATTACAAAAAATCATGTGGCTATTGGAATATTACATGGATATTATGAAATTCAGGTCTTTATACTTCTAAGCGCCGATGCCGTCAATTGACGACTTTTACGATATCAATTGCTTATTGATTAAAAAAAGTGATTTCTTGCGTTTTATTTCTTACACAATGAGATCTATTATCATATCATGTGATATTCTTGCACTGTCTTATCGTGATTTCAATTATCTGCTGGTTGGACAATGCCGTTGTCACAGACATTTCCAATTTTGACCGCGCGGAACCAGTGGGACAAGCCAAACGATGGAGTTCCAATTTCAAGAAAACCATAGCGGTCGATTTACCGCATTCTGTTTTGCAATACATTTGAGGGTCCGACAGGATGAATCAAAATACAAACAAATGCAAGGACCGAATAAGGAGTCGCAAGTGGTGGAATCCGTTGTACAGATGGGGTATTGACGTCTCCTTGAACAATGCCTGCGTATTGTTCAAGGAATCGAAAAGTTCAAATATGGACTTTCTGGAATTCAGGAGACGCATTGTATTAGAAAACTTCCAAAAGTATGACAACGATCGCTCTACGAAGAGTTGAATTGATCTGAACTGATTACGATCAATTTTAAAAAGTACCATTGTGACAAAGCTTCACGGCTACTGCACACAAAGTATAATAATATTTACACGCATTAGAGTGATAAAACTCAGTCTGTCATGAAGAACGTCTTCGCTGATGATTAAAAGGCAAGAGCTGAGTCTGCAGATTTCATCTTGATAGGCAAATTCTTCAAATATGTGGGCGGAAGAGGAAGAGAAATGCTTCTTGGTAACTGTCTTCAACCAATGTCCTGGCAAATTGAGTGAGTTCATTGCTGAGGAGCGAAGACGAGATCGGATCGGAAGAGAGCTAGCAGGCACAACTAGCTTACTAAGACAATGAGGAGCACAGCCGTTAATATTGAGCCACTTGTGAGACAATAGTGAGCACTTCCATGTATGCCTGAATGACAGCCGAAGATCACTCCTTGATCTCATGGAGAGCCATTGCAGTTCTCTGAGAACAGGCGAGATATGAGATGACCTCGGAAAGTCATAAAAAGGTCCTGCAGAGGCGTTGATAACACAAATGCAGTTTGACATATAATGCATCAAAGAAGATAATCGATTCTCGGGACATAACCCATATATCTGTATATCATCAGCGAAGACATGCACTCTCAGGTTAAAGCTTTGCACGAGTTGGATAATGTCCATGATGTATGTACAGTAAGAAAAACGCCGGTCCGAGGAGTGAGCCCTGAGGGTCACCAGAAGTCACGTGCGAAATAGATGAAAGGGTGTCACCAGAATGAAAGCATTGGGAGGGACTATTCAAGCATGAATGGAACCATTTCAGAGCCGCACCATCTAATCTATATGAGACAATCTAGAAGGATATCACGCATTGGGTCAGACCACGAGCTCGTTGGATCGATGTAAAATTTCAAATCAGCTTTGACGAATTATGCCGATGACCATGATATAATATATAGTCTAAAGTTCAGACGCATGAAGAGCTGAAATATGTCTGCATAGATGACAAAGTGTAGTCTAATAACTATTATGTACCCGTAAGATTCAATTATGCCAATATTATGTCAATATTAAGTTGAAAAATCGTTTGTGATGCTAAAAGATTTCACGTTAGTCAATGCATCAGAAAGACAACTTTCTCTCAAAGTTAATTATGAAAATATTAATTTTTTGTATTAGAATGTATTAAAATATAGAATAAGTTTTCTCCCTCGGAGACATGAATGATTAGCCAGCTTATACTACCATGAAAGACTTTCCATGAATACTAATCAGTGTGATAATCAACAAAGTTATTCTAAGTCTACTTCCTGGTGGATAATCAGTTTAATGTCTGTCGCGAGCGTTACCATGACATGCACTTAGTGAATTCAATCTCGATCTCGAATCTCAATCTCGAGAATCAATATCTATCAAATATCGAGATCTCGAGATCTCTAATTCGATATTACAAGTAGGCCTACATCAGATTGTGCCAATTACTCAGAAAGTGTAATTAACTACAGACAACTGCAATTTGCTGTACAGTAGTCTAATTGTAGGCCTAATTGCAATTATCTAGTTTTATTTGTCATTGAAATTAAGATAGCAATACCAATCTGGACTATATTTGGCATTCATTAATACTCCCAATCCTTTATTTAAGTTGTTTAACCCACAGAACAGACAGAATTAATTCATGTACCGACATTCAGGCCAACAGCGAGGCTTGGTCTTGTAGGCCTAAGTACAAGGAAAAAAGCGGGGGGGGGGGTCAGTATATTTACAATGACTAAAGAAGCTCCATTTCCTGTCCTAAGTCATAGAAAGACTGTGAGGTAAGGGAAGCTTCTTCCTCTACACTGTAAACCGTAGACCGACAATTATCCTACAAAATTACTGACAAAATCAACCGACGATTGTCACCTCCAATATCCTGCGATATCCGACGAATTTTGTAGGTTCTCCACCGATATCGAAGCAGATGCTTTGTATGCAAATTAACTAAACAAAAATTGTTAAATATTGATTGATTTTTCGATTAGTGATTGCCTGACTTTTAGGCAGTCTGTATTATTGTGTGGCAAAACCATTTTGATATGATTTAATTAATTACCTTCAGTTTTGATAAAATTTAAGCTATAATTCATTACTATTCATTTTGTCGCTTTTTGTCAGATATTGTAGGTGTTCAATGGCAATCATCCTACAAGAACTAACAATGACTGACAAAATAGATTCTGTTGGATAAATTGTCAGTCAACGGTTTACAGTGTAGTGACAAAGGCTTGTTCATGATTATATGGCTTTAGCTACCCAAGATATAGTACTCTCCTATGTTGAAGTTCATGTTACATTATGCTTAGCTTCTCTGTTCTGATTCCGAAAATAGCTAAAATAGCTTATGTAGTTTAGATAAAATGTCCCTGCAACCTCAAAAAATCTATAATGAAGCATCTATCTCTGTCGCGAGCGTTCGAGCTGTACACAAATGTAGAGATAGTATGAAATTGATATTTTGCATGCAATAGGTCGATGTCGTGTTGCATCGAACTGCATCGTCAGAATATTCAAAAAAAATATCGCGTCATAGAGAATGTTAGTTTTCGATGTTCTAATGTTAGTTTTGCTATCAAATGTAGCGAGCGTTAATGTGGTTTGGCCCCATTACACAATCAAATGCAGACGATAAATCTAAAGATGAAAACAGTGTAATGTCACCATTATCCATCGCAGCAAGCACATCACTCGAAATCTTCAAAAGTGCAGTTTCCGTACTATGGTACTGTCTATAAGCAGATTGATGTGTTGATAGCAGTCCTCCCTACGTCATTTATGACATGAGCTGTCTTCAGATACAGAACTCAGTGCCTGACAGAGAACACGAATCCTCGGTACGATGGAAATGGACATTTATTTGCTTTTCATCTCGACTTCGATGTCGATTATGTGGAGACAAAGCAGTTACGTCTTGTGTGAAATGCCAAGTGAATCTCCACGAGGATTGCTTCGTTACGCATCATACCTTGTAAAACTTTTTTCTGTACATAGGCTATACTTGTCCTTGCAATAGTTAAATAAGCGGTCAATGAGTAAGGCCTAAATAATGGGAAGCCTGCCACATGCATCTTTGTATGTCAGATAATAAGCTAACTCAATCGTAGGTAGCCTGTGATTTTGTTACAAGGACTGTCGTAAAATTGTTTGTTTCGGCTTTTCAGAAGAGGACAACACACATGTCCGATTTTGATGGTTATTTGTTCCGAGTGGGTCGAAAACGAATTCTAAAGCGAATTGATTTATAAAAATCAATCTCTTTGTTAATTGAAACTTTTTAAACCGAATAATGTCTGCTTTTCTTATTTTTGGGGTTAATAACGTTCAAAAATAGTAAAATTTATATTAAAAAATTCCAGGCACTAATGGGTTAAGTCAATAAAAAATGCCAACACCCTTGATATCCCGACTGCACTCGTCTGACCCAGGAATCGAACCGAAGTTCAAGGTGGATGCAAGCTCGCACCCTCTTCACTAGGCCAAGTGAAAACTTCGCATGCCCAAGTGTTTATCTGCTTTGCGTAGCTGTAGTTATATTCCAACTATGACACGTCTTATAAATAGCAGTTTCTCTGTTTGATTCAAATACATGTCAACTGCAGCTTTTATAGTTTGTCAGTCTCTGGAGTTTTTTCAATTTTCTTGTTATTTTGCTTTGTTACTTTTCTCTCTTTTGTGTGTGTGAAATGTACGACTTTGTGCAATGCCTCACGATTCTCATTACTGAGGCAGGGTTTTTTTAAGGTTTCGTTTACCCGCCCACTCCCAAATTCTACCCGCCAATCTAAAACAAAGCTTGTAGATCTTTCTTTCAATTTCCTTTCCAGCTGTAAAAAGAAAGCGGAAACAAAGTTTCATCTTTTGAATATTCACCAAGTTAGAGGTGGTGGTACAATATATGCCTACATGACGTACATGCACTAAAATGTGCACAACAACAATTGCTGGATAAAAAGGAGAGGAACAGTGGAAAATTGTATCTTGAACTTCCAGTAAAAACATATATGATAAATGCATAATATACTACATGATTTCACAGTGAATATGGCAAACTGCAATTTATGTAAAGACAAATTACATTCTGGAACGTCAATCCTCATCGACAAGAGCCAATTGATGATCAACGAAACAGTGCCGCATATCAATGAGAAGTGAAGTTAAAGAATGTAAATAACCGTTGATAAGCGATGAGTGTGTTATTTGCACTGCAAAAGTCTGCAAATTGCTTAGTTTCTCTTTGACGATCGAAATTCATTGTCAACTACGTATAGGGGGCATACATACATGTACTGTATAGTTGTACACCTCCATAACTTTCAGTGATGCAAATTCTATAAATGAAGTAAGCTATGTGAGACAAGAAAGCACCACTGTGAATGTATTTCTTCATTCGCAACCAGTAAAATTTATTTTGGCATGGTCCACTACATGACTACATAGTATTTCCGTTTTGATAACTTCCTACTTTTAAATGCCTGTGAGTGAAGGAAAGTTTTTGTATTTGTTAACCCTTTAAACCCCACAAGTAACTGAGAGATAATTTTCTACTTTTTATAGCATAATTCTTGTTGCTTTTGGTCAATAGAAAGATATCTATATCAGCATTGCATAATTAATTTATATAATACCCACACCAGACTGGGACACCGGTGTCCCTCTGGGGCTCAAGTGAAGAAATATTATTAAATTTGAACAAATTTATTTGCAATCTCTGTGGATGACAAATCAACATATAGTTACCAAGCTAAATAATAACTTTTGGAAAACACTAATAACGTCTTTTACGAATGGAAATCGAGAAAACAGTTTCTTTCTTTCAAGAGACACAACGACACATCACAAGAAGTGCACTTTACGAAAGTGCGTTGTTCAATTGACTGTTTTGAACATTGAACACAGCGGTGTCTCGCATTGTTAAACGTGGACAAATGCACTGCTTGACTTACATTGCTTGGTCTTCTTTTAATGAGAATATTGCTGCGAATTTGAGGAAAATTTCTCTTTCGAGACGAGAAATTTCTTGTGAGGCCATCAGAAATCGCCTCCTTGAACTGTAATAATGTCAGTTGTCTTGGGAATCGTTGATTGTATATAATAAATGCATTCACAACACTGATATCCATCATATCAAAAAACACTCTCAGGTAAAACCTGAATCTTGCTTTTCTATCCAGTTGATAGTAAGATGTTCTCTGATCCACGAGGTCTACTCCACCCATCCATTTATTGCAATTATCGATAACTTTAGGGCAAACAACGCGAATTTTGTCAGCTGTTCCTTTTTGCCTTCGTAAGACAGTCAACTCACCCCTATTCTCGTCAACGTTCGAAGCAAGAAGGCTAACTGAGCTGAAAAGAAGATATTCTGAATGATTTGGAGATATTTCACAGTATTTTATTGAATGGCAAAATATCGAATCAAAGAAATCATCAATTCCCGTTAGCATTTGATAGGATCTACTGTACGTGTACATGTATGTTCGAACTGTGAACTCTAGAACTTTCATGATACTATGTAAGTCCATATTTCAAGTTTTACACCACTATATCCCTCTATCGGAAAAGATCATCCCGATTACATCACTTATATCACAATTTATTAGACTTTCATATCATGGAAAATCATGGTTTCAAATGTAGACCATTATCAAATACTATTTAGTGATGTATTGATGTATTGATGTATTGTGCACTTTGATAAATATAGGCATTCAATCAAGTACTATGACATGTCAGTGGTGGAGGTTATATTGAAATAAATTTAAGAGGAAATTGTTTTAACTCCAAGCAAGTTAAGTCCATTTGCATGCCATGATGTCATTCGAGTACAAAATTTGGTAGTCGCCTCTCTTCATTTCCTTGTCATTCTACAAATAACATATTTTACTGTAGTTCGGTAATCTTTCATTGTATACGTTCATTATAAAAGTACATGTAAAGGATAGTATATAGTTTTGTAATTAATTTATATGAACTGGATAATCACAAATATAATCTACAATAACATCCTGCAATAACATCCTACAAACTGAATAACGCAATAACATTTCCTAAAATATTGTTCGTGCTACATTTTATGCTACTATAATTTATTTGTAGGCCTAATTACCATTATCCTACATTGATGGAACATGAGAAATAGACATATTAGAGACTTCATGATACATATTTCAAAAATAATCCAATTACAAGTTTCTCATAAGGTAGGATAAAAATATTGTTTATGCGTCTATGGTAGCTTACTTGCAAAATATTGAAGAAATTGTTGACAAATTGGTTAAATGCAATGTTTCGTAATATTTACGTGTATGAATTATCGGAACTTACCTTGAATGTTATCGGCATATATCTTCTGCTTGATCTGGCTGTTCCAACATAATATATTCCATTATCCAGAAGATTTCTTACCAAAATTGTGGATGTGAAAAAATTGTCTGCATGGATTGTGATAAATGAACCATGTAAACTTGATGTCAGTTTTAGCACAACACTTTCACCTAAACCAACACCAGATTGATCTCTCCTCCCGCAGTACATGTATATATCAATTTCGTAGAGATAACCAGTTTCAGAGCATGAACGACACCAAAATTTGAACCCCCATTTGATGGGCTTGTTTCTCATGTATTGTTTCATACTGCTAATGCCTTTATGTTTGCACATGTGCTCATCAATTGCCTGCTTTGCACTGTTATTCCGTGCGTTTTGAAAGTGCTTATTCAGATGATTGAGTAATGTCCTGATCTTCTTGGCTCGATCAGGCTCTGAGGAGGAATCTGATTCTAAGTTGTTTGAAAAATGAATATTTTGAAGTATCTCTTCAAATCGACTTCGAGTCATGACCTTTTGTATTCTCGAATTTCCACATACTTCGTTCACAGACCAATAGGACTTCAAATTTGGTTGAATATCGAAGGACATGATGAAGTTTATGCCAATAAAAGCAGCCATTTCTTTGCTTTCTATAACAAACTCTCTCCCATTTTGTTGAGCATATCTGACTGATTCGGTTACCAGCAATTTTGGTAAATCATCGAAGCCCACCACTGCATAGAACACATCTAGTGGAGAGGAATTTTCGTCGATATCAAGTTTGATTTGTGCATCGGATTGACAAGTTCTTCTTTCGATCGATGGTCCCCTGCATTTCCATTTGAATTCACGCATCACATTCTCGCTCTCGATATTTTCTACATTTTCCTGTACATGTATGACAGCTCCTAATCCTCTTTCCAGTGCATGATCAGTAGGCCTATTTGATCCTTCTATTTCTGATGTTGTCGGATTGTCGCTGGTGGCAAATTCGGTGTCACTATCATTCATGATGTTGTCAATATTGTCTTCATCCTCGCTATCCAATCTGTCAAGGATAGCATAAATCTCATCACTGGACAGCTTGTCTATACTGTAGATGATCTTCTTTGAACGAGGCATTGCGAGTAATGAATTTCGGAAACGAAATCGTGATATAATCAAAGCTGTGATATACCGTACATGTAATTGGTATTAGATGAGTATCTAAGCCAATTGGCTGTCTTCTCTGGGATTCCCAGATATCTATTTTTAACCTACCACGCCATACGCTTGACAGCTACAAACATAGATAATAAGAATAATATATACTTGTTGGGGAGATCGTGGACTTCCCTAAAGTCCCTATCTCATACGTTGACTATAGCGTGACGACTGAGATAAGGAAATCCATTCATCTGCGTGTCAGAAAATGTTGATTGTCATTGCTGGGATTCCCAGGTAACTATTTATGCCAGCAGAAACATCATCGCAACTTAGTCAATATTTTCCCTAAGAATCACTTGCGCCCCAGAGGGACACTGGTGTCCCATTCGATAAAATCGTCTATTTTTTACACTATATTAGATTCTTCATTGAACCAATTACGTCTAGTACATAATTTTGATCAAATACAAAAAATGTAACTGAGATAAAATGTTCGAACATGTTATGACCTGGCGCCGTCACTGTTGTAAGATCATTAATGTACCAAAGTGAAACATCACTTTTTAACAGTAAAATATGTTGTACAAAAATGTGAGAAATGTCAGTTATACTCGTATTCAGTTATTAAGTTATATGACATTAAAAATCTGTACTAAGACGTATTTTAAACATTATCGTCTTCAGTAACTGCGGGACACGGGTGTCCCCTGGGGCTTAAAGGGTTAACTTAACGATGATTGTGAATCGCATCATCGAACATAAATAGGTTTCGTATAGATTATCCACACCTGAAATAGGATTGGGTTTAATAATTTTTAAATTCGAATTATGCGAATAATTCGAATTATTCGCCTTATGTGAAAAACAAAAGTGACTGACATGGACAGTGGTCCGAGTTGACATCCGAAATTTTACCCGCCCATTTGAAATTTTTACCCGTCCAAATCGGGCGCGTATATCGCCTTAAAAAAAACCTGACTGAGGCTTTCAGTAATAAACGATATTTATATATTTATTTATGTCATCTGCAAGTGATATCGACAGCTTATTGTGTAAACTTTAAGACAAGCAAATGACGAGTAATCGAAGAGGTGTACTTTCTATATCCAACAACCAATTGGGCACATTTCATGCCGCATTCACGTGGTGATCTTTCCGTTTTATCAATATACTTGCTGCAACAGGCTCATTCAAATTGTAATAATAAGCTCATTCATTTGTGAGCAAGTTTAGATAGTGCAAATACCTCATCATATTATGCTTTAGGAAGTTATGATCATATTGTGTAACAGTATAATCTATCATTTATACATGTCCATATGATCCTTTGTTGAACAAAACTAAATTTCTTGCATTTTTGGTAAGTGAAGGATCATTTGTATTTTAAATCAATAAATATAACTTCGGCTTAAAAAGAAAGGGAGCGCAGTTTTAATTTTGTGAAACAAAACTTGAAATGAAGAACCTCCCGTGTGCCACCATCAATTTTTGGTAAGATTGTGATACCAGGGCTTTATTATCATGTAGAGCAATGCATAATTAAATCTTGTTATAAATTGATTCTTCTAATGTGGAGTACAATTAATGTAGAGTGAAACCGTCAAATTAAGTTGATTTTTAATTTATTGTTAATCATAATTCATGTTCTTATAATATTGTATTATCATGCTCCTTAGCACTACATATATTTTCTACTAATAAATTGAGAGAAAGTTTGTTTATTTATCTAACTTTCAGCAATGAATACTCTTCGGTACGGTGCCATCAATGATGCAATCAATGTAGGCTAATCAATAAGCTGATCAATGTGAAATTAACCTGCTGATAACTGCTCTCGTCCTCGTTGGTTTCATTCAACTATCGAGTTGTCGAACTTTAAAAACAGCCTCAAGTGCCAAGGACGACTTGTGCCCGTCTAATGCACTCTGAAACTGCACCAACTCGGCAGTCACAGTGCAATCCACTCACTACAAAATTTATGCGCAGGGTGGATACTAAAATATGTTTTGGCATGTTGTTTTTAATCAGCCAATTACAGAAGTATCGTTTTGCATACCAAACAAATGAGAACAAGTCAATATTCCCATGCAAAACACACCAGTTTTACGTAAATGAACTAGAATCTCGTATCAATTGCTAATTTCAAATTATATGTGAATTTGGTATCAATTTGTATGAAATTTTCGTATCCAGAGAATTACAGTGTGCGCCAGTTAATAATTATAGTGCTCATCCTCGGCAATTGAGACAATGGTTACAATTGTTAACTCGCTCTGCAAATTTCACAAAGATGGTATACCTGCATGTGCATGCAGGAACGGTCGGTATGCACACGGCATTCGATAAATGCCAATTTGATTTTCCTGAAGCGTATTGTAATATACGGGTGGAACGTTTTGTTTTCTCTAACTAATGTCATGGCTTCTATGAAAGACAGCTGGTGTCATCTGCTGTCCTGTTTTACTCCGATCATTGTCTGACAAGAAATTTGACCATTAAATTATGAGACATTGAAATTTTCTGTCGATGGTTCCCTTTGCCTCTCTCAGCCGCCAATCAAATTCGACCTCTTGTTAAACAGCAGCTGACGGTTTGATAGCTTTCTCGAAGGGGAAACAAAAATGCAATATTAGCTGGAGCGAAAAAGTTGTTATAGCCAAAAGTCAATGATTAACTGTGATGATGTGACGTCGATTTGTGCTGTGTTTTGATTGTTTACTACGAGTATTATTAAAGGTAAGTAGTAAGAAAACGGCGAACACCAGATAGCGCAAGATGGCCGCCATCGCTGACTCCCCCCCCCTCTGGAACGGCAGAGTGTCGTGGTCGGCCGCCGTGGTGCTTCGTGTCTGAGTCCCCCCCCCTCTGGAACGATAGAGTGTCGTGGTGGACTTGGGCGACCGCCAGGATTAGTGTTGAGGCTATAGTGTGTGATGTTTTTGGTGCAATCTGCTGAATGTTGGGTTGTAAAATGGGTTGTTTCGAGTGGAAGGAGTGGTTGGATGAGAAAACGGAGGTCGGATTCGTGTTCAGCGTGAAATTCTGCATCGGTAGGGTGAGTTTCAAGTCAATCGGTGAGAAAAAATTTTTCTTCAAAATTTTAACAGAGTTAGAATTTGGGATGTTTTGGTGTGTAGCGCCCAAACGAAGCATCGGATGAGAAAACGGAGGCCAGATTCGGAATCTACGTGAAATTTTGGGTTAGGAAGGATGTTTCCAGCGAAATCGGAGAGAAAAAATTTTCGGCTGACGTCCCCCCCCTCTGGACAGCTCGCTTCGATTTTGGCTTCTAGTGGACGGATTTTGTCGTGCGATAGCTCGTTTGAAAGCTAAGAGTGAGACAAATTCAGTGAAAGAATCGGCTTGTTCCTATCTGTCTTCGTTTAGATGTGAGACGCCATTTAAGATTTTGGGGCATTGGCGAAAAACGACAGAGTTAGAATTTGGGACGTTTTGGGCTCTAGCTTCAAAACGAAGCATCGGATTGGAAAACAGATTTCAGATTTGGAATCAGCGTGAAATTCTTTATCTGTATGGTGAGTTTCAAGTCAATCGGAGAGAAAAAATTTTCAACATTTTTCGAAAAAACGACAGAGTTAGAATTTGGGACGTTTTGGTGTGTAGCGCCCAAACGAAGCATCGGATGAGAAAACGGAGGCCAGATTCGGAATCTACGTGAAATTTTGGGTTAGGAAGGATGTTTCCAGCGAAATCGGAGAGAAAAAATTTTCGGCTGACGTCCCCCCCCCTCTGGACAGCTTGCTTCGATTTTGAGTTCTAGTGGACGGATTTTGTCGTGCGATAGCTCGTTTGAAAGCTAAGAGTGAGACAAATTCAGTGAAAGAATCGGCTTGTTCCTATCTGTCTTCGTTTAGATGTGAGACGCCATTTAAGATTTTGGGACATTGGCGAAAAACGACAGAGTTAGAATTTGGGACGTTTTGGGCTGTAGCTTCAAAACGAAGCATCGGATTGGAAAACGGATTTCAGATTTGGAATCAGCGTGAAATTCTTTATCTGTATGGTGAGTTTCATGTCAATCGGAGAGTTTCAAGTCAAGCGGAGAGAAAAATGTTCAACATTTTTCGGAAAAACGACAGAGTTAGAATTTTTGCGATGGCTGCCTACTGTAGAGCCAAAACGAAGCATCGGATGGGAAAACGGAGGCCAGATTCGGATTCAGCGTCAAATTCTACATGGAAATGGTGTATTTTCAGCTCAATCGGAGCACTAGAACCGGCGATAGACGGGTTTTTTAGTGTTTGGATGATGGGTGTTACGTCATCAGCTGATCGCCACACACTATATAAGCTGGGAACCGAGAGAGACTTGTCATTAAGACGAGAACGATTGTCAGAGGTAGGTCGTCTCTCTGAGCTCCGATGATAGCTTCGGACATTCCAAATTCCAAGTTTCTGTAAGAAACCGACTTAGAAAATTTCATTGCTGATATCAGCTAAGCCGTCAGACTTAGAGGTTCGCCAGGAGATGGCCTTCGTCTCCAGGCCATAAAAGACTCCAAAACTTTAAAGGCTTGTAACTTTGCTTTTACAAGTCCATTTGACTTGATTCAAAAAAGGTTCGGTCGCTATTGACCTACCCTAAGTGATGGACTACTTATAAAATTTCATAAGTAGTGCTAAAAAGTTGAAAAATTTAAATTCGCTATTTTTGGCAATTTTCGGGGTTTTCAAACCTTCTGAATTCAACTAAGACATTTATAAAGTTGTCAGAGGCGAGCTTCGGCTCGAGACTTGCTTCCTGATGTAAATAACTCCACCGGTTTTCATGTCAAAATCGGGGTCCGAATACCAACACAGTGATATGACGCACGCTCTGTCCGCGGGAGGTTGGATTTGAGGGCCGAGGCCTTGGAGTCGGGATAAGATCCCCTCTGAGTAATGCCTGTAACGGATTCATCAGCCTAGCTTGTCTATCCTCAAGTATTGAATGACATATTAGTTGTATTTTTAAAATGATTGTCAATGTTACTTGTCAGTAATTCTATTTTATCTTTCCTTCTACAGAATATGGGAGGCAACTCAAAATTTCTGTTTAAAAAATGCTCTTGTGATGAAGTGAAGAGAGGTGGTGAGTTTAAACGCCACTTGAATAAATATAAGAATACGCCTCACATTCATGTTGAGAAAGGTGTTGTTTCCGGCTGTACACATTGCCAAAAGTTTTTAAGAGGCAAGCAGCACGAAAAATTTTATGAGAGGCATCAGAACTGTCCAGTTGTGAAGTTCGCAAATTATACAACTTCGGACATAGGCAAAATCATAGCCCCCTATTTTGAATTGGTCGATTTGGATCAAGAACTGCAGAATGCAATTGCAGATATCATAAATCCTCCTGTTCCGACTACAGGAAATGAAGAATTGCAGAATGCAATAATAGCCGATCCTGCTGTTCCAACTACAGGAAATGATCTAAGCAGTGATTCAGACACCTCAGACGAGTCCGACTCTGAGGAGGTTGTAGTGCCCGTTAAAGGAATAGCGAAGCCAATCAGCCAATCTTCCCCGAAAAAATTGAAGGGGATTAAAGCCCAAACTTTAGCCTGGAATAAGGACGATCAGGCTGCCAAAGTTAGCCAGGAGTTTGCGCTCAATAAATTGAAAGATGAGCTGAGTCGCTTTAGAAACGAATGCGAGACTTTGAGAGGTGAAAATTTTAACCTGAAAGCTCAAGTCCAG
Source organism: Prostheceraeus crozeri (assembly GCA_907163375.1). NCBI lineage: Eukaryota > Metazoa > Platyhelminthes > Polycladida > Euryleptidae > Prostheceraeus > Prostheceraeus crozeri. The sequence goes on from CAJQUW010000007.1 coordinate 19,971, forward strand.
GAAATCAAGAACCTCAAAACGCAGGTCATAAATTTGGAGGCTTTTCGGGATAGGGCACTGCAAAGTGAAAAGCGAGTTGAAGAGCAGGCAGCAAATATTAAAAATTTAAAATCTCAAGAAGGGGTGCTTAAGCTCAAGATTGAGCAACTAAAAATGAAAATGGCTGAGAACGAGCAGCACAAGGAGAGCAGAACAACACTCCACCTACCAATTATCAACAGCAGGATTGTTGATGACATTCTGCTGCAAAGTGAGGATGTCGACAGCACGTTCGAATGCTACGAGGGAGCAATGGCGGAGATGCGCTGTATCCATGTCTCCATCAAGCATGATGGCAACATCAAAGAATTGCGCCACCGGAAGCGAAAACTGCCGGCCAAGTACTTGCCTGAGCCACCACCATCGAAGGGGTCACGAACCGGCTAAATTTCTCTTATGGTAAGTTAATATCATCTCTATCACTTGAATATATTTTCATCTATTTTTCCTTCTATTTTCAGATACAACGAGAACGAACCATCGGCTCTCTTAAGGGCCACCATGGGGCAAGACATGATAGAACCTCCTCGCGGTTTGCCCTGGGCAGTCTTTAGACTGGCGAATACTATCATTAAGTTGAATCTGCTATCAGTCAACTTGAACGTTGCAAATGAAGTTCGGTGTAATACTTCCTTTCGATGGGCGTTCCTGTATAGGACGGCGGTGAAACCCGTAGCTATGTATACCGCAAGGGACATTCGGCAATGGTCAATCTTGTTAAACCTCTCTGCGTCATGTTTGCAAGTGATTGCCTCTGTCTCAACGTAGTATGCATTCGCGCCAGGGCGACATTTAGCCAACTGTCGAAGGTTACCTTATAAACTATCCATTGCATACGTTATGAGAACCATGAGTTCTACCTGTCTCTATCAATGAGACGAATTGATGAATGGAATGAAATGGGAGGACACTCACGCGCCACACGCAACATAACACACTTCTCTCTTCCGTAGTCTAACAAGCTCTTTACACATGGATCGCAGTCGATTGCTATCCCAGAATCATGTAAGCTATCTTAATTTTATTTAACACTATTTCATCTATCATCATCAGCCATATGAAGTGTCATAAGATTTACAAGTTAGACTAAGCGTGCTACTATTTCCAAATGAAAACGTATACATGGTTAAATTATTCACTAAAACCCCATTCAAGTAAGTCAGTATGAAAGCAAAGATAATACGAAATAAACATTTATTATGGCATGTATTTCAAAAGGTCTTCATCGTCAATATCGTCCCAGAGTCTGACTTCACATAGATAACAAAAACAGTTCAGTTGCTTTAATCGTTCTTCCACTGCGAGCCTCACTTTATCAATATACTCCCACTCTGCCATAGTTCGTGGCTGGGAGTTAGGGGTGTACCACTCCCATAATTGGTGGAGGAATTTCGTGCTGGTGATCTCCATCACATCGTCAGTATCGTACTGGAGATACTTCCACCTCACGCCTGTTAAGTCGGGACACTCCTTCTCACATACACTCTCCTCTTCCTCATCCGCTGGTAATGATAACTTCCTGATATTGTCCAGTTGGTACACCTTCTCCACCTTCGCCTTTCTTGGAGCGTTTGGTGTAACGAGCGCCTTTGGTGTTGAGCATGGAGAAGAGAATTTTGTGTTTGGTGTTGTCGGAGGGCTTGTCATGTTGACTGTGAATAATGACTTTGAAATGTTTTCTAATTCTTAAGTATCAACAAGCAACCAATCAGAATGAACATCCAATGAATGATGAATATGAAAGTATATAAGCAAAGTGACATTCATGTCATTTCATTTAATCTGTGAATCATACAAGTGACGAACGCACGATCTCTCTCTTTGACTATTATTCTGTCTGATCATATTTCATTAAAATGGTAAGTTAAAGATTTCCTCTCTCATCTCCCTCAAACGTGTGACTAATAGCATCTTCCTCAATTTCAGGCATCAACTTCATCACCAACGCCCTCTCTTCTCGAGGAAAGTTTAGAGTTATTGAGTCAAGGTAGGTTGTAACACTACACTGAGGCTTGAACAGAGATGATAGAATGATTTCTCTTTCAGGTGATGCGAGTTCCAGCTCAGAACTGTCGCGACATGGCAACGAGTGGGAATGTGCTGACTGTGGGCACATCTTCACGAGGAAATGGGATCTCACCCGACACATCAAGCGAGGTGTTTGTCGACCTAAGCCGGCATCAATCTCCGAAGGTAGGGATGATTCTGTTAACGATGTCTCCTTTTCTTGCGATTTATGCATTCAGTCTTTCGAGACACGTTTTGAACTATCTTCGCACAGACTTCAACATACACACACGAACGATACCTACACCAACGGTACCTCCTCTATCCGACTTACTGAGGTGTCCATAAATAATTTAGTGAGGAACTACCAGATGGACTCCTCAGAAACCATTGCTAACTTTGAGGAATGGTTTCATCAAAATTCATCATTGATAGAAGCGCTCTTCAACAATTTAGACAATTTTAGGATGAAGGCGCTCATCTATCTTAAAATAAAATATGTAAAAATCGACCACCATACTGGACAAATAATAGAGAGGTTAGAGTTTCACATACCCTCCTCTCCTGCAACCGAGGTTGTAGACTATGAGTCTTGGATAAATTTTCACATCCAAGGATTAAAATTAAATATTGATAAGTTTAACGAGCGCGATAGCGGTCTCATTTTTGACGGCATTGAGTCCGCCTTATTTAAAATCAGTTTATTAGGAAATCATAGTGGTCGAGGCTCCTTTAAACTTCCAAAAAATTTAAAAAACAAAACAGCAGTCATCAATGTCGATTGCGAATCGCAATGTTTTAAATATGCTGTCCTCTCCATTCTCCACTATAATGACATCAATGCGAATCGAAATCGTACATATAGCTATAGGCAGTGGGAGAATGAATTAAACTTCGATGACTGTAATAGTGACGATATGAAAATTAAAGATATAGAAAAATTTGAAAAATTGAACAACATTAAAATAGTTCTCCATGTTTGGGAAAAGGGATTGAAGGGTGTGCGCTACAACTCGCGTTCGAGTTGTTATGACCATGTTGTCAACCTTTTATTAGTAAGACAGGATGATAGTGAGGAATGGCACTACTGCGGCATTCCCAAAATTTCTCGCTTATACCACCACTTAAGAAATTCTACCTCATCAGAGATTTATTACTGTGACAGATGCATTCGGAACTTTAGGAGTAAAAACAAATTTGAAACTCATTATGAGTGGTGTAAGCGAGGTAAACTGCAAATGGAACGCATGCCCAAAGATAAGGAGTTTTCATATAGAGAGAATGGCGATGAACTAAGTCCTCTTCGTGTCATCTATGCTGACATCGAATGTTATATCGATGATAACATCCATCGACCAGCAGCCATTTCCTGCTATGAAGTATGGCATGATCACTTTAGGAGTAGGCAAAATAAAATGCGCGTCTGGCAAGGTGAGGATTGTATTTACCAATTCCTACAATTCCTCGAACAGGCTGTAAAATTTCAGCAAAAGTATGATGGTGAACTCTATCGCAGATCATTGCATATGACAGCAGATGATCAAGCAAAATTTGATAGTTGCAACGTTTGCCCCAAATGTAGGAAAACATTTGACGATGATAAGATTAAGAAAGTGCGCGACCATGATCACATCACTGGTAAATTTAGAAACGCACTCTGTTCAAAATGTAATTTTTCGCTGAGGATGAAGCGGCGTACATTACCCGTCATTTTCCATAATTTCAAGGGCTACGACAGCCATATGATAATAAAAGGAGGTTTAGGTCAAATGAAAGAGTGGAAGCTTGATGTAATAGCACAAACGAGAGAGAAGTTTATGGCCATGACAGCAAAAGTGCCTGTCGATAAAACTAAAGAAAATAAGACGGTCTATTTTGATATAAAATTTTTAGATTCCTACCAATTTATGACTGCATCACTGGCCTCTCTCGTGCAAAATCTAAAGTCTCTTCCACTAACACAAAATCTTAAGAAACAATACCCAAATCTAACCGATGAAGTCATCACACGGAAAGGAGTCTTTCCATATGCATATTTTGATGCAATTAGTAAACTCGGCGAGACTTCTCTTCCGCCCATACATAAATTTAAAAATGATTTGACCGGCGCAGAATGTAAGACCGAAGATTATGATCATGCACAAGATGCATGGATAAAATTTGACTGCCATACATTTGGTGAATATATGATTGCCTACCTTAAGTTAGATGTATTTTTGCTGGCTGATGTATTTCAGGAGTTTCGACGAGTGGCATTAGAAGAAGATAAGTTAGATCCCGTCCACTTTGTCAGTCTGCCAGCCATGTCATTTAAGTCTGCTTTTAAAATGACTGGTGAGACCATTCATCTCTTACAAGATCCAGAGATGTATAATTTATTTGAGCGAGGAATTCGCGGTGGTCTCACATTTGTAAATAAACATAGGTTAAAATCAAAAATAGTAGGCAATGACCAGACTCATCTGAAGTATTATGACCAAAATAATTTGTATGGTAGTTCATTATCCAAACCGCTACCTCACTCTGAGTTTAGCTGGTTAGATGATAGTGATATTCAACATTTCTCCAACCCTTCTAACATACTAGCAATTCCAGATGAAGGTGATTGGGGATATTATTTTGAGATAGATCTAATCTATCCAAATAATATTAAACATAAAACCGTAGATTTTCCACTCGCACCCGAATCAGGTGAAGTGAGTAAAGATATGTTTTCCGACTTTATGAAACAATTTCATAAAGATTTAGAATCATGTGGACAACCCGACTATAAGCCTTGTCGCAAACTTTTACTCACCCAGTATGATAAAGAAAACTATCTAGTCCACTTTAGCATCTTAAAATTTTATTTAGAAATGGGCATGATTTTAAAAAGAGTTCACCGCATTATTAAATTTAGACAGAAAGCCTTCCTCAAGCCATATATTGATAGCAACAGCCAGAAACGTGCACTAGCCCAAAATAACTTTGAAAAAGATTTTTATAAATATAAGAACAACAGTCTATTTGGTAAGACGATGGAGGATGTTAGAAAGCGCGTAAACTACAAACTAGTTAATGATGATCAAAAGTATCACAAATTGGTCTCATCACCTCTATTCATCGATAGAGACATTATCGATGAGGACCTTATAGGTGTTAAAATGATAAAATCTGAAGTTGAGTTGTGCAAGCCCATCTATATTGGTCAAGCTGTTCTAGATTACTCCAAGCTTGAAATGTATCAACTCTTCTATAAAATACTAAAACCCTGTCCTCTCGTAAAAGAGGTTCGTTTGTTGGGTGGTGATACAGATAGTTTCTTCTTAGGTATTACCACTCAAAAAGATTTAAATTTTAATGAAGTAGGAAAATCTTTAGAAAGATATTTTGATACATCAAATTATCCTGCTAATCATCCACTCTACTCCATCAAAAATAAGGCAAAACTTGGCTGCTTTAAGGATGAGACAGCAGGGAAGGAGATAGCTGAAATGATTCTCCTCCGTCCAAAAATGTACAGTATGAAATTAAAGGATAGCGACGATAGCATTAAGCGCGCTAAAGGCATATCAAAATCCATTGTGCAAAATATGAAACATAAGAATTTCAGGAAAGCCTATAGAAATAAAAATATAACGTTTGTCAATATGACAATCTTAAAATCTAAGTCGCATGAGATCAAAACTCATACTTTTAGGAAACGGGCGCTTTCAGCATGGGAGGATAAGAGGTGCTGGTTAGAACACAACATATCTCTTCCACATGGACATCCTGACACAAACATACCACCACCCAAAAGAATTAAACTCACACTACCACATTCAGGAGACGTCTTAGCATAATCATCCTTAACTTAGTATTTTGATGTTGATTTCTGTAGATAAACATTGTTGTTTTATGTATCGCATGAGATTGTTTTTTCCTTGTGAATATGTGTCCACATCTGTACATTCCCCATGTGATGACTTTTCCACTGAAAGACATTTTTCCTATCCCTGTATATTTCCACCCTTCACGAAGTAAAAAGACTTTTTGTATATAACAATGTTTATTGAAGTGCGCTCATGTATATATTTTCAGTGGATGTTGTATAAAGTCTATTGCTTCACATTCATGTACATATTTCAATAAACATATCACAATGACTTCACTTTGTTTTCCGAAACACTAACGTTATGAGGGATTTAGTATCTTTCACATGGATGCACTCTTGTAAACCATTGGTAATTTTGATAGCAATAGAGGGTATAGTTTGTTTGACGACGGGATGATAGAAAATAGATTCAAACATCTTCTCGACTATTCCATATGAAGCGTCTTTATCATGAATGAAATCACGTAAAATGTATTCTTTTTTCTCACCAACAGAAATAGGTAGAATCAAATCACTTTGAATGTAAAGGTGCTGTTCATGTTTATCAAGTGTCATTGGTGTTTCTATACCAATCGTATGCGCAGCAGCAAACACTGTTTGTAGCATTGAAAAACCAAAGAGTTTTTTCAAATTTTTACTCAATTGACATTGAATGTCATCACCCAGTTTCAGAACAACGCGTTGATTTTCAATTGAAAACGAAATGTGGTGTGTCTTTACATCATATTTACTTTTCATCACATGCTTCAACTTCTGTTGTATATAAGGATTTACTACATGAATGAAGCTTTCAACTGTATGATATAGACGCGGCATTATATTGATAGCAACTTTAGATTCTTCATAAGACTGGTAAATTTTCTTGATGCGATCGCCATAGATGTCCACCCACCATTCATCATTAACTGAATCAGCTTTAGTGTGATATTCATGAGAAGCATACACCACACCGCTTCCAATAATAGGTGTATAATGTCTTACAAAATGACGCAAGGTTGGAGAGAAATAAACTGTAAGTTTGTCATTATATTTCTGAATAACCAACTTATTTTTGTCCGCCATAATTTTTTCTCCATACTTCTTACCCACAGTCTCATTCCATCGTTTTACTAACTCAATAAGTGATAAAGGTTGAACACCACGCTTTTTCAAAATGATGCGTTCTTCGCATTCTACAACATCTTCATCAAATATTTTAAATCTATAATGAAATTTGTTGATTCGATTTGAATAAACTTTTCTAACATTTGCAGTAGCAATTGACGTTAGATGTAGTCCATGGCCAAAACCAAGATGCGGATAGAATTCACTATCCAACCTCAGCGTAAGACCTTTAGTAAAAGAATGAAAGCGGAGGAACTGTCTCCCACTCCAATGATAGATAGTAAACTCATAAGCTTTCTGATTTTTATTCTTCATGATGGAAGTATTACCACTGTTGAATGCCTTAATAATTTTCTCATTCCCAAATGGCTCATAAGAATCTGATTTTATCTGAATCCATTCATAGTTCCATTTTCCATCTGATGTTAAATTGTATGGGAACTGGAATGCATTATTCATCGTTATTCCATCATGGGTGCGAGGAGTCAATATCATTTCTTCCAAATCATTCACATTCTGAATATTGCTATCATAGCAAATACTAGAAACGCCAACCTCCCATTCACCTTCTAAATGCAGTGGGCGATTTAATTCTACTCGATAGTCTGATGGTTTATTTTTGGGAAATTTATTCATAGAAGCATTACTGGGCAAGTAGATTAGAAACGAGTCCTTATTTTCACTTTCCATATTATTCACATTGGAAAAATATAATAGCATACTTTTGCATTAACTCTTCATTCGGAAATGGAGTGTAATACTTGTCACAGCATCTTTATGAAAAGGAATCAACGCACCAGCATCATCATAAATGGCAATATCAATTTGTGGGATGTAGTTTGATTTCAGCTTTGTATAATGCACTTTCTTGAAAGTATGCTCAGATAAAATACTGCAGCTTTTTGGCTGGTATGGTATCATTGCTAGCAATGGAGCTTCAACATCTCCCACACGTACATCTTCACCAATATTGGAATATATCTGAAAATAGTTAATACGACGCGATAGCGACATGTCTGCGCTAGCTTTGGTTACAGTACCACTTTTAAAGATATTTTGATCAAAACCCAAAATGTCCATTAGAGTTTTATCCATAATTAGTTCAATACCTTTTCCATTTATAGTGAGAGACAAAGTACCTTCTTTTTCAGAAAATGAAATATGTTGCTCATTAATCACTTCATTTAAATAATCTACAACCAATTTAACCGAAGTAATAATGCGAGGCATCAACACTCTTGTTTCATGTAAGAAACCACCAAAAGGCTCTACACACTTTCTGTATAAAGATACGGTCCATTCTGTATCAAATTGATTTGGTCTTTCACATGGTAAATGTTGCATATCAGATTTTCCATGAACAGCTGCAGAACGATGTCGTAAGAACTGATGAAAATCTTTTGAACAAACTAATACTAGATCATCATCATTTAATTTGCTTATTGCAATATGATTAGATGATTTGATATAAGTCAATGTTGCCACTTGTTTACCATCAACTCGAAGGAGATAATTAAATTTCTTCAATAATGTTTCAGGAGTCATGTTTGTCTTTCTTGGCTTAATCACAATCTTCTTCACCAACGTCTTCTCATTTCTTGGAATAAGATCTACATAATAAGCTTCCTCTCGATATATTAACTGTTTATGACCACTTATGTGGTAATTAACGTTAAAATTATCATAGCTTGTTAAGGCGCTAGCGAGGTAGCCTAAATCATTTCTTAAACTTGGACTTAAACCAACAATCCAATCTTTCTCAACTACATGATGTACATAATTATAATCATCATTGTGCGGAGTAAATTGGACAATATGTTTACACGCTTTATTCAAGAAATCATATATAAACTTTTTACATGATAAGAGATCTTTCTTTGGCCACTGTGGAATGTATACTCGGCAGCCCTTTTCACATTGGTAAGCAGCTGTACGCCTCATATTAATAGTCATCACCTCATGATCAAAAGTATAGACACAGTTGCTATAAACAAGTTGAGTGACACCCACTTCCCAATTTCCATTTAGCTGTTGTGCATGATCAATGGGAGTAGAAAAGAGTGCGGCTCGATTACTAGTAAATCTCTTTGTAGCCGCATTGCTAAGCAAAATATGATAAAACGACATTTTTATATTGCTAATCTGCAACTTTGCATAACATCATGAAGACTTGGATTTTGGACTCTCTACAATATATCAGAGTTGATCGTGATGGAAACGTACATTTCAAAAATTCTCATGGTCATACATCAAGAGGAATTACATTAACATGGCGACAATTTGTCAACCTCAATGATATCATGAGGGATTTGGAATATTTTGAAACATTAAGATTCATCTCCTTGGGTGATCAAGTTTGGCTTCAACATTACAGAAATGAAATTCAAATCTACCATTCTCATTCCGCAAACTGTTTCTCATTTCGCAAATACAATTGGGAGAAGTATAGAAGATACATACATCGCTCCATCATGACATTTATTCGTCGTGAGTTCATCGCCCTACTATGCAAATCTTAATCAGACATGACTACCACACATCATGAGTTGGAAATTAGATTCCCTACAACGTATTGAAACGGATCATGATCGAAACGTCTATTTCAAAGATTCAACTGGAAATGTGAGAAGAGAGTTTGCTTTATCTTATCGTCATTTTCAATCTCTACATCATATCATGAAGGACTTGAAATACTTCTATATGAAAAGACATTCACGTATTGGAAATCGCATCTGGCTGCGCGTCAACAATCGGCGAATTCAACTCTATCATTCCCAACTTCATACTAACTTCACATTTCATCAAGGTAGTTGGGAAAAGTATAAAAGGAAGGTACATCGCTCAATTTACTCATTCTTTCATCATGAAGCGCCATCGCTACACCATCGTCAACATTCTCCGTCGCTTCAGACTCTACACCAAAATCGATCTCACAACATTACACCAACACCTTCCAAACAGCAAGTATTACCCGGGCCGTCCTCAAATGTTAGTGGTGAAGATGAACAATTCACGAAATCTTCAACTCTTCCCAAATGGGACTGTACAGATTCTCGGCGCCCTTTCTCATTCATCGGCGCAGTCAATGCGCTTAGAGCTACAAAGACTACTACGTCGGATATGGAAGAGGGAGAGGTGTGTGATGTCGAATCTGACTGTGGACAATATGGTGATCTCTACTCAATTGAGTGACAGTGTATCATTTTTGAAGATTCGTACCAGCAGTTACAGTTTGTGTTATGAACCCGAACTTTTTCCTGCAGCTCTCATTAGTTGTTGGTTACCTGTGCATGTGGCAATCTTTCATAATAGTAAAGTGATCATTACTGGACTAAAATCTCATGTACAAGCAAATATGATCCTAGACTATCTCATTGAGTATGTACGTACCCAGCGGATTGTAAAATAAAAAACAATTTTTCCAACATGATGTTTTTATTTCAAATCATGATAGAACTTACAAATCATTTTTTCATTAGAGGATGGATTACATGAAAAGTTTTGAATAATAGATGCAAATCGAGATACATGTAAACGTTTTAAGATGAAGTACAGTACAAAAGCACCACACGTTGATGAAAGTGGATGTTGTAGTATGCGTTCATTTCGCTGATATTGACGCGTATGTTTTCTCAACCACTGCTGTGTTGGTATATTTGGAGGTTGAGCAAGAGAGTCAAATAGTTCACCACGTCGGTCTTCTCCAATAAAGATCGCTTTCCAATGCTCACCGCCTAAATTCTGTGAATGAGTGTTTAGCACAATAAAGATGGGATAGTGATTTACTGCAGGTGGTAAGGTATCGAGTGAATAGACATTATCGAAAGCTTTCAACGTCGCTTCGTCTGCATTACGCTGCACTTTAGTCTTAATATCGTCAGCAGTCAACCAACTCATTAACGATTATACTGAAGAATCACGTCACGATACTTTGTAATTTCAATATTTGAATCGAAGACTGCATAAATTAATACATTGATCGTCTCAGGTAGTGTTCTTTTGAACGTCAAATCCAAACGAATATTATGAGGCACGTTCGCTTGACGATAGGGTGCACTAATATCGCTGTCCGCAGTCAAATCAAATGCATAAATAGTATATCCACTCTTAAACTCTTTCATAGTCAGTCCGTTGGTGTCATCCGTATTGTAAAAGCCAAAAACGTCCATAAAATCAACATAACTGCGCATAAATTGATCCGAAGCAAAATCTGGTTTGTAGGGTGGACCAGGATGACTCACACCATTTACACGTAAAGCAATTTCACTTAACTGATTGTGTTTAAAATTGAAAGGATTCTTCTTTATATTACCATTAAATGCATCATTTTCAACCATTGCCACCATGAGGAGCTTCGGTGCTTCCGATGGAAAGAGGCCATCTTTCATGAAACTCTTTTGATCTTTCGGAATTGTAAAGGTGAGAAGCTTTGTATGCTGAACGGGGTAAATGGCATTTTGGCGGTTAAGGCCTTCAGCATGCCCTCTAATGACACTTGGATTCGGTACTACTCGACGAATGTAAAGTGCAATATCTTCCACATGAATTCTAAAATTGTCAACTTTAGCAAATGCATTCAGCGCAAATTCAGGCTTATTCAATGTCAGCTTGAGTCGCATGCTGGTATTACACAGTAAAAACTTTGACTGTCTAAAGAAGTCTAAATTCAGCGGACCATATAGCTGACATACTCTACTATCTTTAATCATAGCAGATCGCTTTACAAAGCCACTGTTTGTTTCAACATCAAATTTTCCTGCTTCATCTCTGTACCATCCCATGGCTTCCATATGACTTTTTTGTGCTGCTGGATGAAACTGTGATACATGATTGAAATATGATTTATAGGGATAATCGCTTTGACCACCTTCCACCTGCTGCTCTCCAATCGTTAGAGAAACATCACGAAGTAATGTAGTCAATGGTAAATTGTTCAGTCCAACTTTATGTGCATCGTCAATAGCAGTTCCATCTGCTTGCTGAATTCTAAACCTCAAATCAAGCATCGCATAACTCAAATCTATGTAGTCATCACTACCACCAGGAATAACAAATTCAATGGGGCCAGCATTCTCAGCTGTTCGAGGATGATAATCTACAATACTTGAACTAAGAATATCTGTCTGTATGGCTTGTTGATCGAACAAACAAAAACCGGAAGTTTTACACTCCATGATTAGAAGTTATAGCAGCGTCGTCGTTTAGCGCCTGATGAATGATTAGAGCCTCTGCGACGTTTGCGTGAATGCCTTTTGACTGAAGATCGCACCTTACCAGCTCCGCGATGTTTCCTCCTTCCTTTTTTCATTCGTTTAGGTGATTTCTTTCCTTGAGTAACACCAGCAATGGTCTGCTTCAATGTTTTTAAACCGCGTTCCTTCCCACGATTCAACAAACTGCTCTTAAAACTTCTACCTCTGGAAAGATCACTAGCAACATCACCAGCAAAGCCAACGGCATTACTTAAAACATTTCGTTTCAAAGATCTACCGACATTGGATATGAGAGGTGCTACAACAGATTTCAGTGCACCAAGTATGCTACCTCCACGTTGGCGGCGAGCACCGATGTAAATTTGTCCTCCGCCACTTACATAGGAGGGTCGTGAATAAAATGAGGCAGTTGGATTCATAGCTCAAACCCTAAACATTGTTAGTTACAACTTTGCATGAATCACTGTCGATCACTTAGATGAAAGATGTCGGCACGACGCATCCAAGAGTTCATACTTGAAGGATAACCAGCCCATTTAACAAGACACCATTCTTCACCTTGCCGTTTTTTACATCGAATGATTTTCTCTACCAAATATGTTTCACTTTCAGTGACTACCTCAATCTCATCGCGGTAAAAGCTACCCTCAATTTCTTCATTATCGTAATCTTTCAACTTGTAGGTGGTCGGAGAGTCTTTTTGATTAATCCTTGATACTGTAAATACCTCCTCTGTCCAATTCGGGAGGTACCCTTTAGCAAAAACACTTTTCACTTTTGAGATACGAACTTTATCGCCAATTTTCACATCACTTTTCACATGAGTGCGTTTACGTTGGAATGATTCGCGCACTTTATCTACATTGTCAGCATTTACATCTACTGGTCTGACTCCAATAGAACGATGGATAGAGTGATTGTAAGCATGGAGTGTATCTTGTAGAACCTTTGTCCAATTTTGTGTCAAGTTGGCAGTAAAATGTCGCCACAAGCGATTTTTTAATGTGCGATTAAAACGTTCAACGAGTGCAGCTTTATAAGCGCTCTTTACACTAAACAACTCAATGTCATGCCTCTCAAATAATCTTGTCACATGCTGATTTTCAAACTCTTTTCCTTGATCACTCTGAATTCTTTTTGGAATGCGACCTTCTCGAAAAATTGTTTGGAATGCTTTTGCTACTCCTTTCCCTTCTTTAGTTTTTAAAGGTTGAGCCCACGCATAACGCGAGAAAATATCAATGACGGTTAAAATAAAATTATTGCCCGAGTTATGTTTTGAAATGGAGGCAACATCACACAAATCTGCTTGCCACTGTTCATCGATGTCATGAACAATATAATGGCGGGTGCGATACTTCTTTTTCGCTTGTTTGTGGAGTGTATAGGTAGCCTGACCCTTTAACCATCGTTTCACTTGTGATTGTGGAAGGCCACTCGCTTTTGATAATTTCTTGATAGATGCAAATCCTGCCGGATGTTTTACATCATAATAGATTGACTTCAAACGTTCAGTCGATGACGACTGACTCTTTTTCCTCCTTCTCATCTTTTTGTTTTCTTGCCTTTCTACATTTACAACAACTGCAGCATTTAGCTTTAGCGGTTTTGCGATCGTGTTCACATTGCTTAGGGGTTTCATTATGAGAGCTGGCGCAGCAAGTGCAAGTGACAACGACATTCACCTCTGGCGGCTCATTACATGGCAAGCAACACATCTGCTTCATATTAATAGTCTGAGAACATGTATTTCCTGGGAGGAGCTGTTTTACGTTTTCCTTTTACCAGTTTTAGTGGCGATGTAGATCTACGTCGAGTTCTTCCTCTTGTTTGCTTAGTGAGTGTGGGAGGGGATGTAGCAGGTGACGCCTTAAACCAATTTGTTGGCATTTTCATCGTCTGAAGCATTGGAGTAGTAGCCACTGTTGAATCAAGTTCTTTCAATGTCTCATTATTTAAAGCAAATTTTGGCACATTATGCTTTTTCAATAGTTTAAGAAAGTATGACCAACCAGGTGGAACATATCCCTGACGGCGCTTTCTACGTGTCGCATACTGAATCAAGTCTTCATAACGTGAAGCATCAATCACTTTATTTTCATCTGTAATTATTTCTCCTCTATCATTTACATTGAGATGGGGCTCAATACTATTGAAAAGAGATATGGCATGTGCGCGAGATGCTAAAGGTGTAGCAGTCGATACAGAGTCACGCATCTTATTCTTCAAGTTTTTCAATTGCTCAACAGTTTCCGATTGTAATAATACAGCACGATGTGGATCTTTGATGTGAACATTTTGCTGATAATCTATTTCTTTCCTATACATTTGATTTGCAAGAGGTTGCTTTACTTGCTGCATGGCAGTCAATTGTACATATTCATCCTGAGGAATAACAATCATGCGAGAATAAGAACTCATAGTTTGTAGATAATCATGGGAGTTTTCAAAATATCACTTCGAAATCTAAATTCTTCCGGACACTCTTGCGTAAAGTCAATGAATAAGTAACCGTATGGTTTTTCAGTAGCTGCTTGAAAAATTTCAATTAAGGCTTTTGATCCTCTGGGTGCAACTTGTCGCGCTAAAATTTCAAATTGACTTTTATCTCGCGGATTCTTGAAAATAGCATAATAGTGTGTATTCAGGTTTCGTGTACGAGCTTCTTTTCCATCAGGAAACAAATTTTGTGTAATATAGATGATAAAACACCTTTTATGGTGTGCTGCGCGAGTGAACATATCTGTAACATCTTTTGAATTCTTACTTTCTTTTAATAAATCATCCAATACAACAACATCATTAGACTGAAGTTTATCCACTGGAATAATTCCTTCATGTCGAATAAAGTTGCGACTTTGCAATTCCTGAAACAGCGACGGTTGATAAATACCATAACACCAAATCACTCGATTGATAGGTTCCTTAAACAACTCCCTTCTTTTATCCAATAAATTCAGCGTGAAAACAGTTTTACCTGCATGAGATGGACCTGATACAGTCAGAACTTTATCACATTGAAGTCTGAAATCCATTTTATTACTTTGAGACTCAACATTTGCATAATTAACGCTTAGAGCCAAAGATATTTCCCAATAGGTTGCCCACGGCAGGAGCTATCATTGGAAGTATTGCTGAAAGGAAACCGCCCTTTTGTGTTAGAGTTTTCCTCTTTCTTTGAAGGGCGACTTTAGGATTGGAGATGAAACGCAATTTCGTAGCATATCGCTTAAGTAACTTTCGTTGTTTTGGCGCTAATTTCTTCGTCCTCAACTTCCTCACATGAGAAATAATTTCACAAATGAATTTATCGTTAGCATGTCGTATAGCATTGTATCGCTGATTTGCTTTCATTCGTCGGAGAGCTTGAATGGCTGAAGAAAACTTTTGACTTTTACGTTTCGTCATTTTACGTTTCGCCATTTTCCGTGTTAGTCTTTGCTAAAACCTATCTTTACCACATTTGCATAGGTACTAACTATTGCGACATAAGTGACACTCGAAATGAGCAATGTCACAGTGGTTACATTGGCAAAGTTGAATGCAATTACGTATGAAACAGCGTTGACAAAAAGCATGCTTACATCTCTTGAAGATGCGCTTTTCATTTCCATCCTTTCGCTTACATACATCGCAACACATAGTTTCACCGTTACTGATGTCTATAGCAAGTCTTTTTGAAGATATGAATTTGCTAGCCTTTTCTAAATAATAGACGCATGTACAGAAGGAATATACTTCGAGAGTGAGCAGACATAGCTCGAAAACCAGTTGTGCTACAATCAAGTACCACTGCATTTTCAATTTTTCTTTATGGAAAGTTGAATGTGAATATCTGAAATCGCTTCAATCACTAGACTGCTACCATGATGGTTAAATGCGTTAAGACGTTCAGCAATTTTTATCATATGTCTTTTAAAAAATTCTTCGGTGTGATCTACCACTTCCATTGAATAAGAAGCAAAATGGAAAGAGCGACTTTCCACCTCTTCCTTTCCAAAATGACTAAACTTAATTTTCGCAACTAATCGCGCCATGATAATGCTATCAGAGAATGTATTCATTAACTCTAGAAATAGAGTGCTAGCATCATCGAGCACTGCTTCGATGTCGGTCTCATCTTTATGAAAATTTATCACATAATCTTGAACAGCTCCTTTTAAACTTTGCCTATGAAAACGTAATGTTCCGCAGTCGTTTGAGAAAGACATGATCGCCCTTTAACTAACCCATCCATTGCATGAAAACAACAACTCTTCTCATAGTAACATTTATTGAATAACGGTAACAAGCATGCATTATAAATCAATGGTTTGAAAGAGATAAAATAGATACAGCTGATAACTATCATACAGCGAGCAATGATAACCATACAGGACTTTGGCAGTGTTGAGGTAAGGAGGAAAGAAGCATTGGTTATGAACGTAGCTACTACAACGAACAGACAAAATAGGAACACACAAATCCTTAAAACGTTTCGTGACTTCATGATATGTTGATTCACTCTACTATCCCAAGGCGGGAGCAAAATATCATCAATGATTAGATTAGGAAATACTTTCCTCTCCTTACCAGGATTATTACAAAAGATGCGTATAACATTGAAAGCAGCTAACCATCGTTTAAAGTCAATAAGAAGAGCACTTTCACAAGAAAAGCCATAGTCTTGCAAATATTTCAGATTAAGTCCATGAATGTGTTTTCTCGCCCATTGATCAACATTGGGATCGCAGTTGGCATGTTGATGATAGACACTAACAATCTGATATGTCCAATTGTTCATAGCAATAGCACTGAGCTCCTGTACAGGTTCACCCTCACAATCCATAAAAATGATGATAGAAGCCTAAAACGGAAATTTACACATCTAAGGAAGCGTTCTATAACATATTACAAAATGAAGAATTACATCGATGCTTTTCACGACAAAATACACAAATGATATGATGGCAACGAAGAAGTAAAATGTATCTAATAAGACCACGTCTACGACACTCAAAGCACATAAGCGAATTGTCATAGGGTAGAGTTAGGAAAGGACTAGTAATTCTCCTTCTTTGATTTGCGTTTTGATGTAGCATTCTTCTCCGACTTGCGCTTCGTACCACTGCTGTTAAGGATTTGATCAATTATGTCGTCCACGTTGGGTGGTTTCGGAATATATAGGATGGATTCCATATGCATGGAGAGAGAGGCTATTTTATTATCCTTGTGTCGACCATAATATAGCCCATTCACTTTGAAAAGGATATCCCAAGTACCTTCTCCGAGCTCATCACATCTGATGGGTATTGAATGATCTCCATCCTTCTTATAGTAAGTACACCAATGTGATACCGGTAGGCAAATGTGATTACCATCCCAAATCTTTCTATAGGGAGTATCCTTGTCATCTCTCGCCTTCCACTCTTGAGCAAGAGGAGTAGGAATGTCCATATTTAATGTCACGTACTCCTCAATAATATCAAGTTGGCGGCGAATGTACGGACTCACGGGGATCAGTATGTAGTCCCCATACTGATTGTGCATTATCTTGACATCCGTGGAAGGGAGCATTCCCGTTTGGAGTACTACGCTATGATCATCATAACGCAAGGCTTGTTTAAATTTACGCTGTAGCGGTGTAGGATTATGTACCTTGGATGTTTCTTCCACTGGCCTCAGTTGTAGATGATCTGACCGTAGCGAACCTTGTAACGTTTGACCGCCATTTTGTCCTACTAGTGCAGCAGATGGAGTAGATGCCTGAAAATGAAAAAAGATTGTATTAAGTTTACGTTCAAGGGAGGAGAGGGAGGGAAGTAGCGACTTACCATTTTAGTTGGATAATAGAACAGGGAACTAGAGAGAGAGAGAAAATGTGCGTCCGTCACTCGTGTGATTCAACGATGGAATGATTCTCACTGTGGAAGGCTCGCTATTTATAAAGAAATGCTTGATTCTCATTGGATGATGATCCTCATTGGACAATAACATCACGCTGATTCCAAATCTGAAATCCGTTTTCCCATCCGATGCTTCGTTTTGAAGCTACAGCCCAAAACGTCCCAAATTCTAACTCTGTCGTTTTTCGCCAATGTCCCAAAATCTTAAATGGCGTCTCACATCTAAACGAAGACAGATAGGAACAAGCCGATTCTTTCACTGAATTTGTCTCACTCTTAGCTTTCAAACGAGCTATCGCACGACAAAATCCGTCCAATGGAAGCCAAAATCGAAGCAAGCTGTCCAGAGGGGGGGGACGTCAGTGAAATTTCAAAATTTGATGAAAAATGTTTTGGTGACGGTCCCAGGTCGAAATTCCACACTTTGGAAAATTTTCAAAATTTTACCCATACAAAGTCACTCTGACACTTAGGATTTTTTCAGGTAAGCGAGCTCCGACCTAAAATCTTGTAACCGCTCTAACTTTTGAACGAAGACAGATAGGAACAAGCCGATTCTTTCACTGAATTTGTCTCACTCTTAGCTTTCAAACGAGCTATCGCACGACAAAATCCGTCCACTAGAAGCCAAAATCGAAGCGAGCTGTCCAGAGAGGGGGGGGGACGTCAGCCGAAAATTTTTTCTCTCCGATTTCGCTGGAAACATCCTTCCTAACCCAAAATTTCACGTAGATTCCGAATCTGGCCTCCGTTTTCTCATCCGATGCTTCGTTTGGGCGCTACACACCAAAACGTCCCAAATTCTAACTCTGTCGTTTTTTCGAAAAATGTTGAAAATTTTTTCTCTCCGATTGACTTGAAACTCACCATACAGATAAAGAATTTCACGCTGATTCCAAATCTGAAATCCGTTTTCCCATCCGATGCTTCGTTTTGAAGCTAGAGCCCAAAACGTCCCAAATTCTAACTCTGTCGTTTTTCGCCAATGCCCCAAAATCTTAAATGGCGTCTCACATCTAAACGAAGACAGATAGGAACAAGCCGATTCTTTCACTGAATTTGTCTCACTCTTAGCTTTCAAACGAGCTATCGCACGACAAAATCCGTCCACTAGAAGCCAAAATCGAAGCAAGCTGTCCAGAGGGGGGGGGCCGTCAGCCGAAAATTTTTTCTCTCCGATTTCGCTGGAAACATCCTTCCTAACCCAAAATTTCACGTAGATTCCGAATCTGGCCTCCGTTTTCTCATCCGATGCTTCGTTTGGGCGCTACACACCAAAACGTCCCAAATTCTAACTCTGTTAAAATTTTGAAGAAAAATTTTTTCTCACCGATTGACTTGAAACTCACCCTACCGATGCAGAATTTCACGCTGAACACGAATCCGACCTCCGTTTTCTCATCCGACCACTCCTTCCACTCAAAACAACCCATTTTACAACCCAACATTCAGCAGATTGCACCAAAAACATCACACACTATAGCCTCAACACTAATCCTGGCGGTCGCCCAAGTCCACCACGACACTCTATCGTTCCAGAGGGGGGGGGGACTCAGACACGAAGCACCACGGCGGCCGACCACGACACTCTGCCGTTCCAGAGGGGGGGGGGGAGTCAGCGATGGCGGCCATCTTGCGCTATCTGGTGTTCGCCGTTTTCTTACTACTAAGGTATATTTGCATCTATGCAGACAAAAATTTTCAGCTGACTTCACAACTGTTCAATGTATTTCATTTTGTGCACTTGGACGCCACTTCTTCAAAGATGTCTCTTTTGCTAGTCTACATAATGGATATGAACTGTATGTAAATATGCATGTGTTGCTCAATGGGGGACTCATCGAGCCAGTTTACATTACGTTATATGTGGAAGAAGACAATTTGATCGGCTCAAAAAATGTATATTTATTCGCTCACGAGCCATCGGTCTAAGTCCTTCAACTGCTGAAAGTAATGCCAAAACATGCAATACCAAAAGCAGTGCAAAGAAATCACAAACGGCAACTGAATTAGTTCATGAAAATCGATTTGCCTGAAATTTGAAATTTGCCTACATGTCGCAGTGCGGCATTGAGCCCAATCCTCCATGTATGCGGTCAATTTTGCAACGAATGAGAAAAGGCGTCTTCCATAGAGTAGGTATATTAGGTAGAGTGGTAGCTCCGCATTTATTGAATCCCCAATGTGTATACACTTTCGATTTTATTAAATGAACTCCAAGGAGATACAGTCGGAATTGTTTCCAAATTGGAGATATGCACATTTGTGCAGTTTTGAAGAAATTATAACGGAATTGACTGATCATGGTACAAAGCAGAAGGAAATGATGTTATTTTACAGATAGTCCGTGTCTGACAGCCTTGGTGAGGTAATGCTTGTTAAATTGGCAACACGATGACCTGCGCTATTGCTTTCCTGCTGAACCTCAAGAGAATCTTCTTAAGCGTGATCAGGCAACAGCTGCCACTGGCATGGCAAAATCACAGATTTAAGGACAATGACTTTCAATCAACACACGTGCAAATGAGTCTACATCACTATTCAGATTCAAGAAATGAAACATGAATTTAGTGAGTCATAATAAAATCAAGCCGGTGAAAATTGAATTAAAAACTTGAAATTTCAGTCAAGAAAGCGCAGATAATATCGCGACTTTTCATGAAGACTTCCATTAGAATACGGAGCATGAAATTCCCTTGATAATCAGCTTGATTTCCGCTTAGTAGGATGATTATTAGCAAATATTTGTTCTTTTTGATATCCAACTTGCTTTATGCTACTTACAACGGGGAGTCATCTCGGTAGTATTTAAGTTGGCAAAATTTTGACTTTTTTGAAACTGCTCAAATAATTTTTTGGACCACGGGAACGTGATCTCCGCAAAAACTGAATCTTTTGATGTAAAAATTTTCACTGTATACAGATACTTGTTTGAGTCAACACTCTACCTACATATCCCTACTCTGTGGCGTCCTCGGAAACTATGCATGATGTCCGAAGATGCTTCTTCTCATTTGTTTTAAGCCTACATGTCATGTGGAATGTGTAGAAAGTTTCTTTTTCGTATTCTATAAGGCTCATATCCCATTGATTTGCAACTTTTATCGTCTGTAACCAAAAGAATTCCTTGCAACTTTGTTAATTACGAAAGAAAGTTGCTTGCACTGGGGCTACAGTGACGATTTAATACATACTCTACATAAAGCATGGTGCTAATTTTGTGAAATGCTGCTCTCATTACTGAAAATGACATTTCCCAAGTTGTCGCAAGTCCAATTCATGTGTTAATGAGCTAACCAGAGTCTATCCTCAATGTTCTTCCAACTGTCTTACTTCCGCCGCAAACACGTTCTTACTGGCATGTATGCCTTCAAACCCAAATCAGCATGCAATCGGCGTAGAATAGTTCTCTCACTCGGTAAACTGATAGACCGTCTAATCTTGATCGGATTTCCTTATAGATATGACCTCGCGCAGAGATTCCTTATGTACGCAAATGCATCGAAGTCGCAATAATCACGGATGAATAACATAGCGCCCATCTGCGCAGTGGAGAAAGAAATATGAACGGTGTATTTTATAGAAACGTCGATTTTGCCCGGAATATGCCTTTTTTGCTGAAAAGAAATCAATGTTTGAAATGACAAGTGAACGCTGCATTTCGATTGGTCCGTCAGATGAATCGTCAGCAGGGAAAAAACCCACGTGCAGGTTGCTTGTTATTATGAACGGAAAGCCGTGCTCATTGCTATATCGCCGTCAATAGCAATCCGACCATGCAAAGCAGGAAAGGAAAGGAAAGAAATCAGGCCATATCAGATATATGGTGATCCTAGTGCAAATCCTGGTGGATATATGATCCTGGTGCAGCCAGAATTTAATTTTAGGGACGTTTGCCTGAGGCATGTGAATATACATGCATCTACTTCATCGATTCTCTCAATGGTTTACGCGAACCCAAATATGGTCTTCGTAATTTGCTCTGGTTCGTAATGCTTATTGGCCTTCAGGTTTATATACAAGGTGTTTCAAAAGTAGGCTAACAGTAGAAATTGGCCTTGAAAAGCTATGTCTTAATGCTATAGATTAATAAGCTATGTCATAATAATCTTTTTCACGATGCCACAGATAGCTAATATGCCTTGTATTCGTAAGGGGCAAAAATTCAATACTCTTTGACATCGCGTAAATCATATTAAAATATCTCATGATCTCCAGTGTTTTCATGCCTACATATTTCACTACAACCCAATTTGAATCTATACCGATCATGAGAAGTCGAATAACTATCCAACATCTATCGAAAAAAAATTATTAGGAAACCATGTAAACAAGATAGTAGTTGTTTCAGTGTTACTGCGGAGAAGGAAGAACAGCTGACATTCGAATGTCCTCCGCGCCCCTCAGCCTGGTGCACGAAGACGCTGTCGTCAACACAAGACAGGGAGGCGAAGAAGGAAGAACAGCTGACATCCAAATGTCCTTCACCTTTGTTAATTCCAGCCTCCTCTTAGACCATCGTCAGAAGCTTCTGACGATGGCCTAGAGGAGGCTGAAATTAATAAAGGTATTAACATTAAAACAACTACCATTTTGTTTGCTTGGTTTCCTAACAAAAAAATGAACAAATGAATAGCCAAGGCCTATTCAACATATCAAAAAATTAATCAACTTAAAGTTGCAAAAATTCACGAACGCAAATGCTCAAAATGTCCACCATGGACATCGGCACATTCTTGTAGTCTTTCGGCCACACTGTGGCACACAGTTCTGCATAAGTTCCTGTCATCACTGATCTCTTGACAGGCATCTGTGATGTAGGAGCGGAGTTGAGAAAGTGTGTGAGGTTTTCGTCCGTACACTTTCTCCTTTACAACGCCCCAAAAGAAAAAGTCCATCGGAGTTAGATCGGGAGAGCGAGGAGGCCAAAGGATGCTACCACATCTCCCGATCCACTTTCCTGGAAAAGTGTCATTCAGATAGCTTCTGACACTCACTGCAAAATGCGCTGGTGCACCATCCTGCTGAAAGTACAGCTCATTGAAGTTGTTCAATGACTGCATCTCAGGAATCGCAAAGGATTGGAGCATTTGAAGGTACACCTCAGCCGTCACAGTTCTTTCAAAAAATACTGGCCCAATCACACCGTTGCTTGACATACCGGCCCAGACGGTTAAGCCAGGCTGGTTCAGCTCATTTGTTGATACCATGTGCGGATTTTCAGGGAACCAGTAGACACAGTTATGTCTATTTACGTGACCTGATAGTTTGAAACTGGCTTCGTCAGACCAAACTATCTTGTCAAGCAAATCTGGGTTCTCCCGAATTTCCGACAACATGAGCACAGCAAACTGCAAGCGTCGTTCAGCATCATCCGGTAGAAGGTGCTGCAACAGTCTGGGTCGGTATGGTTTCAACTCAACTTTCCTCATCAGTCTCCAAGTAGAGCTTAGAGAAATGTCCAACTCCAATGAGGCTCTTCTTGTTGACTTCTTCGGACTTTGAACAAATGTTTGGGCCACTAGCTCCTCGTTTGATGTTATTGAAACTGATCGAGGGCGTCCTGACTTCGGTGCATTCTCTACCGAACCGGTCTTTTCAAATTTATCTCGAATGCGATAAATAGCAAATCTTGATGGAGGATTGCTGTGAAAGGCATCTCTCCATTCCATTCGCACCTTTTCAGCATTCTTGTTTTTCCAAAAGGATTTCAAAATCCATTTTCTCTGATCATCTTTTAGATGACCTGACATGACAGAAGCAGCAAATTCAAAAAAGCTTCAAGCTTGTTTAATTCACTTCAAGTCAAACTAACAGTGTTTGATTCAAATCAAATTAATTGAACATATCCATGTACGTAATGTCAGATTGGTGCTATATCTTGTCCATGATAGATTTCAAAATTCCTTTGCCAATGGAATGCTACTGCATAGACTTCTAAATGATAGTAGCAATTACTTCGAAGTCTATGGCTCATGTTGGACTGATCATGGATATCCATCGACTGATTCAGGTGTAAATCGCCAATAGAACGGTCAACATAGATTTCCTAGGGCAAAATCAACTGTTAGCCTACTTTTGAAACACCTTGTATAAGAAAATTAATTTCGTGTTCATAATTTTGTAGTCATACTTAGAATACGAACTTTCGCTTTTGTGATCATGTTTCTTGTATAATAAAAATTATAATAGTCTGATCGATAGGAATCTTGGAATAAAGGGAGAACATAACATCAATCGCGAAATTCGCTGAAGTGAAAAACAAAATTAAGAAAGTTGATTGAGGTCACTTGTCAAACTGAAATTTGTTATTGCGATGACACGCTACCGAATAGCCCACTTTGAGTATAGCAGCTGTCCCATATAGAGCCCACTCTCCAGAAAACATTGTCATCGATGTGCTACAGAATTTCTTCATCGACGTTCGAAGAGAATTCTTATGTATGAAATATTCTACTGCATTCATAAAATTTCATGGAGGAGCGCTGTGCTTGGTCAGTGTAGTTGCTCGTTAAAGTTGATGCAATGGGAAAATTATAGTTAATTTTCATACACGGGAGGTTGGCCATTAAGATAAGGAAAAAAAGTTCACTCCCAAATTAAGACCTTATTTTACAAAAAAAGTAATACAAATGCCAGACGCTTCCTCGACCTGTCGACTTGTTCACGGAACTTTCCCGTGAACAAGTTGGCAGGTCGACGAAACGATGGGTGTTTATGCAACTTTTTTTAAAAAAAAGAATACAAGTTTAGGAGTGAATTTCTTTTTTTCTTTATCTTAATGGAAAAAATTGACTGTCATAATTATGCCAGGTATTTTGTGCTCATAAGCTTTAACAACGATGTCTGAAAGAAAGAGATGAGTTTTGTCGTTTATATAACAACATTTTGAAATAAAGGAATGGGAAAATATGTGATATGCAATTTCTAAATAGCTTAAAGCAATTCATTAATGATATTGATCAAACTTATCCTATGCTCTCAATATGTCCAGTATTCATTTTTCATGCATGAATTAACATCACTAGGTGACATGTCACGCTCAATTATGCGTAATTCACGAGGAAAACCACGCGTAAACCACGGTTAAGTATGCATCTGTAGCCACACTGTAAACCGCTGGATACGAAAATTACATACAAACATATACCAAAATCACATGCAATTTGAAACTAACATCTGATACGAGATTCTCGTATGTTTACAGAGATCTGGTATGTTTTTCATACGAAATCTCACTTACTTGCGTATGTGATTGCTATGTAGCGATACGAACTATTCTATCTGTGATTGGCTGTTTTACAATTAAATACGAGTTGTTGGTATGTTTTATATACGAGACCCGATGCAAGTTCGTCCTCATTCTTATGGGTTTAGTATGAAGAGCTTTAAGTCACATAGCAAAAAATAGGTTATATTGTATACTACTGTCAAATAACATTTTTCCAGTAATACCAGACGCGAATTTTTCTTTGTGGGGTATTTAAGTAGACTGGATTTATTGTGAAAGTAACGCCGCATGTCATCGTTGCTACTAGTCGTATGGCAATCACAAGACTCATAATTACCTCTATTCTACACTGTAAATCGCTCAATACGAATCACATACGAAGGATGTATTTCTGTATGATCTTGGTATATATTTGTATGCTTTTCGCATGTTATTTCAAGTGTGGTATGCTTTACATACTAAAGCCATACCAGCACAATGTTAAAAGAAAGCATCAATCATGTCCAAAGTATGTTGACCCAAAGTATGCCTTTTGTCAATAAAGATCACACTAATGCTACTACTGCTTTGTAAGTAGTGAGATAATGACATTTTATAGTCAAACTAACAATACTGAATTCGATTTTAATACATGTAGGTTCGAGGCATTTCATAAATAATCAATAAGTATTTGACCATCAACAATTATGCATTATGTGATTTTGGAACTAAGCATATTATCAATCCAAAATAAAGACACATTATAATTCATGAACGCAAAAATAGTTATGTTTGAGATATATAAGTCAACATGGTTGCTGATAAGTTATCGTTTTATTGAAATGATGTTTATCAATTTAGTTCAAGGAAATGAGCTAATTATGAGTCTTGTGAATGCTATAAGACAAGTTGCAAAGATGACTTGCGGCTTTAATTCCACAACAAATCTAATCTAGTTAAATACCACACTTTCACAAAGAAATATTCACGGCTGGTATTACTGGAAGAAAGTTATTTGTAAGTAGTATGTAGTATAACATATTTTTTGCCATATGACATAAAGCTATTGATACGAAAGACATACCAATTTGCATCGGGTCTCGTATATAAAACATACCAAGAATTCGTATTTCAACGTAAAAAGGCCAATCACCGTTAGCATAGTTCGTATCGTTTACATACCAATCACATACGAAAGTAAATGGCCATTCGTATGAAAAACATACCAGATTTCTTTATATATACCAGAATCTCGTATCAAATGTTGGTTTCAAATTGTATGTAAACTTGGTATGTGTTTGTATGTAATTTTCGTATCCAGCGATTTACAGTGTATGAACCAAGTAGATTAACATCAATTCATTCAAACGATATTTGTCGGGCAATCAGGTTGACTTACATATGTCAAACATAACTGTTTTTGCGTTCATGAATTATAATGTGCTTTTATTTCGGATTGATAATATGCTTAATTCCAAAATTACATAATGCATAATTGTTGATGGTCAAGTACTCATTGATTATTCATGAAATGCCTTAGACTTACATGTATTATAATCGAATTCAGTATTGAAAGTATCACGCTTGAATGTCATTATCTCACTACTTACAAAGCAGTAGTAACATTAGTGTGATCTTTATTGACAAGTGGCCTTAAATCAACATACTTTGGACATGATTGATGCTTTCTTTTAACATTGTGCTGGTATGGCTTTAATATGTAAAGCATACCACATTTGAAAAAACATACGAAAAGCATACCAAGAAAATACAGAGATATGCCAAAAAAATATTTTGGTATGCATCCTTCTTATGTGATTGATTCACAGTGTACACGTGAACTACGCTCAAATCAATAATTGTTTCATCAAACACTTAATCATCAAAAACAATTAATGTTAGTTGAACTAACAGCATCATGGATTTCATTACCGAACATAATGTCCTCCGCAAAGATTCCTGAAAGGGACGGAAAGTAGTCCAAACCACACATAACTTGCGCCACACTCCAAAACATATTTCGCAGGTTCAATATGCTGACATTACGTACGTCCACGTCTTGTATTACTTCCTAGATGATCTACGCTACTATATAATACTAATTATACTCTATAAGCATACCTGATTCACTGTGATTTGCAATAACAAGCAATTTTGGTCTTATAGCCCTGATCATTTAGGGGTGGCATTCTCCCCAGACAATTTTGTTGTGGTCCTCGCAAAGCTAAATCAGACGACCTATGCTTTCGTGACTTTCGACTTCACCGCATTTCATGCAGAGAATCGCTGGTGGGCCCACTGGAAGGTCAAATTTGTGAATCATTTTCAAAAGTATACTTTTTGAACGGCTGAATTTTGCAACTTTTTTGCAAGCATTTTGTTCAACTTCTACCAAAAAGCGATAGTTTTCAATATGAGTACTTTTTATAAATAAAAGTCTCTGAATGTCACGAATGAAACTACAATTAATCAATATCCATAACCCTACTACTCTAATCTATACTTTGTTTTTGGTGTAATTGCTGGAATACAGTGATTTTGGTTGAAATTATTCAATTAAGCATGTAGTGATTTTCATAGAAACTGGGTCTTATTTGGACCAGTTAAACAATTGCATGCAGTTGTTTGTAGAAAACATGTACACGCATCTCTTATTCATGCTTTTGTTTGTCATTAAAATCGTTACTTACATGTACAGTTATTTAGATTAGAATAAATTATTTTAGATTAATCTCAAATTTTTAATCGAAATTAAATTTTACAGTGCTTAAATTTAGTCTTACGAAGACCGACTCGATGATGTATTATCTATTATCTGCCTTAAGTAATAACTAATTTATGCATTTGTGCGCATACTTGACGTTTCATTGTTGCTATTGTCTTTTTCACAAACGCACTTAGCAATAAGCGCACATATTTGCTTCCAATCAAATGTGTTTAACCACAATTGACAGGTCTGTTCAGTCGATAGAAGAACATGAACAAACGCCTACTTCCCATTTGTTGTCCCATTGATGACCATGATATACTGGAGTGGTTGATTGGCACTAGTGACTGCAGGTAGTCAAATTAGCAAGGGCTAACCTTAGGCGAAACACAATTAATAATGAATTAAATCACAAATCGAACTATTCAGTAAGTAAAACCAATGTGAAAAATAAGAACAAAGCACAAATGTAAATGCTGAAAATATTCAAATGGTAGGTAATGAAAAAAAGGACTGTGTAGATATAAGTAGAGTGAGAAAAAAATTGATAGCTTAGAGCATTTTTCGCTACCCGTACCCGTACATAAAACATCACATGTCATGAAACGATAACTATTTTATTGAAGACAAATAAATTATTTTTGATGAGATGCCCAATTTCATGCCCAATGCTCATAGTCATCGTAGATTGCTATTTCTAATTCATTTCATTAAGTAACTTAATACAATTACTGGCTTAGTGGGCCTACTTCTTGGTCACTTGCTGACCAATACAACACATTTCATAAAAATATGATTGTATATCTAGCTGATATAGATTTCTAAATAATAAAGATTTCTAAACTTAGGTGTTATTGTGCGAGGCTATTTATGGCTTCACATCATTGAGACTTATGATTAAAAATGGTTGAGTACATTAGCAACAGACATCATCAGTTGGGAGTCACATGGCTGTGGAGGCGGCCTTTTTGAAAGCCGCCTCCGACACAGTCAATACCTGTTTGATGACAGTCAATGCCAGACTCAAAATTATAAATTTGATATGCCTTTTTGCGTCTGATTATACGGCTTTTCCTTGAATATTCATTGCTGAGCATGGGAAAAGGCGGTTAGGCCTCAGCTTTGTAAGTTAAAATGCATGTGTTCCGCATTGCTCAGTTAGTAGAGTTCAAATTGTCTAGCAGTTATATTATACCTGGTATATAGTATATAGTCGGCCTAGTCCTGCTCCCTGAAATGTGATTTGATATTATATAATAATAATAATAATATGCTTATTCAATACTAGACAGCAGAAGCTGATCATTTTACAAAAAGTGAAAAG
This sequence comes from Prostheceraeus crozeri, assembly GCA_907163375.1. Taxonomy (NCBI): domain Eukaryota; kingdom Metazoa; phylum Platyhelminthes; order Polycladida; family Euryleptidae; genus Prostheceraeus; species Prostheceraeus crozeri. Next base: position 49,316 of record CAJQUW010000007.1, read on the forward strand.
TAGAAGATATACATGTATACACACTAAAAATCAATTACGAGAAGTTCTGTACTGCAGATGGCAAGAAGGAGTTTTTATACCTGTTGGTGTTATAAAAGATGATATTTGTTTTGCGTCTCAATATTTCTGCTTTTTATGGACGATGTGAAATTCTTTCACTCAAAGCTTTTGGCAAATTGTTAAAATAATTCCGATAGATGTTCATACGTCGTGAACTAAGTGTTTCCAATGAATATTTTTGCAGAAGACGGTCATAATCATAATCATGATAATCATATGGGATGTGTTCCATCATTCTTATCAGTCGTCTTTGAACAGATTCAATAGCAATTGATTGAGCTTTGGTGATTCCGAAGTGCTACGCTGGAGCACCATATTCGAGGATGCTTCGGACACAAGCACAGAAATACCGTATAATATCCTCATTTTGAAGTCCACATCGCATCATTTCACTTATATAATGTATTCTCATTTGTGCTTTCTTTACCATTTTTTTCAATGTAATCAGTTCAGTCCAGTACATCCTAGAGATCTTATTCTTTGTAACTCATTTGGTGTATAGGTAATGCGTTGATCTAATTCCATCATAGATATGCTTACGAGCAGATGCACAGTTTGCAAGAGCCGCAGAGCAATCCGACCGTTAACCATGAAAGCCAACGATCGAATTATACGGTAAGCCTGCAGATGGTCTGACACGGTACTGTGGTCACAGCTATTAGCAGTAGCCGTGGATTCGTAAATTCATTAAAAATTAAATGAAAGAAAGCATAGGCCTATTGACTCTACAGGCGCTTTTTGTGGTCCCCTCACTTGTTTGTCATCGCTAAATATTCAGAAATATAGACACTGCGCTGTATGTTACTCGCCGATAATAATTTCTAAATTTCATTGCTTTTTCAAAATTTTCCAGAACTCTTTGGAAAATTTTGAATCAAAACTTTGCGGGAAATTTTGAACACTGCTTACACTATATGGCCATGTACAACAACGCCATGCATGGAAATAGTGAACTGGATGGTGAAATGTTCTGAGAACTGTTTAAATAAACTGTTGAAACTTTTAACTTTTTGGTGTTTCTTTGTTAAAACTAGTTGGAAGTGGGTCAACGACACTTGACCCGAACATGGGTGCCGTAAGGAGACATGGGTACATGTAAGTCGTGAATTATATAACCATAGTATAGCTCACTCATTCCGATTTATAAAGTTTATTTATTTGAATTTAAGCTCATGAAAGTTGAATGCTTTGTATTGACTCTTTTAAACTCGTGCAATGAGTAAGAACAGGGCATGAACGTAAAATAAAACAAATCAGCTAAAGAAGAAACGATGTTTTACGCACTTTTTCTTTGGTCAAGTTACCAAGTATACTGACCAGGAAAACCAGACTTTTTAAAACTAATTTCAAGTTACCGCATATTTTCGTTGCAGCCGCTGAAAACCTTTTTCATTTCAGGTTGAATTTGATGACAAACTCTTGGGTGACGATGATATCATTCAGTTAGATAGAGTCATGTTCACGCTACGAAGATATGCAATAGGCATGAATGATGACAAAAAGATGGTACATTATCTTTCGGCTGAATTTGTATTTCGCTCAGGCAATTGTAATAGGACTGTATCAGGCATTTCATCACTAGGATAAATGAACACTTGAAAGACTATCCAACGCCTACTGAAATTAGCTTGTATGTTCACTCCCTCACAAAGATAATTACAAGGTCGTTTCTCAGACGAGGTACCCAAGATATCTATAATGTGTTCTATTAAAGAAATCGGACAATAACCTGATGAATGAACGGAGAAGCTCCATGAATCTATGCCTAAATTTGTAGTTGTAAATAGCATTGATTTTATTTCATGATTCTACGAGTGACTGCTGTGAATGACCAATCCATTGATTTTAGCGATTGATTTTAGCTTTGAAATGTGATCATATCATCCGATGTAACTGTGGATCTTATATTTAAAGAGAATTTTATGCTGTACATACTGTTGTTCACCTGAAGATGGCATTGTGAAAATGATCGAAACATGTCGTGCGCTCTGAACTCGAATTGTTCTCAATTCTCCAAAAATATATGTATATATATATATCACCTGTCTGACCAACGTAGATATTATTACAACCCAAACACCTGATAAAAATATCTACGTTGGTCAGACAGGTGATATTTTTAGAATTAGACTAACTGTTCATAGACAGTAGATGTTTCATCCTGAATATAGCATTCTGAACGTTAGTAAGCATATTATGAGCTGTGCTAAAAATCTAGCATCTAAGTTTGAAGCTGCTCCTCTATTCCAAATGTCACCTGCAAGCACTAAGATTGACAGGGAATCTATGGAGCGCCGCATCATAGCTTTACTGAAGCCAACCCTCAATGACTATTGATTTTGAATTTCAGTTTGATATTTTATTCATATTTGTGTATATAGATGATTTTGAATATAATAAATTCATTCCCTTGACAAGCTTCCCAAGTCAGGGAGCGAAACCGGTTGGGAATATGAGAGATTTTTGAGTTTTCTTTGGGTCAATTTTGGTATTATTTAACCATTTTAATTGCCTTTTTTACTTATATATATATATATATATATATATGATAAAAGAAAAATAGGAAGAATAGGAAAATATAATCAATGAAGAATGTACCAAAACCTTGAAGCCAAAAACATTTATTGAAAATGAAAAAGTACAACCCGGATATCGGAGAGCTCTTATCTCTCCTCCTCAAGTACATAAAGTGAAATATCATAGTCAACCCTTATTCAGCTGAGGTTTAAATTTCAAAATAAATTGTCTCTCCTTTCTCTCACGATCTTCTTTGTTAGCGTGGTAAGATAATTGATAAATTGGGGCCACTTCGAATTTGATATCATTGAGAGTATTGGCATTACATGTGGCAAAATGTCTACTTACTGGTAGAGGAGCGGTAGAATGATATCTAACATGTTGTCGGTGGACCGTTATTCTGCTTTTAAGTTTATCTCCTGTCTGACCAACATAGATATTATGACAACCTTTACATCGTAGAATATAGATATAGATTACATTACTGGAATGGCATGTCATATTTGCATGTTTTGGCATTTTGGCTTCAAGGTTTTGGTACATTCTTCATTGATTTTATATATATATATATATATATATATACATCAGTGAAGTTATGTACCTATAGAAGCAGCACTCCATTTCCGTTCATAAAGCTTGCTATTGATAGGCTAATTTGTGTGAAGAAATTGCTAGTTTATATGTGAGGAAAAATAATACAATAGACGAATGTATCAGATATATTTGAACCGTATCATTGGTGAGAATTCAACATTTTATTTGTTATGGGAAGCAATGAAAACTACGTTGCACTCTTCAGAATATTTCCGCTCGATTCCAGTGATTTTGTCTTTATTATAAATTCAATAGTGAAATATAAATGCACTCATATTTGTAACATAATTTATAAAAAAATGTTATAATTGACGAAAAAAAATCTAAATTTATTAAAACATAAAACTACCTCCTTTAGATTTTCACACAAAATATTGCTGCTCAAATACAACAGATGTATTCTTAAATTATTTATGAATAAACTGTTTTTCTCCATAAGTAGCAGGGCATTCCTGTACAAAAGTAAATTGACAAGCATCTCTTTTACCAAATTTTGGTCTCTAAAGTTATAACTGAAAATCTTAATATTATATGTTCATGATAAAAATATAAAGACAGTAGCTTTTGAAATAAACATGGAAAATGTGCAGTATTTTCAATCTCACAGTGAGTTCTTTTCAACTTTAGAATGTGTCTAAATTGCTCAAACACTGGAGCGATCACATCAAAGAATTTGACTACTTTCCGACTGGAAAACCTACACATCATCAAGTTAGCTTCTGAATTTTTTGATTAATTAAGCTTAATAATGATTAATTAGGCTGTTTCAGTGATTGCAACTAATGCCTACTCAAAAGCAATGAAACAATTTGAAACAATTTATTAATTATTGTCGTGCATTTTTGGCGGATTAGTATTAGTTCGCTGTTGTATGGAATTTTTTGTGCATTGTAACACATTTTTTGTTTCATAAAGGCATGTCTGCAGAGCTATTATAAGAAATAGTGTAGTAAATGGTTGACATATTGATTTTTCTGCGATCAATTAGTTGTTTTTTCTCTCGATGATTGCTCAATCGCTTTCCTCATAACCCCTCTTCCTGGGCGATTACGTTTTCTTGAACAACCCCTAATGATGACTAATAAAATCAGGAAATAACGGGAGTAGTATACTAATTTCTCATTGACTTCTTGTTATAGTATAAGGAGTTATTGTGGCTGGCAGGCCAATGTCTTCATTTACTTTAGTATTCACGAATTCATGCATGTTCTGATCAGTTCAAAATCGCTCTGCTCCGATTCAGCTCCCACTTCAGATCATCTCCGCTCCAGATCCCTGATATTGGATATTATTTTTCGGAGCAAAGAGAATTTGACAGCTGACCAACAATTGACAATCAGTGATCGATTGGCCCATAGGCTACAAGTCGCTAGACAGAGCTAGCAGGCGAACACCGCGGGACTGGCTGCAGCTGGCAGTAGTTTGATTCAAGTACATGTAGTATCAGTAAGTAAAAAGCATTCCTCGGCCAAAGGAACTCCTTTCATAAAAACTATTTCCGTGTATCATTCTAAGAACTAGTCTATGCGTGATCATATATTGCATTGTGCAATGGAATACATTTACCAGCATTTAGGAAAGGAATCCGTATGCAGACACAAACGTGGAAGGTGATCCAATAAGAGCATGCGTGAAATATTTTTAGATTGTGGATTTTTCATGATTATTTGTGCCATGTGAATTACTCTTGCATATTAAACAAAATCCCTAGGACAACCTGTATAATTGACTTGATTTTAAGCGTGTGAATTGACTTGTCTTTCTCATTGATTAAATCTCTAGAAGCTTAGCTGGGTCTTCACTATTCATCAAGTAAAATTAACTTTTGGATGAACAAATTTTTATTCGTAAAAATTGTGCATATGTTCTATATATCTTTGTGATTTTTAAAAATATAAATTTCCTGGCCAGACCACTGCACTGGCTCCCTCCAACTAGAGAAGGTAAGAAACATTTCTAACATATAAATTCAAAACATGCATTTTGATGACCCCCGCGCCGAAAGAAATGGATGGTGTCCCCCTCAAAAATTTTTCGGCAGCGCCTCCCCCCCCCCTACTGGCAATCCAATCATTGAATATAGAATTTATAGAATATTATAACAATTATGGAAAATATAGGGCAGGCCAGATAAAGTGTATCTGTGGCCTGGAAATGGCATGAGTTTTGAAAGTTTCAATGTGTTCATCATTATGTTCGCTTATAGTTCTGTGTCTCCACAAAATATATTTCTGTCTATGCGCAAGGTTCAGCAGATGCACTTATTTCTCCTTTTTTCAGATGGATGGAGCTCATTTCGATCAAGGAGTTCTCAGAGATGATGGAGTTCCCAGAGATGACGGAGTTCCCGGAGATGATGGAGTTCCCGGAGATGACGGAGTTCCCGGAGATGATGGAGTTCCCGGAGATGACGGAGTTCCCGGAGATGATGGGGTTCCCGGAGATGACGGAGTTTCCGAAGATGACGGAGTTCCCGGAGATGACGGAGTTCCCGGAGATGATGGAGTTCCCGGGGATGACGGAGTTCCCGGAGATGATAGAGTTCCCAGAGATGACGGAGTTCCCGGAGATGATGGAGTTCCCGGAGATGACGGAGTTCCCGGAGATGACGGAGTTCCCAGAGATGATGGTGTTCTCGGAGATGACGGAGTTCCCGGAGATGACGGAGTTCCCGGAGATGATGGAGTTCCCGGGGATGACGGAGTTCCCAGAGATGACGGAGTTCCCGGAGATGATGGAGTTCCCAGAGATGACGGAGTTCCCGGAGATGACGGAGTTCCCGGAGATGACGGAGTTCCCGGAGATGATGGAGTTCCCAGAGTTGGACAAGTGGAATCTGTTGGTGGATTTACCGAAGGAAACTGGCATGACATGCTTTGTGATGACGTAGTCTCTAGCCTTTCCATCGGCAACTGGGTTGTGGCGGCAATCCATTATCTGCGCTACAGACAATATAAAATTTTCTATTGAAAAGTGATTGATGTCGAAGATGTAGGCATCACAGTAACATTTGCTATTATGAACACATGCGGTATTCTTGAGTGGCCGGATATGGATGATGTGGCTCGTGTTTTCCGTATTTCGGATCCTCTTGTAATAACATTTTCACCAAGACGCCCAAGTGGCTGTAAATTAAAAGAGAAAGACATGGCAAACAGCCGCTTTTTGAAACATATTGCGTGTAAGTTACATGCAAATGTACATGTACTTGATCCTTGCGTGTGTCTCTGATCAATTGGATGTTTGGATCTCCTTGATCGAGCGCTTTCAGAAAATGTGCCATTTGTCATATTTTCATGACATGCTCGCGTACATATAATTCTGATTAAACACACATGCATGTTAAATGCAAATGTACATGCATTTGATCCCTGCGTGTGTCTCTGATCGATTGGAGGCATTGATGCTTTGGTTCCCTTGATCTAAAGCTTTCAGAAAATGTATCATTTAATAATAATAATAATAATAGTAAATGTCGCATATTTGACGAAAATACAGTCTCAATAATAAAATCGTGAGACGGCCAAAAAGTAAATTTTTACAAAGTAATCAAATGAAAAAATATTCTTTAACAGAAAGTCACACAAAGCCACTGTTTGCAAGCCTACACATAGGCCTACTTGGAAGGAAAGATCTATGTCTTAAGACGATATCACACTTTGGGACACGAAATTTGCCAGAAAATGGAAGCACATCTGATTTGAAATGTGATATCATTTGTCATATTGTTTTTATTTTACATGAAATTTCAATTTTAATACTATTCCTGATTAAACACAGCTTCTACCCAGTGTATTTTCAATGCAATTGCTGATTGAAACAGACAATATTCCATGATTATTGATCGCTTTTGCGTAAGAGGATATTCTTGTGTTGAATTAGGTTTTCCACGGCGTTGTTTGATAGGAAGAATAAAGACCTGCGTCGTAGCAAATCTTGTTGGGGAAAATTGCGTCATTGCGGTGATTTGCGCAGGGATAGAAAAGTCGTCTGGTGATTATTGTGACGACGGTTTTGGGATTAGCGCGCAAATTTGAGCAAAAATGGTGTCTCATGCGCAAGGCTATATCCTCTTCTAGACTTGCCACGAAAGGCGCTTGATCAAATTCTTTGTTCTTGCAGTTGGACTCTCCGGAGTCCATTCGTGCAGGACTCCCGGCGTGTATTGAATTCCGTTCCATTCGGCTAAGCGTTCCATTTACCGCTTAGATTAGCAGTAAATTACTATTAAGACAATCCCTCCATCAACAAAAATTCGATTTGCGAACGGCGCTCGATTAGAATTTATATACCCAGTTAGCAGCTATTACAAGACAGAATGAATCTCTACAATCAGTAATGTAAAAAGCGTCATATGAATGTGAATTTAAATTAGATTTATACTTCAATTATTAAGCACTTGACAATTAAGATTTTGCCAATTTGAATGGTTTTCATAAATATCTCACTTGAAATATAAAGATATTTCACATGTAGGCCTATTGCCCTTTATAGATGAAACCTAGGGTGATCATAAAACTTTGACCGTGTCTGCATGATGGTCACTATATTGTAGTGTTTTTAGTCATTTATTATCACAAGCGCTGTATTAAAACAATAGGAGTGTTAACTAAACATTTTATGAGCAGTTACGAAGAAAGAGGATGGTCAACTTCCACTTTTAGCATCCTTTGATGTTGCAATCTTTGATGCAACAAATTCGGTGATAAAGTTGTTTCATATATCATCAAGTGCTGTAAACAATCATGTTTATCAACAAGGTAAGAAACACATCTGCTATGCCCGTATTTCACAAGCCTGATAATAGATGATAAACATCTCATTTTCGGATATTTGCGTAACTATCGGAAACACGCATCCAATGAGACATTGAAACATTTACTGCGCATGAATCCAAAAGGCATGCATATAAGTCACTAGTACATGTGATCGTCTCTGGAACATTAGGATTCTTTGAAATTCAGCATGAATTGGATGTATTCCACATCGATTGCGGTTGCGCTAATATTCTTCACTGGTGGATGTCAATCGGTAAGCAATCTTCAACTTCATTATCTTTTAACAAACCACTCACATTCTCCACACGGAAGCTTGCGCATGTCATCAATGGGTCTCAAAGCATGTAATACTGATCTCATCCATGACCTTGCATCTGCACTGTAAATCACTGGATACGAAAATTACATACAATTTGAAACTAACATCTGATACGAGATTCTGGTATGTCTACAGAGATATGGTACATATCTGATTGAATCTGCACGAAATGTACGTATCTGTATGGTACTTACTTGCGTATGTGATTGATATGTAGCGATATGAACTATTCTATCTGTGATTGGCTGTTTTACACTGAAATACGAATTGTTGGTGTGTTTTATATACGAGACCCGATGCAAATTCATCCTTATTCGTATGCCTCTGGTATGTGTTTGGTATGTACAGCTTTAAGTCACATAGCAATATATACATATATATATAAATAATAGATAATATGGACTAAAAGTCAAATTCCTGTAGCTACCAGTTTCGATGTATTAATTATTACATCTAATCATGCATCAGGAGCTAGGCAATACAATATTACAACTGGAGATCTATTAAAAAACAGAATGACAGTGCATAGACATCACATTAAGCACCCAGATGCAGCTCCATTACCTGTCAGTAGACATATTTCTCGATGCGCCGCGGATAAAGACAAGCAGTTTGAAGTGATGCCTTTCTTTCAGCTTTCATGGAACACGACTAAACATGTGAGAGAGATCAAAGAAAGCTGCTTCATTTCCCAATTTAAACCTTCTTTGAATTCTGTGTAATTTTTTTCTTTCCATTCAGCTGTAATATTGTATTGCCTAGCTCCTGATGCATGATTAGATGTAATAATTAATACATCGAAACTGGTAGCTACAGCAATTTGACTTTTAGTTCATATTATCTATTATTTATTTATTCATCTACGCCTCCATATTATTTGCATTATTTTATATATATCTATATATTACATACTACTGTCAAATAACTTTTTTCTGTAATAGCAGCCGTGAATACTATTGTGAATTATATGCTCCACGAATATGTCGTCGTTGATAATTGTCTAGCAACAGAAGCAGGACGTTTAGCTACCTCTACTATATGACCCAAGTTGATTAGCATCATTTCATTTTAACCGATATCATTAGTAAAATCTTGATGACTTATATATCTCAAACATAAATATTTTTGCGTTCATGAATTATAATGTGTTTTTATTTCGGATTGATAATATGCTTTATTCCAAACTTGCATAATGCATAATTGTTGATGGTTGAAATCTTATTGATTATTCATGAAATGCCTTAGACTTACGTGTATTAAAATCGAATACATTCTTGAAAGTATGACGATTGAATGTCATTATCTCGCTACTTACAAAGCAGTAGTAACATTAGTGTGATCTTTATTGACAAAAGGTCTAAAATCAACGTATATTAGAATTCACTGATGCTTTCCTTTAACATTTTGCTGGTATGTCTTTAGTATGTAAAGCATACCACATTTGAAAAACATACGAAAAGCATACAAATACATACCAAGAGAATAAAGAAATATACCAAAAAAATATTTTGATATGCATCATTCGTATGTGATTGATATTGAGCGATTTATCAGACCTAAAGTTTAGCAACAGGATCGCACCAAATGCTTTAGGCAAGGCTGTGAAGGAATCTAACAAGGCTATAGGCACCATCCATAGAGTGACAGGTGGGATAAATAGAGCTAGGAAAAATATGTGTTTATAGCTGTCGAAATATGTAATATCAAATGTACTTTAAAAGTGCCAAAATATGTGCTTAAATAATGAAAAACGTAAAGAAATCATGAAACTAGCACTTCGTCTTTCATAAAAAATCCTTGTAGAATGAAAAACTCCGCTCTATGTGGCAGCTGACTTTTTGGTCATTAACATTATCTGTCAAATAAACTCCAATTTGGAGTAGGCCTACGTCCAACTTGTATTTCCGGAAGAGTTTGACGATCACGAATAGCATGTAAGGTGACTTTGAGATCCGTATATCCGCAGACTTTGCTAAAAAACACTTTTCAATTTCTCCTTATTCATTGGATGATTTTCGAGTGATCGATTTTTTCCAAAATTTCAAGAGAATCACTGAGGCTCAGCTTCTCCTCACGCTTTTTAAATGAAGCACGCAATGATTTAAAATTCGACAGGCATACGTTATGCAAACTTTCGCAGCCGAATGACGATCCTTGCCTATGCCATCATATTTCATCGATTTTAACTTAATCATAAACACTAACTTTGAGACTCAATCGGAACAGAATAACCGCACTCATCATTTGCAATTGATACTTCTTCATTGGGTCCTAAAGAGGGCTGAATATGTGCATTCATAAACACACATTTGCATATGTAATAACATACAAAATATGCATGTAAACATGTTTTATGTAAATACATATTTTTCCTGGCTTTGGTGATAAAGGTGGATTGATACCTAGAAGAACGCGTGTATGCTTTCTTGCGTCACAGAATGCTTCCGCTTGCTCGAAGTTGGATTTTTTGGGAATATCTATGGATAAATATTAGTTTCATGTTCACGTCCAATATTTGGGTCAAGTTTTTTTTAATTTATTACAAAATGACTCCAATGTTATTTTTGCATTAATTTGCATTTAGGACGGTGATAAATCTAATTCATTGATTAAATCAGAAAAACAATCTTCATTTGTTTCAGATTAGTCTCGATGAACTATCCGTTTGTGAGAAAATCAATCTGCTGAAGAAGTACTATCCATTTATGGAAGAAATCTGGCAAAAATTGCTGATCAAGGTAATTTCGAGCAAATTTTTGTCTTGTGATGCAAGCATTGAGATAAAAAGCAAATCAAAGTCAATTCCTAGTTGGATTGCAGCCACCTTATTGTAACCATTACGGATTTCACACTATTCAGCAAGATGTGTCAAGGAATGTCATTGAACACTAAACCAGGAATGTGATTGCTACCAGTGGGGCGCGGCCGAAAAAAATCAGAAGGGGCGCCAGTAGAACCCAAGGGGTCGCCGGTGAAAGCGAAGTGAATACCAGCACCTGAGCAGTTGCTACAGTGTTGGATCAAAGAAAGATGATAAACACTTTGTGTTTATGTTACGTAATGCGTGGCCACCTGGACGCTGACTTCTGTATTACTGAAGGATGGCATGTTGTCTAAGTCCAGAAGGGTCGTGATTTTGATAAGCATGTCGGATATTGAACTAATTCCTAGTGCGTAGCGGATAAGTTGTGAATGGCTCGCATCTAATCGCTGTCCCAATGACGGCGTCAAAGACAAAGTCTGTAGTGGAGCACGACCTTCACTGCAGCTTTCAAGAGTCTAATTCAGATTTCATATGGCAGGCGTGCGATCTTGATGGTCTAAGGGCCTGAGCTGCTTCCTTCTCGAAGATATTGGGATTTTACACGCCAAAGTAGTAGTTGATTTCTTCGTAAACTTCAACAACATCTCCACTTGGAAGTGTTTGTATTGGAGGCTGTCTAAAATGTAAGAATTAGATGATAGCAAAAAACAAATATCTTCTTTCCGTGGAGAGAGACTTTGTTTAGGTAGCATGAATCACATGAGAAGAGAAGTTTTCAAATGGTGACACTGCATTGAATTCAACAACACTTTAAATCATTAAATCCTATTTAAGTATGAATCTCAGCTCTAAACAGAGGAGTACTGAAATTGCCGAACTTAAATTCACAGAAGTACTATATACAATGCTTGTTGAGTACTAATATGACGAAATATCAATAGATCCTAAGACACGAGGCCAGTTCAGTGAGTCATAATGCAGCTGGTAGAGACGGCGGACACGATCCGAATAGTCTTTTTTCCCAGCTAAGAATTCATTGTCGACGCTGTGAGCGACTGTGAAGGACTGCGGTAATCATGGTCATAGTTCATGCAGCAAAATTATCACTCGGGTCGCTTCTGTCTCAGGTAGCTGTGTTCCTGCACATCGAAGTGGGTGCAGTGAAATAATAACTGACCCTGCAAACCAACCCGTGACATTTTATCGATATCCCAGGCATCAATTTGGATCAACAGCATCCTTACCGACCGTGGTTTGAGCCCTGCCAACGTTCATCATTTTCTACTACCGGTACTGCATTTTGAGTCCTGTCAACGTTTTTCATCCTCTCTCCACTACACCGACGGCGCTCTGAGTCTTGTGCACATTTTATTGATCCAATTGCATTTGTTTTCAATTGCCTAAGCCGTTCTGAGATGGATGTGCACATTAGGCATTGCGGGTTGGATATGCCCCATGGCATTTTTCGATTTAGTTGAGGTGCTTGTCCCATGCAACTCACCAAATGATTACTAAAATTAATACGAATTAAGTACTGTGCTTTCCAACCCAATGACTTCCAAAGTGAGTACTAATAGTTTCGAACTCATTAGCATTTCTTATTTGTATTTAGTACTCAGATTCAGTGCTCCTTCTAGAACTGATTTGGGACTTTATGAATAAAATTGCAGTTTTCAAACAAAACGAAAAGTCAGATTTCTATGGGAGCTAAACAAGACATAAAAATGATTCTTTAGATTGCATGTAATCCACATTTTATAATTCAATATATGTAGTAATATTCAACATAAACTGACCAACGAGTTCTCTCTAGCACGAGCGGAACTCAAATGCATTGGTTAGAATGATGGTTAGAAATAGCACATGCCTTGATCATTCTCTCTTTCGCCTACTTTTCAAACTTATGAAGGCGTTAGCTTTCAAAGTCAAAACTTGAATAGCTTGATAACAGCATTTGATAGTGATTGTGACAGCGTGCTCTTAGTTGATAATGAGTCTGTAGGCCTTAATGATGAATTTTCTCTCATAAATTTCAGTATGATTGCATTCAACCTGAACTGGATCCTGACATCTTTACAATTGGAGGACGAGGAAGCATTGATAGTAAGTGAGCTATATGCACGATTCGCAAATAAGTCTAAAACATTCAATATTTCAAATGAGAAGAGTATTATGCAATGCATGGTAATAGAACGCACCTAGTGAACATCATCGGTGCATCTTTCTAAATTTATTTATCAACGAAAGTAGTGAGCGCATCTGATATTTGACGACGAAGAGAGGCGATGAGATCGTGCGACAAGCCGAAGGCCGAACAAAGACCTTCAAGCCAGCCGAAGGATTTCAACACACTTGAAGTTCACATCAGTCGGAGAGCTGCCGACATTTTCTTCCTGAATTCGTGCTCGAGCTTGGTGTTAATTTTGGTATGTAGATTGTCACCCAACATCAGCAAAACGACAAGTCTTAAGTTGTGATTCCTGTCTTGCAAGTTGCGGAGTGTCAAAGATCACAAAATCACATTTATTTATGCAGATCCATGTACCTTCGAGTTTGGTACACTTAAAATGAGATTAGTCATTTTTATTATTGTGAATGAACTTTAAGGGCAGAATTCCCCAACAGCAGGCAGAAATAGGACATTCCTCGTAAGTATCTTAGCCAAATTGTCCTTAAGGATAATGGAAACGCCATGACAACCGACGTTATTGCTGCACACAAACACAATGACTGTCTTGATTACAAAATGATAACCCCAGAAATATGTCTGTTCAGTTCACTGACTTAATGAATTTCATGAGTTGTCAGAAGGATTAAACCTAAAGTTACATAGGAACAACCTTCGGACAATTTACTATCTGCCGTGCACGCATAATTATAAATGAAATATCACATACAGATTTACTGTCAGAAATGATGATTTTACATGAGCTTGAGGGGATTATATATCCGCATTAGTAAAAGTGAAATGGAAAACTGTGGCTACACCCAGCCCCCCTCAAGAATCTAAGGGCTAAAGACATGTGCATCATCCACATTTTTGAAAACTATGAGGCATTAGGTAACAATAAAATTGTCCATAAAGTCAAAAGTCTTCTTTTAATGAAGATTTCAGCATTTAAAAAATTCTTGCAACAATACTAATCATACAGTACATTGAAATGAAAATCGATTGAGCAGGAGATGTTTGCCTACGGAAAATGACATGCACTTGTTGAAAGCAAAGGATACCTTAGATTATGTACTTCGATCCTGATGCAAGTCATAATACAATGCGAATTATGATAAAAAAGAGATAAAAAATAGAGATTATGATAAAACTAAGATAAAAGAGTAACAAGAGTGACACAAAGGAGCAAGTGAGCTAAGTTTTCATCGTTCATGTAGATTAGTAATGATAAGAATGTATTAATAAAGATAGAGGTACTTCGGAACTCCGTAAAACTCGGAGTTCCCTTCTCATTTCATAAAACTACCTCTGCGGACATCGACTACCTACGGCTAATTGCTATTCTTCCTGCTGTTGGAAAAGTCATGGAACGTGCAATTTGTAAATATATACATGGTCCTTTTAGACGAGAGCATGGAAGACTTTAACATCGTTTTCGCCAAGGAGCTTCCACGTATAACAGCACTTATATACATGACTATGCTGCCAAATTATTTGATAATCCTGCATATTTGGAGAAGCCATCTTAAGCACAGATCTCTCCAAGGCATTTGATTACTTGTCACATTCCATACTCCTTAGAAAGCTTCAAAACAGCAATTATACTCCTGGTAAAAGATTATACACCGGTATATGTATTTTAGGATGAACGACAAAACAGGTCACAGAAAATACCCGAAAACTTATATCACATCCAAGCTTCTGTAAGAATTGCTTCTAGGCGCAGAAAAAGCAGGGCCATTCAAAAATTATTCTTGTTCATGTTCATGAGCTGTGGAGGAGATTTGTTTCCTACTGACCAGATTACTTGAATGTTGCTTTCGGGAGGTACACTTTACGGCAATACCGGAATTTTCTTCAAATGTCTGAGTATATGCAGTAAACATCAAATATCTTCATTCTCTTCAGGAAAAAGTTTGACACAAAATTGTGGAATTCGCCCTCAAGGAATCAGTTTGAGAATTGTTGGAGGAAAGACTGCAGTCCCCCACTCGTGGCCTTGGCAGGTGAGCATGTTGCTTGATTGAATGGTTAAATTAGTAATCACTGCTTAACACTAAAACTGAATGCATTCTTAAATGCATTGATTTTATGCCTATTACAGACAAAAGTAATGATAAATTTCAAGCATGCCAGATTAGTGAGTGGTATTCTAAAAAAATTGATATTTGAAGTTATAGATGTGAGCTCTATATCTGCACATTTTCGCTTCCCACACATTATTCGTTCAAATGTTCATTTATATAGCCACACAGAATAGGCCTACCAATTATGAAAGTTCGATATCTATGAATTTGTGGCAAGAAGAGCATAGAGGATTTTAGGGATATACATTTTTTAGATTCCTCTGAGTAGGGATAGACAATAGATATTTAATCTGTGCCTGCACTTTTTATATTGCCCACACAATCCAATCAAACCTTGATTTCTGGAGAAAATTAGAATATCTCCTTTGAAAATTCGATATCCATGATTTTCTGGCAAGAATAGCATAGAAGATTTTAAAGATATGCATTTCCAAGCACCACTAAGCAAGTTGTATCGAAACATACCAATACTTTTGACTGCACTTTTTTCACTTCTTAAACGGCTTCTCGGCAGGGAGAACGAGCAATTTCTGAGCTTTCTTTTGAAATGCTGCTCATCGAAATTGGTGAACGTATAAAAAATGAGTGATATCGTGAAGATGTTGTGTTTTCACCTTTTCATAAAAAGTGGTCATGCTTGGTATCTTCAGAATCCGTCGTTATCATGAGTACGAATATGCAAGTTATATTCATGCAGAGGATGAGAAAAAAATACGACACTCCCTTTAGTAACGGCTTCAATAAAAACTAGTTGCTAAAAATATTTACACGGCAAACGTTTCGCGACGCAGTCGCTGCCTCAGTGCACTAAAAAGAAGGTAAAAGCAGTCAGAGTGCGTGGCCTATATATCAGGATGATAATACCGTAGACAGAGTATCTCTCAGCCAACCAGCTCGTCTTTGCGATTCAACTGTGGTCTCCTATTTCTGATGTAGCGAGCTTCAGCCAGACGATTTTCAAGAGGCGAACTATGCTTGGCAATGATATTGATTGTGAAATCGAAAATGTCAAGGTTACTGTCGTGGTCATTTATCGAATGTTCGGAGAGGGCACTAGTATTGTTCTGTAAGCGCAAGCTACGTTCATGCTCCTCGAAACGAATTTTGAAAGGCCTATTCGTTTGCCCAATGCAACTTTTGCTACAATGTTTACAAGCAAATTCGTAAACCACAAAGCGCACATCGCAGGGATAAGGGTTGTCGAGAAGATTACAGAGATTACAGTTTACATGTTTTTAGCAGATTTTTTAGAAAAGTATTGGCTAGTGGCTTTATTAGGTTTGCTTATCAAGGTTACAGGCAGTTTGTATTCTCTTATTAAGTTATTGATTCTTCTATTACAACTATCATTAATAATGAATAGGAGGTTGAAGTCAATGAAGAAGGAGCTCATCAGAAACTGCATCTACAACACTCAAGAGAAGATCTCCGATTTGGAACGGAAGCGCGGACACGAATATCTCAATGTGTCTCGACGATGTTCTCCTGCAACGGTGGTTACCCTCCTGGACATGGTGGAGAAGATGTTGAACAATGAAGAGACGCTGACATTCGACCGTCATTCACGGAAGTGGAGTGTCTTGACTGGTTTTCCGTATCCTGTATTACCTGTGTCCTACCACTTTGAGCACCAGCCGCATTTTCTTTTTCCTCACCTGGATGAGTTTTGGTACAGTAGATATGGGTCTCTCTCGGGTGACCAGCTCGTCTCAAGTCCTTCTGTGCACCGTGTCACAGTAGATTGTGATATACCCTTGCCTGCAAGCGCCCAAAAAATGTTTTAGACAAAGGACCCAAGTTTAGAATTCCTCCGCGTTTGAATGAAGAATTCATTGATCAAGTCAAATTAGACCTAGACGTCCATACAAATAAGCTGCGTTGGAATGCGCGTCAGATTGATAGCAATTTGACCTCTAGCATACATGTACCTTTTCATCGTAATCGTGTTCCTTTGCCCCCTTCTATGTCTAGTGAATGCCCCTTCTATGTCAATGGCAGCATTCAGCAATGTACACATTTTCTTTATCCGACATTGGTGCTCATGGATTTAGAAATACAAGTAGATAATGTAGGACATTTGAGGGAGAGAAAGCGCCCGATATACCGAAATGAATTGATGAAAAGGATGATTGAAATGGACTAGATATCAATGCTATGAATACGTACGCATATACACGCCAACTGAGATTTCCGAATCATTGTTGCGAGACACATCGTTAGCTTCTTTTTACCACATCATGCCATAGCTAAATTGCGCACAATAGAACTTTGTCCGTACGAGTACGTAGTATCGATCCTAACTACATGTACATATACATGTAGATTTACAAGGTTACCTTGTACAGTGCAAATAAATCCGATATCACGGAAAGTAAAAGAGGAGACGAAGGTAAATATGCCCGCTTTGGATTACTTGCAAACCAAGGCTCCAATATATTAAGTGAAATTATGAAGATAAATGCATCAATGAAAATCAAAATTATGGTTGATTGCATTAGAGTTGCGGTTAAATTTAAATGCAAGCGATATCTCGTGAAGTTTTGATGCAGTTCCATACAATTTATGAATCCGCTAGATGTTAGGCAGTGGCTTCAGGATGTCTATTCACTGTTTTCTTTACACACTTTACAGCATAGATCGCAACTAAATCAAAGTTTTAATAGGTGTATGATGGTAATAAAAGATATGATAGTGAAAAGGCCTGATTAATCATGTTAAAGTAATTGATGATGAAAGAATCGGGAATTTCTTGCTGTTAGACAAAATTACTGCACACTAATTTATGTCCCTTGAATAAAAACGACTTCTGCGCCCAGAAAAATATCATGTACAGCAGCTGTGACTTCTATATCGGCAGCACCATCAGATCCCTTCATAATCGTTACAAAGTACTTCTCACATAATCAGCAGCTTTAGTTCTAAAACACGTTTACAATTGTAACATTAGCAATTTAATCATTCCATCCCCAATTCTTGCCTATGACCATCTGTAACCGTGAATAATTTCTATCAACAAATTGCAACCATCCATTAACAACAAGGGGCTCCTTTTCTAGCGACTTTTATGATTCTGCTTGAAAACAAGTAAATTCTTGATTCCTCCCATGATGAATTCATTCAATCTGTATAATGAAATGAATACATGTTGTACTTCAGGTCGGAATCTCAATGACAAAGAAAATGGATATCCCTGTATGTGGAGGTACACTGATTGATCGCCAATGGGTAGTTACGTCTGCTAATTGCATAATTGCGCATCACAAAAAAATGAATCTTCCTCTTGGCAAACCTTTCGGGTTCTCACCCAAAGGAGATAATATTGTTGTCAATCTTGGCGATCATACCTGGTTGCACGACGAAGATTCTCAGAGAAAGATTGAAGTCGGACAAATTCTCATTCATCCCAACTTCGAGGATACCAAGCTTACCAATTTTAACGATATTGCCTTGCTGAAACTGAAGGAAAGGATATCACTGAATAATGAAATCCATGTGGCTTGTCTTCCAAAATCAGATATGGAATTCAAGCCGGGCACAGATTGCACCATTCTCGGATGGGGTGATCAAGTGACAGGTGACCCCCGTCCAGCCGCACCTTATCTTCAAGAAGCCAAAGTTCCAATCATGTCCATGACAACATGTCAAAAAGAACTTCCATTCAATAAGAAATCCCAGCACGTGTGTACAGTGTCAGATGGCAAAGGAGCATGCAACGGTGACTCTGGTGGCCCTCTCCTGTGTCCTCGTGTGGTTGACGGAGAGAAAAGGTGGATTCTTTACGGAATTAACACCTTCCGTAAAGGTCTTAAATGCGAAGATGGCATTGGTGTGTTTACCAAAGTTGGCTCGTTCACCGATTGGATCCGCAGGATGCAACGAGCTATGGCATAATTGAAAATGAAATATAGTGCATAATGAGTTACGCAGAAATTATTTCTTTCATGAGACACTTTGAGACCTATTTCGATTGTCAGTTGCATTTTGATATTTGGCAATTCCTTGTGTGCTATATACTGCTATGTGATGGTGTGCATCATAATTTACGCAATAAAATGCATCAGATCCCAACATTTTGATTTTCAACAGCGTATTTGCAGACTGTGCGCATTATTATGCCTGCGTAGAATAATCGAAATTATCGCAAAAATTAATAAATAAGTAATAACTCGGTGGCTTCGATTGCTGTTCTTTACAGTGGCTCCTTCACTAACCCCGATATTTCATCTCTCTATTCTCCATACAAGTAAACTATAGCTCTATACATGACAGAGCATCGTTAATCCTCGGGTAAAGCATGTACTTGTATTGTAAGTATTTTCAGCAAGATCAATATTATGAGCTGTAATGAGTCGAAGGTTACGCGAGTGTTTAGAAAAACTTGCCCCTGATAGAACCTCGAGGGACTCTGGATGACACGCTGACCCGATTTTTTAACACTAGAAAGACGGAGCGGTCAAAAATGGCCGCTTTTGATTTTTGAAGTTCAATAGAATGATAACAATTTGCAGCAATAAACTGAAATTTTCTGACTTTTATTTATTTTTAGTGTTTAACAACACTATCACAAAATAAAAGTGCTACTGCAGCCCACTTTCTTTGAATTGACAAACCTACCTATAAAGACGGTAAAAATTGACCGCTGAACAAATTAGTACAAAGTTATCTTCTCTCTTGTCCTTAGTAATGGATAAAAGACCGTTCCAGGACACCATAAAATCAAAAAAATTAGTACTTTTAAAAGCGACATAAATTTATGAATTTAGTCCCTTTTTCAGGTTTTTAAGACCTAAATTCATGAATTTAGTCCATTCAAAAAGTACCATTTTTTCAAAAAATGGCATTTTTAAAAACGACATAAATTCATGAATTTGAACCCTTTTTCAGGTTATGAAGACCTAAATTCATAAATCGGCTAAAGCCAGAGGAGCTTCGCTCCGATTTGGGCGTTTTTAAAAATACCCAATTTTTCAAATTTTTCAAAATCTCAAAATTTGAGAATTACAATCGGGCGAAGCCCTAGAACCTTCGGTTCGATTTTCACCCGCCCCCAAAATCATGACCGTTCCAGGACACCGAAAAAATCATAAAAGTTAAGAATCTCAAAATTTGAGAATTACAATCGGGCGAAGCCCTAGAACCTTCGGTTCGATTTTCACCCCCGCCAAAATCATGACCGTTCTAGGACACCGAAAATTAGTATTTTTAAAAACGTCTTTTAAATCCATTTTTCAGGTTTTTAAAATATATCATGTGACTAAAAATATTTCTTTAAAAATGGAAGAAACAAAAATGGAAGAAACAAAAGTGGAAGGAACTTCAGAAATGGAAGGAACCTCAAGAATATATCCTTCGTTATCATATGAACGTAGTTCTACTTTAATGGACATTGAAAAGATTAACATTGAAAAAATGAATAAAGAAAAACACAAAGATAGAGTTAGGTATATGAAAGATAAGGAATCTCAATTATTATTAAGATTAGAGCATTATAAAAAATTAAGAAAGAGATGGACTAAAGTTAAGAATGTAACACAAGGAATTGGCATATTCTTTACAATAAGTTTGGGTGCTTTAACAATTGTTATATCTTCAGGTGTTTTAGTAATTCCAGTAGTTGCTACAGCTTTAACAGGTACGGGTGTTTTTGCAACTTCACTTGTTACAATGTTAGATAAATCTTTAATAACTAAGAAACGAAAATCATTAAAAACTAAGCATTTACATATTAAAGAAGTCTATGATAAACTACATTACTACTTTCAAAGAGTATGTGATGATAATGTTATTACGTTAGATGAGATTGAAAAATTTAATCAAATAGCTAATGAAGTAAATCAAATATCATTTCAATTACAGTCAGAAAAAGTTGATGATAAGAATAAACAGGATGGCAAAATTTCGAGTGATGGTAAAATTTCTAATGAAGAAAATGATAAAATTTTTTTAGAAGAGCTAAAAACTTTAAGCGAAAATTTAAGCAAAACTTTATTAAACAAAACTTTATTAAACAAAACTTAAAACGAGAAAACTTTAACCGAGAAAACTTTAAACGAAAAGATGTCAAACAACAAAGCAATAAAAAAATAATTTGTTCAGTAAAATGTTTTTGCTGTATTCCAATGTTACCACAAAATTCAAATATTATATTTTAAAAATGAATAAAATTAGAGCTGATAATTATAAAAGAATAAAACAATTAGAAGAGTTAATAAAACAAAGAAATATTATGAAAGAAAATCATCTTCAACATAGAATGATAAAAGCTGGTATTCAATCTGATATGTTTGAAAAAATGCAGCAAACCGAGCAAGTAAAAACTGATTTTGAGAAAACTATGAAACCATTTAAAACTCTTGAAAAAGAAAGTACAAATAATGATAAACAAATTGATATAACAGATCCAGAGCACAAAACTGTATTAGATGACTATGGATTACTAGAATCAAACATTAATAAGAAATTACCAAAATCTATGCAATTTGAACATTCTATTTCATTTATAGATGGAAAAACAATACCTAGATTTTATCTCGGACAAAAAGAAATATTTCCACAACCTTTTCGAGGTATAATTTTTTCACCAGATAAATCTCCTTTTAATTTAGATAGAAATTTTGTTAATCTTTTAAGAGGAGCAGATTTAAATAATTATGCTGTAGAAGATCTCATAAAATATAAAGCTATGTTAGACAGAGTTGGTGCAGTAAAATCTCTTAGACGTTATAAACAATTAGAAAATTTATTATCAACGGGAGTTAAAGTAGGGAAAGGTTTATCTGAAAAACAGAAAACTGAAACAACTGTATTTTTACCAGATGATCCACAAGAATTACTAAATAGATTAAATATTTTAATATCTGCAATAAAAGAAGGACATAATTCTAGTTTCAATGAAATTCATGCTATATTGAAAAGACTGTTAGAAAAGAAGATTCTAAATGAAGAGGATTATAGAAGTATAACGAACCGAATGTTCTAGGGCTTCGCCCGAACCGGACATCTCTGATGTCCTCCAGGGCTTCGCCCGTAGCTGAAATATGTTGTTATTTTTAATTTTTTATAAAAAAAATATTTCATAAAAAAATATTTATTTAATTTTTTTAGTTTAAAAATGTGTTCAGCAGATTTAGACAAAATTAATAATCATTTAGAAAATTTGATAGAGATTTTGGGTTCATCAAAATTTAGTACGACGTTAAAAATTATAACAACTACTTCATCACACACTTGTAATTTAGAACCCATTCTACATTTGGAACAAAATAAAAATTATCAAATTGCATTGACTAGTTTCTCTACATTTAACACTATTCAAAACGTTATCAAAGATGTGAATGATCAATTTAGATATTCTACTGATAAAGGCAAAACATGGAAAATACTAACTTTTCTTCCTGGTTCTTACGAAGTTGAATCAATATCAAATGAAATTAAGAGACATTTAGGTATATCATTTAAAGATAAGAAACAATTACATTTTGCAGTTGAACCGGCAGTTAATAAATTTTCTCTTACTTTAGACGAAAATCATCAAGTTGATTTTAATCATGATAGATCATTGTCAAAGCTATTAGGATTTAATAAACAAACCTATAGTCAAGGTTATCATTTAGGTGAGAAGATTCCAAAAATAACTGAAATAAATTCAATTGTTGTACATTGTGACATTATTGAAGGAGGATATATAAATGGTAAATTATCAAATTTAATATTCAGTTTTCCAGCTTTTACTGTACCCATTGGTTATAGATTAAATGTAATTCCACAAACATTAATATATTTTCCTATTACAAGAAAAACTATTAACAACATTGGCATTAGAATCACTGATGAAAAAGGACAAGAAATAAATTTTGGAGGTGAAGAGATTATGATAGATCTTTTGGTTCGGGAGGTATAAACTCCTACGCGAAGCTAGAGAAGTTTAATTTTCTTCTTCTTTAGAAACAAAAAATAAAAAAAAATAAAAATAAATTTTTTTATTAAAAAATGAGTGAAGTACTACCATTAAATAAAAAAAAACTTAAATTTAATCATCATCCAAATTTATCTAATAAAGTTTTGTCAGTTATTTGTGGAAGATCAGGTTGCGGAAAAACGTATCTATTATTTAAAATTTTAACGACTCCAAATTTTTTGGATTATAACAATCTTAGAATTTATACAACAACGGCAGAACAACCCGTCTATCAATTTTTAAAATATGGATTTGAAAATAATCTTAAAAAAACAGCAATTGCTTCATTATTCAAAGAATATGAAAAATCTGAAGATGAAGAAGAAATAAGTTCGTGGTGTGAAGAAGCAGCAAAAAATAATCAGTTAGTAGAATCTAATAAAAATAACCATATAAAGATACAATTAATAGATGATAGTGGTAATATGCAAGATCCTAGTAAACTAGATAAAACAATGAAACATTGTGTAATTTTTGATGATTGTGTTAATGATAGAAATCAGTCAGTTCAGAGAAATTATTTCACAAGAGGTAGACATAATAACTGTAGTGTATTTTATTTAACACAAAGTATGTATTCATTAGACGGAAGTGTTATTAGAAAGAATGCAAATATATTTATACTATTTGAAATAAATGCAAGAAACTTAAGTGATTTGTTAAGAGATTTATGCGTAAGAAATAAAGATGAATTTAAACAATCGTGTAATAATGCTTCGTCAAAAGATTATGGCTTCATTACAATTAATATTGATAAAAAAATTCATGAAAGAGTTATCGAAAATATTTTCGCGGAGTGATAAAAATATACAAATATAGTGTTACAATATTTTTTTTTATTTTATATATATATCAAATTTGTCTATCTTAGAAATTAGAAAATTAAAAAGGTTCAGTAGTTATTCCATCAGGTAAAATTTTTCTTTTATCATCAAATGGATCTAATGCTAATTTATGTTCTTCTTTTAAATACATGTTATGTTTTTTTGAATTAAGTCTATAATTACATGCTGTTTTTATTTCATTATTAAATAATGCATTTTTATAATCTTGAAATGTTATTTGATTAGCCACTGATGCCTTTGAAATTCCTTTTAATGTTTTATGTGTTTTAATATTATTAGTTGTATCATAACAATAACATTTAGATTTTAAAAATATAGCTTCTGTTATGAAATCTTCATTTCCTTCTAATTCATCTTTTACTTTACATAAATCAGAAGGATGAATGATATCTTTTATTTTATTAATTTCTTCATCAAGTGTAGAATTATACGGTATTGTTAATTCTAAGAAAATAGAATCGGTATCTGTAAAGTGTAATTTATAGTTTTTGCCATAAGCAGGTGCTAAATAATCATATATAAAACTATACATAAATAGTTTAGCTAATTCTAATATAGTGAAACCAATGAAATTAAACTTATCATGTTTTACAATGCTTCTTCTTAGATGAACAGCACAAAGTTCATCACTGAATCTAGTAGTTCTTTTATATGTAGGTTTCCTTGTTAAATTTTGAAATCTATCTCTATCATAAACTATTTCAATATTTTGTCTATTACGCACATTTTCTAAAGTCTTACCATAAAATGCATTATTCATTAATTTGAAGAAAACGTTTCCAAAATCATCTTTATTTCTTTTAGCTATTTTACGTTTTTCAATATTGAACTCTATATAATTTTTTAACCATTTAGATTTTCTATACTCTAGTTTTCGATGTATTTTGGTGAGAATCATGCCATGATCTAAATACCAATCCAGCATTCTTCCTTCAACAACATACTTTCCTTTATTACCTTGTGTTAACATAAGTTTTTTTGTTGGTCTGTATTTTTTCGGTATTATAGATTTTTGATAATCTGAAAAATCTTCTATATTGGGAATTTTGTTTTCTGGACAGAAAGGATAATATTTTGTTGCGTCTTTTATATAATCAGGATATACTAAATCAACTTCATATACATAACCAAAATTATTTTCACCATCATATGTTCTTTGATAATCTAGATTATTACACCATGTCATTTCACCTGTTGGTAATTCTTGTATCATGCAAGAAGAATATAAGCTATTAAAATCATAATATAACAAATAGTTTTCTCTCATGAATTCATCAATTGCTTTTTCACGTTCTACTCCTTCTTGTTTCGTTCGAAAAATTTCTAATATATTTTCTTTTTCTTCTGGAGATAAAGGTTTCATTATTCCATATGTATGTGGATTTACTTTCTTATTATAACATTTAACATATCTATTACCTAAAACTGATGAAACTCCACCTCTAATTCCAGATTCAAAAAATAATAATTTATCATATGTATTTTCTTTATAATGTTTAAGTTTAACGGACTTTGTCCTAGAGCCATCGGCTTGAACACCAGTATGTTTTAATCCTGCTAACCATGTTAAACCTGGTGTAGAATAACAATAACATGGATCTATTCCGTAATATTCTAAACACATGTCACGAAAGTTTTCGAAAAGATCAGCTAGTATTAATACATCTATCTGAAGATATTTCATTGTATAATCATACATTGTTTTACAATTTAACTCTCTCCAATTCTTTTCAGCTTCTGCATAGTCTTCTTCTGATAATTGTGATTGTTTTAATGTTGATTTAAATTTATTTATTGGAGGAAGTTGTTCTTCTTCCATAATTTTATTCACAGAATTAAAATCAGTCTTCGACTGTGAACCACAGGTTTTATCTCCAGTTATATCAGTCTTCGACTGTGAGCCGCAGGCTATATACTCATACGGAAATATGCCTTTTAAAGGTTTTAAATTATATTTATTTAATATTTTACATTGTTCAGATTTCAAAGTTTTTCCCATAACATCTAATGAATAAGGAGTAAAAAATCTAAATGCATCTAAAATTCTAATACAACCTAATTGCATTGAAAATATTCTTCTTCTTGTTTACATAGTACATTTATTTTTTGTTGTTGTAGTTTTTCAGATGAAAATAAATCTTTCATTACTAGATGGAAATCATATTTAGAACCATTATAGAAATATAAAGGAACAAAGTTATATTTAAATTTATTAGCATTAAGATTACAAGAATTATGTGCTGCACCTCTATATAATCCATTTAGATGATCATGATCTTTTACCTTGACGGCAGAGCCGTCGCTTCGCCTATCAAGATATCTACCTTTGCCATTTTTATAATTTTTTGTAAATTCTCTTCCACAGTAATAACATTTTGTTTCATTAATAAAATTTAATTTTTCTTTTTCTGTTAATGGCATCATCGGTATATTTGTTTCAAGCAATTGTGAAAAACGTCCATGTAATTCTTCTACTTTCTTTGTAAACATTTCTGAACTATCTTCACCATAGTATTGAAAATATTCTGATTTAAA
Source organism: Prostheceraeus crozeri (assembly GCA_907163375.1). NCBI lineage: Eukaryota > Metazoa > Platyhelminthes > Polycladida > Euryleptidae > Prostheceraeus > Prostheceraeus crozeri. The sequence continues at coordinate 75,942 of CAJQUW010000007.1, forward strand.
TAATTCAGGATAATTTGAATGAATGTACATTCCCCAACATAATGGTTTTTGTTCAAATAAATATTTTTCTTTACTTTGTTCAGGTGCACTTTTTTCAGGCGCACTTTTTTCATAATTACAAACCGAAGGTTCTAGGGCTTGGCCCGTACCATTTTCAGAATTATAATTTTCAGAATCGGGTGAAGCCCTGGAACTTTCCGTTTGATTTTGTGTCATATTAACATTATATGCTTCAAAATCACAATAAATAGTAAAGGGTACTTTATTTTTAAAATACCATTTATTATATTCTAAATAATCATCTTTTGGAAAAGTATTTTGAACTGCTTCGTTTTGTTGACAATTCTCCAAATGTCTATTCATTTCTTCTAAAGTTCTAAAACTTGTCATACATTGAAGACAAGGAAAATTTTTATTATCTGAAGTTTTTGTAAATATAGAAACATCTTTACACAATATAAAATGTCCCTGATAATATAATATATTCGCTTGTGCTGGTTGTTTTGACTGTTCTAGTTTTTCAAATTTATCTTGATATATTTCATGTGTTTCATTAATTTCTTTTGTAATATTAAATGTATTTTGATGATAATTTTGATTTAATATTTGTAGCTGATAAATATATTCTTTATCATATTGTTCTTTATATTGTTGTAGACATTTTTTTAAACATTCATTTAATCGGAGCGAAGCTCCTCTGGCTTTAGCCGATTCTTTATTTTCTTCATTTAATTTTTGAATTGTTTCTATCTTATTTTGATATTTATGGCCATATTCTTGTACTAATATTTTTGTTTGTTGTTGATAATCTGTTTTACATTTTTGGAAACTTTTATTTAAATTTTCTAATTTTTGTTGATATTCTGAAGATAAAGATGAATATTTGTAATTATAATCATCAGTACGTCCTTTATAATTATTATGATTAATCATTATTGGTGATAGTGTTTTAACAAGTTCAAATTTTTCAGTACATATTATATTTCCTTGGTAAAAAATATTATGATGCATGTAATTTCCTCTATCATTATATACTATTTCTGATTGACATAAATTTTTATTATTCAAATAAAATTTTTTTGAATCTGAGTAAAGTGGAATAATTTTACCAATAGAAACATAATTCACATTTAATTCAAAAACATTTACTTCTATTAAATTTTTATTCTTTTTATGAAACTTTATTAACCTATTATAATCATATGGAAATTCATCTAAGCCATCAGAGAGATCAAATTCATTTATGTATTCTTCTTTATTGTAATGACTTAGTCTTTCTTTATGGTATTCTGCAGGATGTAAATGTGCTATAATACTCCACAGAAAACAATAATCATCTTCATTTTTTATGTTGATTATTTGTGGTGAACTGAAAGGTAAAGGAACATAACTACCACCAGTATTATTTTTATATTTATCAATTACTATTTTCTTAGATAGTATTTTAACAAATCTCCAACCAGATTCACGTAACTGGGCTTCAATTATACAATTTTCTAATTTAAGTATCATCGATTCAAATATGGGTTGTATATCATTTACATTATGAATTTCTTGTGAATTTGTAAAATGTCCTTGTATTATTTCTTCAGGAATTCCATCAGGTCCATTTTTTGTATAAAGTACTTCTACATTCATATAACATTTGAAAGATTTCTTAAATATATTATAAAAGTTTGTTAATACATTATAAAAAGTTTTATCGGTTTCATTATGTTCAACCGATTCATTAAATAAATATTTTATATCTGTTACGGCTTCATCAAATTCATCTATTTCGTTAAATTCATCAGTATCGCTAAATAAATATCTTCCATCTGGTACGGGCGAAGCCCTAGAACCTTCGGTTTGTATGGTCTCATCTTCACTATTAAAAACTTTTTTATATTCCGAATGTGAATAATCATCAAACATTTTTTTAACTTTTATATCAGTAGGCAATGTTTCTAGATAGTTTTTATAACTATTTAATTTTAATATATTTCCTTCATCAACTCGTTCTACATTTTGTAAATGCAATTTACTATTTAAATGAGATTGATAACTTCTTTTTGTTTGCAACTTTTTTTTACATAAGACACAATAAAACTTGGTATTTTCCATTTTTTTTATTTTTTAGAGAAAATTTAAGAAAAAAATTTGTGTTTTAATTTTAGATATAAACATTCTAATATCAAGGACTTGAGTGTTATTTTATATTATTATATATTTCACGTTCTTTAGTTATTTTTTTTTCTTTATCACATTAAGTTTTATCATATTAAGTTTTATCTTATTAAGTTTCATCATATAATGTTTTATCAAAAGATAATTTAAATTTTTTTTCACTAACTATTGATTCATCATCATCATCATAAATTGTTTCTTCATCATCATCATAAATTGTTTCTTCATCATCATCATAAATTGTTTCTTCATCATCATAAATTACACTTTTTGGTATAGGATGCCCTTCCATGATAGGATACCATTCTCTTATTGGAATATCTAATTCTAAATTACATCTTTTATCTGTTAATAATATAATAGAGAAAAATATTGGTCTTTGATCTCTTTTGGAAAATTTAATAACACCACCATAATCTGAATCACTTATAGTTTTTGTTAAAGATGATAAAATTTTAAATTGATTAGATGTAAATCCTAATTTAAATTTTGTAGACCCGACACATAGTTGTCTAACAGTATCTTCAACTATACCATCATTATTATTTTCAATTGTAAGAAAATGAAATTTAGATAAATTTTTATAATTACTAATATTTTTATAATCTTTTTTACCATTTACACCTTTTTCAGATGTTTCAGAATCATCATCTATATTATCATAAGATTCTTTAAGATCGGGCAAAGCCCTAGAACCTTCGGTTCGTTTATTATGAATATGATTATGGTCATTGTTAATAGTATAAGGTGTTGTCCACATATAAATTTTTTCTTGTTGAGCTAAGCCATTTATGTAAGATTTTAACAAATTAATATTTAAGTTTGAATATAATCCTATATACGTATCATCATCATATCTTTGCGGCATTTCTAATGTTTCTTGTTTATAAATTGTGTCTCTATAATAAACTTGACATAATAATTCTTCATTATGTTTTTTACTCTCTATGTGAATGTTATATTGATTTTGTTCATCAACAAATAATCTTATTTTTTCTTTGGAAAAAGATTTTAATTTTTTAACTAATTCTTTAATATTGATATAATTAATAATTTTATTTTCTATCCAATCAGTATTACTAATCGGCAAAACTGCTCTGATAAACCCATATACATTATTATGACCTATTATAACCATATTTTCTTTATTTAATTCAACATAAGCTACATCATTATATTTACTTACAATCTCCATAAATTTAATAAATGGATCACCTGGAAATAAACAATAATTAGTTTCTATAGAAGGTAAACCTTTAGTCTGTTCTCTAAATATTTCGGCTTGTAATTCAAACAAAAGATTAACATCTATACATGGATTATTATTATTATTATTAACAAAACATTTATTTTCAAATCCCGTTGATCTCGTCGAATAAGAAGAACAGGATGATGCGGACGAATATAATTTTTTTAAATTTGGATTTTCCATTTTTTTATTTTTATTAGAAAAAAATTTATTTTTTATTGTTAAAAAATGATGTTACCAAATGTTGGTGGAGGTGCATATATCCCGAATAATCGTGAATTAGAAATAGAGATAGAAAATTATATCATGAAAACTGGAGACGTTTTATCTGGTCCATTGCATCTTTCTATTCTTCCGCAACAAAATACAGAGTTAACAAATAAACAATATGTTGATACACAAATCAATGATTTAAAGGAAAAATATATAAACGATGTTTTGGTTCCACTGATGAATGAATTAAAGTTGCTAAAACTTAATGACAAATCATTAAACGAAAAATTATTAAAACTTGATAAAAAGGATAGAGAGCTAGAAGCAGATATAGCAAAACTTTTTAAAAAGATTTCAGAACAATCAAAAATTTTAATATTACTTTCTTTAAATTTAAAATCTGCAGTCATTAAAAATAAACATCAGATAAAAATGTTAAAAGAACAATTAGAAGATGAAATAGAAAAACTTCCTGAAAGAATTAAAAAAAATTTAAAGCAGTTACAAACTACATTCCAAAAAAGTGTTGATGAATTAAGTTCTAAAATTACTCAACAAATGAAAAAGATGAATAGAATAATAAATGAAGTAAACTCACTTAATGTAAAAGTTGATAAAATGAAAAATCTTAAAATCAATTTAGAAAATGAATTAAAGAAAAATTTACAAGAAAACTCTAAAGAAAATAAAGAACAGTTAGATTCTGTTAAAAGACAATTAGATGTTCTTAAAATTAAGTTAAATGCTCTTAAAACGGCGTTGAAGATTAATCAGCAGAAAATGCAAGTTAATAGAAAAGAAATTAAAGTACATCACACGCTGCTTGACGCAATAGATAAAGTGCAACAGGCAATTAATAAAGTTATCTCGAAGTTGTTGTCCATGCACAAACGTAAATCTTAGCGTAAATATTAACGTAAATATTAACGTAAATATTTTTTCCCAAAAGTCAAATTTAATCCTAAAAAATGCCTATAATTTATAAACACAATCTTAAACATTTTGCATCAAATAATAAAATTGCTCATGAACCATCTCAGAAACCTGTGTACCATTATGATAGTGTAGAAACTGTCGGAACACAAAAGTTCCTAGGCACCGCAGGTGCCGTCCAAAAAGAAGGGATGGCATCTTTTCTGGTATTGGGAGTATCGTTAACTTAATTAAAAATAATAAAGATTTGATTACATCTGCTGCAAAAGGAGCAGCTGCTATAGGTAGTACAGCTAGTGCAATATCAAATGCTGTTAAATCACAAAACGAATTAAAACAACTAGAAGCTATTCGTAAACTTAGGAATGATTCTGAAGAACTAAAAAATTTAAAAAAACTTTCAGAGGAAACAAAAAACAAAATTGCTAACATAGCTGTGGAGGGTGAAACCTTGAGGAGCGGAGCTCCGTCTAATAGTAAACATAATGAAAATAAAAATAATGAAAAAACAATTTAAGAAATAAGAGGTAATGGCGTGAGCAGCAACCTTCGGTCTAACCAGCAAAGCTGTAGCGGAGCTGGTCTAGCAAAATTCTAAAAATTATATTTTAGTAAAATTTTTTAGTAATTTTTTTAGTAAAATTTTTTTCTATCTGTGAGAAAAACAAAAAGTCAAATTATTTTTTATAAAAATGTCTTCGCTTATCGAAAATAAATTTAGATTAGACGATCCTCCGTTCGTCAGTTATAATCAAAAAAAGAATGACTATATAAGAATTGCTATGAATCCCGGATCTTCCAGTAGAGTAAATACTGGAGGAGATTTAATTTTTGAAGTTGATAATCAGCAGAGCTATTTATATTTACCTGATTCATTTTTACACTGTGAATATTCTTTATATAGTGATGCTAATTTTACAACACCATTACCAGATACCGATAATATTACACTAGAGAATAATTTTTTCCCAAGTTTATTTACACAAATGCGTTTAGATGTTGCAACTCAAAATATAGAAACAATAAGTGATTCTCCAGGTGTAATTGATACAATGCTTAGATTTATAAAAATTGGTGAAAATAATAAAAAGCATGAAATCGAAGGTTGGTTTCCTGATACTAATGATGGTATAATTGTTGATGATTTAACTCACGCTGGAACAGATGCAGCAGGAATTGCGAAAGATGTAGAAAATATTGCAAAACATTTAAATAAAACAAATAATGATGCATATAAAGAAAGACGTGAATTTAACAAGAAAAGTAAACAGACAGTTAATTGGTCATTGTCTCCATTATTCGGATATTTAGATTATGACAAAATATCATATCAATTAAAATTTAAATTAATAATTCATCGTACAGCAAATAATGAATTAATCTTTTTTGGTGAGACTGGAAAAAAAGCATATTTAAAAATTGATAGATTTGAATGGTGGATTAAGCATATTACTCCTAGTTTAGAGATTGAAACAGCTATTGCAAAAAGATTAAATACTAACAAACCAATTCCAGTAAATTTTCTAAAGCGTACTGCTAGTTCAGTAACTTTTTCCGAACAAAGATTTAACTGGCATTTTACTAGAACTGCGAATACTCCAAGATATTTATTACTAACTTTTCAAAGAAATAATTCTCCAAGTTTTGATAAGAACAATAATCTCTTCCATATTAATACAATTCGAAGTTTACAAGTTTCATTAAATCAAACTCGATATCCAATTGATCCATTAAGATTCGATGATACCAATAATCAATTTATGGAAGGATATGATTCTTATAGAAATCTTTGTATAGAATTTGGAGTTGAACCACAATTAACTCCTGGAGATTGGAGACATTTATATCCAATTTTCTGTTTCGATTTAAGTGCACAATCTGAAGATATTATTAAAAATGGTTGTGATGTAACAATTAATATTGAAAAAAAAGATTCCACAACTTCATTGATGGCTTATGGTTTATTGCTAGAAGATACAAAATATTCTATTGAAGTTCTTAATGGAAGATGGTTAGGATCGGCTAAAGCCTCTGAACAAAGTTCTATAGGTTAGTAACCTGAGGTCCTTTGGTCCGATAGGCTAAAGCCCAAGACTTCGTCGTTTAATTAATTTAATTTTTTTGATAACTTAAAAATTTTTCATAACTAGAATAGATTAAAAAATTCTTAACTTAAAAATTTTTTCATAACTAGAATAGATTAAAAAAAATTCTTAACTTAAAATTTTTTCATAACTAGAATAGATTTAAATTTTTGATAACTTAAATTTTTTTTATTAAAAATGTCGCAAGCGAAAAGTAATATTAATAATAAAACTGTTGAATTAAAATTACGTAATATTGTTGACAAAAATACCCCTAAAACTATTACGATTAATAAAAAAAAGTATTATATAAGTAAACCAATGATAGAGAATATTCAATTACAAGAAGAAAAGAATGGCGGGATTCTCCCATTAATTCCACTAATAATAGGTGGCATAGCAGCTGCAGGAAGTGTTGCAGGTGGGACAGCTGGTATTGTCCAAGCAGTAAATAAAAATAAATCAGAGAAGGCAGCATTAGAAGAACAAAAACGTCATAACAGAGAGTTAGAGAAAGTTGCTAGGGGAGAAGGAATAGTAGATAATTTTATTAGCAAATTAAAATTAGTTGATGAAGGAAAACGAGTTCTTAAAAATATTCTCCACAATGTTGATGATTTAATTGAAATTAAAGAAACTAAAGATGGTTCTGGAATATATCTAAGTCCTAGTATGATTCGGTAATAACCTCAGGACCTTTGGTTCTTTTCGGTAAAACAATTTTTTTTATCTTCTTAATTTTTTTATCTTTTAAAATGAATACTAAAAATTCCGAAAATTTAATTAAATTAAAAATTTCTAATTTAGATTTATTGAATTATCTATTAAACAAAAATAAAAACTCAAATTGTAAAATTTATGAAGGTAACGACGACAAACAAAGTTTGGCTACTACCTACGGTGGTGACATACAAAAAACATTAGAAAACTTTCCTGGATTTATTTGGAGTAAATATTCGAAAGAAAAACATCTTCCTGGTCATTCATATACCGGTCCAGGAACTCGATTAGATATAAGACTAGATGAGAATAATAATCCGAAACCAGGTGAAGAACCAATAAATAGAGTAGATGCCGCAGCTTACAGGCATGATTTAGCTTATCGAAATCATGATCTAAGTTCTCGACATGCAGCTGATAAGAAGATGATTCAAGAATCAGATAGTATTCAAAACCCTACATTTAGAGAAAAAATTGAAAGAATGTTTGTTAAGAAAGCTTTACAAGCTAAAATATTATTCGGAAAGGGTTTAAATGAAACGACAGCAAAGCTGTCTGAGAGCAACGCTCGAACTAATAACTCTGAGAGCAACGCTCGAACTAATAACTCTGAGAGCAACGCTCGAACCTACGCGTCTGAAATTCATAAAGAATACAGAAGGCCTAAATATTTATTAAAAGTAAAAGTATTTAATAAAGATGATATTTGGAGTGCTGATCTTATTCATATACCGAATGAAAGGGACTACAAATACGCATTGACCGTTATAGATTTATATACACGATACGCTTGGGTAAAGCCTTTAAAAAATAAAAGTGGTCTATCAGTTAAATATGCGTTTGAAGGAATCTTTAAAGAAAGTAATAGAAAGCCAAGGAAATTGTTTGTTGATAAAGGATCGGAATTTTATAACCGAAACGTTCAGCCACTATTTGAAACTGTTTATTCAACTGAAAATGCAGGGAAGGCCGTAGTGATAGAAAGATTCAATCGGACGTTGAAAAATATAATTTTCAAAAAATTTACTCAGCAAGGAAATCAGAAATGGTTGAAGATATTACCAGGAGTTGTAGAAGAGTACAATAATAAAGTTCATTCTGGTATTGAAGAAACCCCAAAGAATGCTTCTGACGACCCTGATTTGATACGAAAGAAAATATTCGAGAATAATAATTTGAATGAGAGTAATCCGAATTTGCAGAAACTTAAGCCGAAATTTAAAATTGGAGATAGAGTTAGAATATTTAAATATAAGAACAAATTTGAAAAAGGCTTTGTTGGCTATTGGACTAAAGAAATATTTGAAGTTTGCAAAATAAATCAAAGTTATCCGATTACTTATGAAATTAAAGATTTAGATAATGAGGATATCAGAGGCCGATTTTATCAAAATGAATTACAGAAAACAGAGCTTTAACCTTTAGGTGGCGCTTTAGCTAGCTTCGCTTGAGTTATAGATTGTTTAACTCTAACATAATATCTAGAAATGGTACTCCTTTTTGTAATTTGTACAAAACGTATAAACATAATTGTCCACAATAAGTAGTGCCTGGTGTTTGAATTTGAAACGTATTGTATGTTCCCGTTCCAAGTAATTCTTTTACTTCATTTGTAGGGGGCAAACCGTATGAATCGAACCAATAGTTCTCAGCCTCCGGGCGATCAAAATAATAGTTTTGCTGATGATTTTTAACGCCTGCTGACCAATGTACGCCGTTTTGGTCTGAAGTGTGAAGATTCGTTATGAAATTTACAGTTATTGATGGAACTTTATTCCGGGAACTGAAGGTTCCTGTTGGCTTATTTTTTAGGAATTGTAATTCGTCTCTCATTAGAACATGAAAATTCTTTATTCCTAATTCATTTGCGATTTTCTTTAGGTCGAAATTTGTCGTAGTTTGCGTTCCATATAATTTTAAAACTCATTTATGTTGTTCATTTTATAATAAAAAAATTTCTTAAGGGACCCCTAGAAGTCAGAAGGGACCCCTAGAAGTTAGAAGGGAGGGGGTAGTAGAACTACGTTCATATGATATTGAAGGATATATTCTTGTGGCTTCTTCCACTTTTGTTTCCACTTTTAAAGAAATATTATTAGTCACATGATATATTTTAAAAACCTGAAAGATGGATAAAATTCATGAATTTGAAATTCTCAACTTTTATGATTTTTGGTGTCCTTGAACGGTCATGATTTAAGCAATGAAAATTGTAATTCTCAAATTTTGAGATTCTTAACTTTTATGATTTTTTCGGTGTCCTTGAACGGTCATGATTTAAGCGAGAAAATTGTAATTCTCAAATTTGAGATTACGTGATATTTCGGGACCGGCTAAATTTTTGAAATTTTGTTTTTTTGAAAATTTGTCACTACCTAAATTTTCCCCCCTTGGGCCTTCGGCCACGTGAAATTTGAAGTCTACCTAAATTTTTGAAATTTTGATTTTTTGAAAAAAACCCGCAAAAGTGTGACATCCGGCGCAAGCGAAGCGAAGCAAAGCGAAGCGAAGCGTCGCGCCGGATGTCACACTATATACTACTGTCCTTTGCATGCCCTCTTTCTGTTTGTCTGTCTATCTGTACGCACACACGCACACCACAGTCGATTATTATTCATTACTGCTGCCATACACACGCTCACAGCATTCATTCGTTATTTATTGACTGCTGCTGGCTGCCTTCTTATTTAGATCGATACACACACGCTCACCACATTCATTTGTTATTCGGCTGCTGCCATAAACACACGCTCACCCAGTTATTCGTTATTTGACTGTAGCTATTTCATATTGGCTGGTGACTGTTATCTTTTCTCGACTGCATAACAATGGCCCACGCCGACACTTCACGTTGTCGATATACTGCTCAAGAAGCACTGCGCCGCTTTCAAAAAATATTTTCTGATGAGTCTGGCAGCGATTCAGATGAAAATGATCCTGTATTGATGAACAATCAGATGAAGAATTTAGTGATGATGAATCTACTCTTGATGTATTATCGTCGCATGATGACGCAGTACAGGCTCACATCCCGGATCAACAACTGACGGCACGTTCAGGCACTGTGTGGACAAACATTACAGGACAACGCGGAGCAGGTCGGCTTCCTATTGCGAATGTTTTCCGAGCTCGAGCAGGACCCACACGCCATGCACTACGTTCTGCAACGACATCTATTGCTGTATTCAAACTGTTGATTGATCAACCGATGCTCCGAACAATGCGACATCACGCTGAAAATTATGGAAAATTAGATGACCCATCGTTTACCATTTCTATCAATGAACTGGACTCCTTCATTGGTCTGCAGCTTGCTCGTGGAGTGCTTGTTGCCAAAAACGCCTTTGTTTCGGATTTGTGGAATGAAATGTGGGGACCGCCTATATTTACAAAAACTATGTCTCGAGACAGATTCAAGTCAATTATGAAACATATACGCTTTGTACGCCAACGTGTACAACATGACAAATTTTGCCTCATTTTAGAAACATGGGCTGCATTCATCAGCAACTGTCAACGATGCCACGTTCCACACTGTTTTTTTTACTATTGATGAACAACTCTATCCATGCAAAAACCGTTGTCCATTTCTTCAATATATGGCATCTAAGCCGGACAAGTTCGGGATAGAATTCTGGATAGTGGCAGACTCAGCTAGCAAATATATGTTCAATGCGATTCCTTATCTGGGGAAGGACGCCACCCGACCTCCTCATGTTGATGTGCCACATGACGTATGCATGAAGCTCCTAAGGCCTCTCTACAATCAAGGATACCATGTAACCATAGACAACTACTTCACTAGTGAAAAATTGGCCATCAGTCTCAAAAGCAAGCAAATTACCTTGCTTGGTACTATACGCAAGAGAGATTTCAAAACAGAGTGAAATTCTGCTGAGAGATAAACCATTATTTACATCCTTGGTATTTCGATCGGAGGACAATATTACATTAAGTGCATATAAAGTGAAGAGATCTAAAGTGGTCTATTTACTTAGCGCTCTCCACAACACAGTGTCAGTCAACCACCAGCACAGAAAATTATTGCCCGAAAGTGTTGAATGCTACAACAGTACAAAAAGTGGTGTAGACACATTAGACCAAATGGTGAGACACCATTCTGCAAAGTCAGGAACTCGACGCTGGCCAATGGCTGTTTTTTTCAATTGTCTGGATTTAGCTGCACTAAATGCATGGGTGTTTTTCAAAGAGGTGACAGGATCAAATATATCTCGACGCAATTTTCTCCTGAAACTTATTAGTTTACCATGCAGATATGACGAAGAAAGTGTACACATCCAGGGGCAGATTCAAGGTCAGCCTGCTCTTCCAAAACGGCGTCAATGTCAAATTGGAATAAATCGTCTGCAATCTGCTCTCAGTGCAATAGTCTGTTGTGGGAAGCGCATACATCAAAAACTGACTTGCAATATTTGTACATCCTGCAATGAATAGTTAACAATATATATACTTTTGTATAATTCTCGTTGGCTAACTTGCATTGTAATTCATTGTATATGTAATGTAATACTAGCTTTATAAAAGTTTATTAATTACGTCTGCAATGCGTACTAAACTTCAACAACGTCGTTGGTGTTCAGGCGTAAATTTAATGTTATAAATGCAAAATAATTGCTAAGCGGTCATTTTTGACCGCTCCGTCCTTAATGGTAATTTGATTTTTCAGTCTTTCCAGTGTTAAGCAACTAACAAAAATTTGCAACCAGAATTCAGCTGTCAATCAGTGTCCACTTGATAAAATGATTATAATAGATGAATGATTGTCATAACCGACTTGATCACGTGAAGTACAAAATGACACAACCAGTTGCAGGGCTGTGGAGCCGATGCGTTATCTCATCGGCTCCGGCTCCGGCTCCACGACACTGGTGTGAAAGGCTCCGGCTCCGGCTCCACGACACTGGTGTGAAAGGCTCCGGCTCGGCTCCGGCTCCGACTTCAAATTCAGGTTCTATCTATGCTGGTTATCCTGGATCCATTGAACGGTTTTTTTGGATAAAGGTGTGGCCTTTAGAGGCTTGCTACAATCATCAAATTAGTTTTCATTAACAAGCAACGACTTAAGTTAATAATAAAAATGATAATAGCCTAATATAATGACAAATAACATACTTGTCATATATTTTTGCATGAATTGACTATCTCTGAAAGATAAAATAAAGTTATAGCCAGGATTGGTTAAATTAGATAAAGATCTCCCGCACTGGCTAAATATAAATTGGCCTAGCCTGCAACCAGTCTACTACGAGGCTACATTAAATAAGACCACATGAGTGATAATGATATACCTAATTAGCCGTCACAGGGGCCGAATAGTAGTATAAGCTTTTTATCAAAGCTTGAATATGAAACTGGATAGCGTTTGCCTCTAAATAGCTTATAGGGCCTGTATCTACTCGAACATGGAAAGGGTATCGGCTATATGGCCAAATATACCGTATCAATAAAGATATCAATTGCTTTATTGAATATTAAAGTGTCTATAGGCTAGCTTAGGTTGTTATTGTTATTTGTTATTGCCGTTATTCAAAAGTCTGTTGGTCCATGAATAATATGATCGGTGGGTAGCCCACGACTCATCATCTGTAGAAATTGTAACTTAGATAGCCTCATTGCAGTGAGGCTAGAAATGTACAATTGAAAATTATACTTTAAAAAATTAAAAATATCTAAATGTAATCTAATGTAATCTAATGTAATCTAAATGTATCTAATTTAGGACAAGTTTTGTAATTCTATGCAGCATACTTAATAAGTTAAGGCCTAACTTACATTATATTAATTTCGTATTTTTCATTATGGCGTAAAGTTGCACTAAGTAATTCATCAATGATTCATGTATATTATTATATTCAATTTATGTATAACACATTACCACTATTCCTCTGATGATGGTTAGGCTGATGAAACTGAACTCGGAGTATCACACAGTATGTTGCAGGGTGCTATGCATAATACAAAAATTTGACTGCGATCATCGAGCAGAAATCGCATCTACTTTGCTAGCTTTCGAATGCGCGTGCGGTTTAATGTCACAGACCATGGATTCCTTAATTGTAGTGGCCGGGATGAGAAACTTGAAATTAGGGAAATACGGAAGAAGGGTCACTACCGCTCGCTCGCTCGCTAAAGGTGTGGATGGTAGCACGCAGTTAATATTTGACATGTATAAGTACCTAATCGCCTTTGTTTTTAGTAATCATGTGCACTGTCTGCCTTGAGAGAGCAAGTACATTGTCCGCATCACTGCCTTTATATTATCAATACCACGAATATAATAACTAAAAATTCATAGCTAATAGTTTATTAGCATTAAATAGACCTTCATCTCAAGAGGATAAACGTGTCTAAATTTTGCAGGATCAATTTCAAATTAAAATAGTAATACATTCTTTTATCCTTGGCTATCGATATGATATGTTATACACGTACAACGCTAACTGTTATCAGTGGTGTCAACTGACTTTTTCAAGAAACTCAGTTAAAGCTAAGTTGACCGAGTTTACCGGAAATTAACCAAGTTAAGTTAAACTCGGTATACTGAGTTTAACTCAGTAAAATAATTCGCTAAAACTCAGTTAACTCAGTTACATAAAAATGCATGTAAAACTGTCAGCATAGGCATAGGCCGTCTGAATTTGATTCTAAAAAATTGCATGTTATAAGCGCTCCAGTCAATAACTTTCATGAAAGTTTAGGCGTATTCACAGGCAGTTGTAGTCTAAGCATAAAAGCAAAATGATAAGATAAGCAATAGGTAGATGAAGAGAGAAAAGTGAAGATGGAAACTTAGTAAATGAAAGCATTATCTTGCAAGGTTTAAGAACGTAACAAAAGAGCTGATCCAAATTCGCGCAAAAATATAAGCCTAGAATGACTGGTACTTATAAAAGTAACCAATGTGTAGACTTTCTATGGAAGGATAAGTCTGTATGTTTATACAAAAAAGATCTGTTTAAGCAGGCACAAGCCTGCTACAGCCTATAGACCTAAACTAAACTGTATAACTTCAAAGTTGCGGTACATGATTTTGTCTATAATTGAGATCTAACCTTCATTACTTGTTGTAGCTAAGTTACAGCATCTTCCAGTATAAGCAAAATTATCTTGATAATATCTAAAAGGGACATTCTGTAATTAATTGCTCATCTTATCTCAACTTTGGTCTCGCGCATTTTTTACTCATCCCTGCCCAACCCAAGGCACGAAGCCATGCTAGAAGCTAGGGATAGGACAGCGCGGCCCTTAGCAAACTGAGCTATCCCACCACCTAGCATGGACAATGCACAAGTTAAAATAATCCTACGAAATGCATCAATATAAATGAAGATGCTTTACAAATAAAATAGACTTAAAATAATTCAACAAAACCATTTTCTATTCTTTTTCTGTTTCCTACCATAGTGGTTCCTAAAATCCGTATTCATACATTCAAGTGATTACATTTGCATCACTGCTATAACAGCTTTTCAGAGAAGCGGTTTTTCTTTATATTTAGACTACGAAGCAAGCATAATATCATATAGAAAAACAATACAAAATGTCACACATTAGTATTACTTTGAACTGTGACATAAATCATCAATTACGTTTCCATGATAATGCGATCGAAGCAAGAGCATATTTATCACAACAAATACCTTCAAAAACAAAAGCCGGATAGAACAAATAAGGGAAGTTCAGAAGAAAGTTTTATTGTGTCGCAACATGACAGATGCCTCCAATAATTCTGGCTTTAATGCACCTCTTCGAGCTTCGGAAGATGCCACAGACACAGACACATCCTCATATTAATTGCAAAATATATGCAATTGTGTGCAAAAATATATTTAATTCATGCCTAGAAATTTTTTAAAAAAACATTTTATGCGGTAGGTAAATTGTGACAAGCTTCACAAAATCAAATTTATGTAGCCTAAATATTTATAACCAGCGAACTCATCTCGCCTTCCTCGAATATTACCTTTTTGCTGTTTTCTTGAATTGTTAGAATACTCGCGTTCAATAATGAAGTCGTCGTTTCTGAAACGTTTGGAGCACAAAAAAGCATTCTTTGCTTTATCCCGCGTGAATCCGTCATCTTGATGACGTACTCTTCGGTACAATTCATCAAAAACCTCGCTCTTTCGAAGTTCATGAAGTTGAAGAGATACTCCAGGAGACTGATGTCGCAGAACACTTTTATAAAAAATTTGCAATTCGGAGCTGAGCACACGTTAGGCGTCGTCAAACCTTCACATACGCGAAGTATAAAATGTGACTAAGGAAAGGAAGGCATGTAAACGTATATCTTATCGACTTCTCGTCTCATAATTCCTAATTTTCAACCGTAATGTGTTGTAGAACGGGAACATTGTTTATTTATTTTGCTTGTTCCTCTCTTTGATTTGGCCACTGACCAACAGGCTGTAGGTTTCAATGTTTATCACTTGGTCAGAGGTTCTCTCTGTTTCGCGATAACGCACAGGTTTGAGGGAAAATCTGCTTCTCCAAAAGTGACCCTTCTTGCGTATAGCCGCGATGAGAGAAATTTCACAGTTTCCCATCCCGGCCACTACTATAAAGGAATCCATGCACAGACAATAGAAAGGGGAGGTCAAAAGGCGCCGTTATTGAGAGCGTCTCAGTCTTTTTTTATTGTTTACATATAAGTCAGCATGATATCATCATAATGTGTTGACAGACGGAAAAAATGATAATGAAAATTCTTGAAATCCACAGGTCTATGACATTTGGGGAAATATTATTACACGATACGACTCTTGTGCAGTCCTCCCCCCCCCATTTTTTCTGTGGTCAAAAGATGCAGCACCATTGGATGTCCGTTTCAGCATCACCGGTTTGAGTGAAGCATTCCGTGCTGTTGTAAAAATCTAGGTGGGTAATTGCGATGTCATGGTCGCAAACTTCGTCAGCAAGTCAATATTGTAATTTGCCTTCGGGTTTTTCGCATTGAAATATACCCTTTGAATTTTGAAGTCAAAGGAAATTCATTGTGAATGAGATACCTTTAAAATAATAGGGCGCTACTAGAAGTGGCTGGGTCGCTTATTGCTATAGCCATGTGAGGACTTGTAGTCAGGTCATTCGTGTGAGTGTGAAGAGTTATCCCTCCAATCAAAATTGATCAAATTGAATAATCGATTGTTTTGAAAAATTTAGGTGGGGGGACTGCACAAGAGCCTACAATACAATCTAAGGAAATTGGCATTGTCACAGATGCCAGTAGCTTCTGCCAGTAGCCATACCGATAGATGATAGCCTACATAGTAACCGTATTAGATTTAAGACATTGCGCAAGAAATGTAGCTATATTATCTTTGCTGACTGAACTGGAAATGTGTACATAAATGACTGGCGACTTGTCTCTAGGAATCTACAATCATCTAGTTAGCATGCATATAACAAGTCTTCAAATTAATGGATTTTGGAGAATACGTTGTCAATATGGAAATTAGTCTTACGAAACATATGCAATAAAAAAATATTACACATGTGTGTAAATACATAATAAATATAATACAAAAGAAGGCGGCAACTGCAAAGAAAGATAACGTGGAGGACAGATCATTGGTATACTTAAAAGACATATCTTTAGATTTCAAATGATTTAATTTTTTTATGATGCCAATTAATAACTTTCAAAATTCTAGATTTATATCAAAGCTCAAACTATCGGAGCCGGAGCCGGAGCCTTTGTGATAAATCGGCTCCGGCTCCAACCAAAACCATCGGCTCCTTAAGGCTCCGGCTCCGGCTCCGGCTCCACAGCCCTGACCAATTGTTCACGAACAGAAACTAATGAGAGACTTTTGATATCGCTTCGTTTTTGGTTCATGTTTCATGATTGAACAATCACTTCTTGACCGCAAGGGTCATGCATGTACACGAAAGAAACCCTCTTAATGGATGGGCTGGATCCAATTAAACATGCTTGACTATTGCTTTACATATTTTTTCAGCGGCTTCCATTAATGTAGTGGGTTAAATTTCAAAATTCGTTTTACACGCTTTTCGACCGCAAGCAACTTTTTCATTAGGTATTCAGGACAATTACAAAATACTGGATATGGATCCAACAATAAGGGTCGAATACACGAGACATCACTAGGTGACATGCCACGCGTGATTCACGCGTAATTACGGAACACCCTAAACATCTGTGGTAAAAGACATTCTATTCTTCTACCTGCGTACATACGCGCTGCACTAAGAGTCAGAAATCATTTGATCTGATGCTGTTAAAACATGGGATATGTTTATGAAAACGCGCGGGCGAGCGTTTATAGTTTGCGCGTCGTCTACGGTTGTCTGCGCTGCCGCTTGAACCACGGATGAACCGCTAAGCATGTTCTGTCTTCCCTGAACATGAAATTGAGGTCCTATCACATTGTTTAGCCTCTGATACATGCAGACACATGAGACACAAAGTCTATATAACAGAACTGCCAACTATACTAACTTATATAACTTATATTTCAGCACTATCCCGCATAGCCACGTATGTTTGGTGTCATGTGTAATTACGCGTGATTGAGCGTGGCATGTCACCCAGTGATACACCTGCCATAAAATACTTTGGGGACAACGTGGGCTCTTGAATGACTGCAGCAAAAAACGTCTGGAGGCTTTTTTGACAATGAAATCTATCTGAGACTTCCATTCCAGATCTTGATAAAAAAAGCAGCCTCATATCTTTAGTCTACTGGCTTCCTGCACAGCAGGATGCCGTACACAGGACAAAACATAGGCTCACACGAAACGGATCGCTTGGTTATGATATTCATTACCGAGAACTTTGAATAATGCACACAAAAATTGCGTCGATTACACCAGTACACTATGTGATTAAATTCCATCTGTAACTTGTCCTCAGAATGCTTACGAATAAAATGTGATACAGTCAAATTATCTGCATGCTTAACGTACAAAGCATTTTCACAAATAGGAGACAGTGAGCTAAAAATTAAAAAGACGAAATATAATAGGGCCCAACACACCTCCCTGTGGCACCCCAATATTCACTTCGAGCCATGAAGAAAAACATAAAGCTTTAGTCCTCACTCGCGCATAACGATTAGATAAATAACTAATTATCCAAACAATTATATCTTGTGGAAGCTCAAATTGGATACATGCATTTATTATTGAAACATAAGTTAATCTATTAAAACGCTCTTGATAAGTCAACAGTAGCCATTCTGACAGCTCCACTATTCTTATCAAGAAACTTCAGCACCTGAATCCGCAAAGAGGTCAGTGCCGAAACAGTGCTATTTATTCTTCCAGGAATTATGGGCAAGCTGATTTACGTCAGTATGTAAAGAGTGGACCAGAAACCATGACCGATTTCAAAATGTGTCACTTCATTCAGCAATACAAACGAGTTCATTAAGATATCTACGACATACTATTATACTCATCCATGTTCTCTCACTCTAAACTGTAGGAGCAGTTGACAAACCAAATGCTTTCACAGTTGTGACGTGTAAGATGGATAACAGACTTCAGCAAAAAATTCAGGCCATCAGATTGTATTCAATCGACAAGAATGCAGCAGAAGTTCACAAACAACTTTCTTCACAGCATGGGAATGATGCGATCTGTGTTAGGATAATCATCAGAATCAACGATCAGTTTGATGAGGTAGCACAGGCTCTCCAGAAAGATATTCCTGGTAGACCGAGATCTGTTTGCAACAGCTGAATGAAGGGAATTCAGTATCAAACCGCCGAATGTTGTCAATTATTGGAAGTATTCGTTCCTCCATCCAGAGACTGCTCCATGATTTGAAGGACAAACTTTCTAAACATTCCACGCTTGCTCAGTGATCTTGACGGCAATTTTACACACAGGTGGATCGGAACAAGAGATCCTATTGAATGGAGTGCCAGATCCCTAGATCTCGCACCATGTGACCTCTTTTTATGAGGATACTTGAAATAAAAAGTCAACGCAAGGAGCCAGAGATCCATGTCCCGGCTTCGTCGCTTCATAAGTGAAGAATTTTCAAACTTGACCGTTCATATTTGCGAAAATTTCTGTCGAAGTGTGCCAAAAAGGTTACGAAATGTATTGCAAATGAAGTAGAACAGATCGATTATCTGAGAAAAAAGTAAGTGACAATGTCTAGTATATTTTTTAAAAAAATCCTTTTGATAAAAAATCAATATTAAGAGTTAATTTGAATCGGTCAAGGTTTCTGGGCCACTCTGTATACTTACTCGAGGCACTATCCCTTTTTTGCAGACCAGTCGCTCGAGCACTTTTGACAAACTTGGAAGTAATGAAGTTGGTCAATAATCACTAGCCATTGTTGGCTTCTCACATTTTGCTATAGGAATAATATTTGCAAGTTTTAGACATTGCGGCATGCATCCATTTTTTAAACATCTGTTAAATAAGTTTGTTATTGCAAAGAACAGCACAGATCGACTGCGCAACACCTGGTGCGGAATTCCATCCGAACCACTGCTCTTCCTTTTCAAAGGATGCAGCCGACGTTCGACATCATTCACTGTCAGTGTCAAATCTTCAACATCCAAACTTTCCATATCAAAGGATGAGAGATTCAGATCTTAGTGTTAATGAAAAGAATTAAAAGAACACTCAAAATCACGTGGGGAAATGTTATTCAAGAAATCTTGTTATTCATTTCTTTTTGATATCACTCCAATAGTATTCCACAGGTTTTGACATTTTTGGATTTGATGCCATTCTGAACAAACTGTGACTTCTGGTATTCGTGTTCCAACACTTTTTCTCTCATTCTCAAATACGTAGCTATTTGATTATTTGAGTAAGCATTATTTCTCTCATTTATCATAGGTTTAAGAGAAATTTTGATCCATGGAGGCTTGTCATAACGAATTCGAATCAAGTGCCACGGAAAGTGGAAGTCAAATAATGTTCCAGATATGTCTGAAAGTCAAACAGGAATTCTTCAATGGAAGCGGACTGATTGGAAATTGCTATCTAGTCATGATCATTCACTTCTTCACAGAATTTCGCAAATGCATGAATAGATACCTTCCTAGGGATATGCTTTACGTCAGATTTCCACAGAATCACACAATGATCCGATCTTCCCACAGGTGGGAGTTTCATTGACTTACTATAATTATTCACATTTGTGCATATGTTGTCGATAGTTGTCTCCCCTCTTGTTGCAAAATGCACTGTAGCTTTTAGGGATCTCGTGCTGGAAAATATCCAGGCTTGCCGTTGGGATGAATTTCCAGTCCAATCCCAACCCAATCCCAATGAGAATTTCCATCTGGATCCCAATCCCAGCAGAAATCCTAATAGCCAGCTTTAGAGCTAAAAATGTACGAAGTTGACTCCAAGCTATATCGGGGCTTACAGCTTAGGCCTACCATATGTGATACTTTTTGAATTGACGAAGGCCACGGACGTAAGCCTAGGACTACATTGGATATGGTTGATCAGGTTTTTCAGGAGCACAGTCATTGTTGATATGAAGAACCAAATTTCTTGGTGGCTCCGTACGTCTTTATTGATCACGTTTAAAATGCAGATTTAAAAGAAATATGTACGGATCTTCGGCCTTGTGCCTTCTTGGTGCGATGTTCAAACAGAACGTTACAATGTGCTTGCTTTAAATAGGTAGCTTCCACAACTATGCATCAGCAAGTGAACACTCTTTAAGGCTCAGAACATTCCCTTGATCAGCGGATAGTTAGTCAATTCCGATTTTCTATTTACCTCAGGTGTCTGGTCTCGAATGTACTTACTTTCCTCTATAGTAACATCACGACTGTTTATTTTATTCGACAGAATTTGAATGGAAAAATCTTCAATAACGCTGATCTGATGTTTACTGTTGTGCTGGGCACTCAAATTAGTTTTATTTTTCACACTACTTTTATGTTCTTGGTGTCTCATTTTAAAAGGTCTAGATGACTTTCCAATATAATTTTCATTACAAATTTTACAAGTGTATTGATACACCACATGTCTGTCTTGACAGTGGTATTTTGGGCCAATTTCTTTGCATATGTAACACGCGCAGGCATTAGCGAGAGACAAGTTTTTCTTTCTAATGAATTGCTCCAACGTTATGTTCGGTTTCGTCACTAGGTTTCCTTTTATGTCATATTTTTTTGTCATTTTCTATATTTTTTTCTAGACATCACTTATGAAAGGGATCACAAGGTTTGCTTTATCCTCTCTTTTTTGTTTGTTTCTGTTCTTACTTTTTTTTTCTTTGATTGAGATCTTTTTTAGTATATCCATTTTTTTCTCAGAATGTTAAAAAATTGATTTTTAGCCTCACTGTAATAAGTTTCGTCGGAGCAGTGGGCTCTGATATACTCCAAACGTGAATTAATGAAATTAGATTTCATGTGACTCTCAACAAAAAAAATATTTTGTAGAACGATCTCCGAGTGACAACTTTTATGGTACCACTTATATTCCGCCATTTTGTTAGTGGTGAAAATAGTAATATCTAGGAAATTTAAGCCAACTTCCGGTGGATTAGCTTCAACAGTAAAGTTTATTTCCGGCAATATTTGATTAAATTCTTGTTTAATCTGCCTGATAATATTTTCTTCAAATTCTATAGGCCCTATGATCACGTCATCAATATAGCGTTTGTAAAGTTGAGGGACGAATGTCAAGTTTCTCAATGCGTTTATTTCAATATGGTGGAGGAAGATGATAGCAAATGCGGGTACGAACCCAACTATATTGGTCTTAATAGTAATAGGGGTTTTATTTGATTTTACACAATTATGCATTATGGGACTACTGTATGGCTAAATTTTGCACCGAGACTGCCTTCACCTAAGAGCTTGTAGAGGCCTATGTGTATAGCTGATATGTATGTACGAGCTACAGACACACTTGGCATTAATTCAGCCTATATCGGCAAATGCGGTGTTAATAAACAGGTCGCCACACGGATTCTTTTTGAAGCCATTGCTCCTGCGCATGACACTGTTACAGCGTCATACTATTACTCGTTCCAATCGATGCCTCATACGCACGCGCAAACCACGAGTCGAGGCACAAGAAGGCCTCCAAACTAAGCCACTATTTTTTGGAACTAGGGAAGTTAAAGACGCAAGGTCAGACTGAACACACAGCAAAATGAACCGTTCAGTGCAACCTGAACACATTTGTAACGCACTGATTAATGTCAGCGCTTACATGCATATTTTGTTGGGAGAGGGCTTATTGGGATCTATTTGGATTTATTGGGATTGGGATGGATTTTTGGTAGCCCAATCCCAATTCAATCCCAACGGCAAGCCTGAAAATATCCACGTGTAACTTTTGCAAATCATTAAAATCACTAAGAAGAATAATGCAAAGGGGACGATCATATACTTCCATCTTTAAAGCATAGTCAATTATTTCAGCTATTCTCTCTACACTTCCCTAGTGTGTCTTCTAATCATTCCAAACATGATGGTGTAAACCAATGAACAGCGCAGATAGCTTTGTGAAAAGCAGACATAACGAATTCAGTTCCGCTTGACAGGTAATTGACAATCAGTTATGATCGTAGGATGTGACTTAATCTTTGAATAGCAACGATGCCACCACCTTTGCGCAACCATCCGTCCTTGCGTATCACATTATAATCACGATCAGAAATAGCTGCGTAACGTAAGAAACAAAAATAATGTAATTTCCTTCATTATGCGTGCATGTACTGTATATGATATGTTTAGGGATTTCTCCTTTTCTATAGCTGATCTGGAGAATTTAATTGGCATCTACTTTCTGATTTTCTTAATTACCCATAAAAAATGTTCTTCTGTTTTGCTCGTGCTCTTGTTAACTTTGGTAATAACTCCATTAACAAGTTTTTTAGGATACTTCAATCTCAAGTAAAGTTTCACACAGTTCATTCAGTCTTTAAGTCTTGATTTCATTTTCAGACACAATGCGGTTTATTCCATGTGCCAAGCTGAAGGGCATATTTCTTTTAATATGTAGTGTATGCTAGCTGCTTTCGGCGGGAGGGTATTTATTGTGATTACAAAACAAGTTATTCAGCTCCGTAGACTTTACTGCAGGATGAAAAATTAAAATAAAAACAAGTAGCTAATTGAAAACCCAACGTTTCGTCGTCACGGAGACATGCTTGTAAATCATGGGTGAACACGAGAATGAAAAAATGTAGTCATTGTGTACAACGATTGATGATCATCACCTCATGTCTCCCAAGCAATTCAGGCTTTAATAAATCAATATAATGCGCTTCAGAAATTCTGGTGCGTGCAGGATCGATCTGACTGTCAAAAAAATCAATATCTTTTTCCTCATGTTTCGATTCACGTCTAAAATAAGTGGCAAAACTAAAATATCATAATATGCCGTAAAATATGCTGCAATATCATAATTAATCAAAAATGATAAATAAACAAAAGTGTCACTGCTTTTACACATGTTTTACTCTACAATGATTTCACATATTTCCAAAAATATCCCCAATGTATCCTTCAGTTTGAGTGCAGGTTATGTATTGCTCAGCATTATGTATCTTCCACACTTTGAGTGATGTTTTGAAAATTGAGGTTGCTGACGTTAAATTAAGATGTTACAAACGGAAGATAAAACATATTAATTATAGCAAATAATGCTTCTCTTTAAGTGAGGACGTGGAACTGCGCAGGAGAACGATGTCCGCGCCCGATCTGATGGAGTTGCTTAGATTGGCTTTGATTTCGTTCTATTCTAGACACTATAGCGGATTATTTGTGCAATCCGATGGTGTAGCCATGGGGACTAGCTTGGGTCCGGTTGCTGCCCATCTATTCATGGTGCATTTTGAGAATTTTGAAAGACAGCAATATCAAGTGAGAGGAACTTTCCTGCCGTATGGTTGCGCTATCTTGATGACGTGTGTGTGGGAGAATGATAATCAGCAGCTCGACTTGTTCGTGGACTGGTTGCACTCTCTTCGCCCATCCATTGACTTCGGGAAGGAGAAGGATGATTCTCTCGCCTTCTTAGACGTGGCCGTGAGGAGGAGTGGATATTTTTAGTGAAGAGGAAGACCACACAAAGGTACCTGCATCGAAGCTCGTTTCGTCCTTCTCATGTTTTCAGGGATGTGATGCGTTCATTATCAATGCGCGCACATGCAGTTTGTTACAAAAGTAGCTCCCAGCTGAGAGAGAACACGTGGCAGCCAAACTATGTAGCAACGGAATGTGTTGCTAGAAGTGTATGGAATCACATGTCAAGATGAATGCACGTGGAACCATGTGGGTGAAGCAGCCACAACCAAAGAGGTGAGAGGGAAAGAACATGCTCGAGCAATATGAAAGCTCGACGTGGTCCGATCCGAGCCAGCTGAGATTGTCATCGAATCAACGTGGAGAAAGCCGAAGTACTAGACAGAGAGAGTGTTTGGTAAGCGAGTGGTAAAGGAAGCACCAAGTTGTGCAGGGAACGAGGTCGCACTTGAAGCTTCCACAAGTATCGTACACCTATTGACTACTACAAAACTGGTCCTGGTTCCTTCCAATGGAGAAATCGTGGTTAAAAACACGATTCTTTGGAGTTATTGACAGTAGTTGAAGAAATATTTCCTCTGATCTGCGGCATCCGCATTTTCAAATAATTGAAACAATGTATGTCGTTGATAAATTTATAAACTGCAAGCACAAATAGTCTCGAGTTCATACTTAATTGAAGAAGGAAAATAAAGCAAGATAAATAAAGAGAAACACGTCTTCTTAAGTGTTGGCGCCGGTTTCCTGAAAGGAATACAGTCATGCAATTTGTAATTGCATGCAGCTATTATAATCACCCTATTATAACCGAGTGAATATGGTTGATAAACTATCACTATCGCGTTCCTTACAGTTTGCATAGTATGTATCACTACTATCAATAGAGTGTTTCGTAAATTATTGAATCCTATTAATGTAAGAATCCGAGTACTAATCGGTTAGTACTAAAATTGCCTTCGGAACTTAAATTCTCATAAGCACTTAAATGCTTGCTAAGTACAAATATGATAAAATATCAATATTAACAAAAGACCCGACACGAGGCTAAATTCAGTGAGTCAGTTTCCAGTGACTCATAACTGTGATTAAATATATTCTGTATTTAATCATTTTCTTCAATATGAATACAATTTGATCCAAATCTACTAATTGCCGCAGTGGTTCTCACAGATGGATGTGCATATGGGATACAGCGGGCTTGATATGCAGTATGGTATTTTTCGACTGGTAGAGGTGGTAGTCCCATGCAGCTCATTAAATGAGTACGAATTAAGTACTGTGCTTTTGTTCTACCTTAAGTTCTATATTTTAGGACTCAGTTTCTTAGCCGAATTTAGCACTCAGGGTCGGTACCTTTTCTAGTACTCATTTGGGACTCAGTTCTTAGCCGAATTTAGCACTCAGGGTCGGTACC
Organism: Prostheceraeus crozeri; assembly: GCA_907163375.1. Classification (NCBI taxonomy): domain Eukaryota; kingdom Metazoa; phylum Platyhelminthes; order Polycladida; family Euryleptidae; genus Prostheceraeus; species Prostheceraeus crozeri. Next base: position 101,736 of record CAJQUW010000007.1, read on the forward strand.
TTTTCCAGCACTCATTTGGGACTCAGGTCTTAGCCGTATTTAGCACTCAGGGTCGGTGCCTTTTCTAGTACTCATTTGAGACTCAGTTCTTAGCCGTATTTAGCACTCAGGGTCGGTGCCTTTTCTAGTACTCATTTGGGACTCAGTTCTTAGCCGTATCTAGCACTCAGGGTCGGTACCTTTTCTAGTACTCATTTGGGACTCAGGTCTTAGCCGTATTTAGCACTCAGGGTCGGTACCTTTTCTAGTACTCATTTGGGACTCAGTTCTTAGCCGTATTTAGCACTCAGGGTCGGTACCTTTTCTAGTACTCATTTTGGGACTCAGTTCTTAGCCGAATTTAGCACTCATGGTCGTTACCTTTTCTAGCACTCATTTGGGACTCAGGTCTTAGCCGTATTTAGCCCTCAGGGTCGGTGCCTTTTCTAGTACTCATTTGGGACTCAGTTCTTAGCCGTATCTAGCACTCAGGGTCGGTACCTTTTCTAGTAATCATTTGGGACTCAGTTCTTAGCCGTATCTAGCACTCAGGGTCGGTACCTTTTCTAGTACTCATTTTGGGACTCAGTTCTTAGCCGAATTTAGCACTCAGGGTCGGTACCTTTTCTAGTACTCATTTGGGACTCAGTTCTTAGCCATATCTAGCACTCAGGGTCGGTGCCTTTTCTAGTACTCATTTTGGGACTCAGTTCTTAGCCGAATTTAGCACTCAGGGTCGGTACCTTTTCTAGTACTCATTTGGGACTCAGGTCTTAGCCGTATCTAGCACTCAGGGTCGGTACCTTTTCTAGTACTCATTTGGGACTCAGTTCTTAGCCGTATTTAGCACTCAGGGTCGGTACCTTTTCTAGTACTCATTTTGGGACTCAGTTCTTAGCCGAATTTAGCACTCAGGGTCGGTACCTTTTCTAGTACTCATTTGGGACTCAGTTCTTAGCCGTATCTAGCACTCAGGGTCGGTGCCTTTTCTAGTACTCATTTTGGGACTCAGTTCTTAGCCGAATTTAGCACTCAGGGTCGGTACCTTTTCTAGTACTCATTTGGGACTCAGTTCTTAGCCGTATTTAGCACTCAGGGTCGGTACCTTTTCTAGTACTCATTTGGGACTCAGTTCTTAGCCGTATTTAGCACTCAGGGTCGGTACCTTTTCTAGCACTCATTTGGGACTCAGTTCTTAGTACTCAGGGTCGAAAAGAGGTTCGAAACTATATACAATATCTGATAAAAGAAGAAGTAAAACGTTTGGTCCTTCCAAAAGGACGACGAAAAATGCGAGAACTGCGGGTTGCACGGACGGATTCACACGCTTCGAACATCTCTTGCAAAGGATGATCCTGGTTTCTGAAAATGTCACGAAAAAGTTTCTCGCATGTTCTGTCTGCCACACAAAACAAAGAGTTGGATGCGTCATAAGGAATGTCTACGATACGATAAACACGTCGTTCAATACTTTGCAATCACTGTTTCAAGTACTCAGGGATATTACAAAATGATGGGTACGCGTATAACATAACAGATCGAATAAAGGCAACATAGCATTTTATGATAAGATCTTTTTGACAGTTTGACCTGTGGAGATTATGGACGATGTACATGCGCTTGTATACCTTTTTGATCAAATAATCAATATGAGTATTCCACTTTAGATCTTTGGAAACATGCACACCCAAAAATTTGAAACAATCAGCTTGAGACAAAAACAATCCATCATCAACTAAAATTGACTCAACCAACAGGTTTGACTTGGTGACAACATTAAGGACATGACACTTAGAAATATTTATGGGTAAATACACAGATTGGGAGGACCAACTGACAAAGTTGTCCCGTTCTTTCTGCAAATTGTCTTCGTCTGAGTCACGTATACAATGGATAAAAAGTATATCATCGGCATACTTTATAATTTTTGTATTCACGCATACAGGAGAAATACTGTCTGTAGCTATGGCAAACAACAAAGGCCCAACTATGCTACCCTGTGGAATGCCACTTGGGACATTTGACCACTTAGAAAAACATCCATTTATATGAACACGTTGACCTCTGTCTGACAAAAAGTTCGAAATCCACTTTATCACTGGAATTGGAATATCGAATTTACGATAATTTTCAATTATGACATTATGAGGTAATTTCTCAAAAGCTTTACATAAATCCACCGAAAGCATTCTAACACAAACAGAACTCAAATCTAAAAATTTCAGAATATGGTGTTGGGTCAACACAAGAGCGGAAGTTCTACCTGATCCACTGCGTGGAATGAAAGCAAACTGAGATTATGGAGTTTATTTGCCACATAGGAAAAAATAAGGTGTTTACATACAACGCGCTCCAAAACCTTAGAAAGAATAGGCAAAAGAGAAATTGGCCTAAATTCAGAAATAATTTTAGGCCTATCACATTTCGGTATAGGAATAACATTTGCCAGCTTAAGACATTCAGGCATAATTCCAATTTGCAAACTCCAATTCACCAGGTAAGTGATGACAGGAGACAAAAAATCTGCGAAGCGTCTAAAAATTCATGCTGGTAAGTTGTCCGGACCACATCCAGTATTCTTCAAATTGAGAAGAACCCGGCACACATCATCACAGTCTATCATAGAGATAGACTGATTACACAAGAGATTATCTTGATCTGAAGAAGCACTATCTTGATCAACAATTTGAAAATTCGACGAGAAAAAGTCACAAAATTCGTCTGCAGAGAACTTTGTGGAAGCAGATGGGCGAGTACATCTCGCAGCTTGACGCAAAGAGCTCCACACTTTCTTTATGTTATTGGAAGACACAGCATTTGAAATAAAAGAACTCTTAAGTTCTTTAATGTGCTTGCTTACTTCAAATTTCAAGCGATTGTATTTTGACCATTGTCCAGTAGAATACGCATGATCTCTTTCATTAATCAGAATTCGTAGCGAATCCTTCAACCATTCCGGGTCTCCAGATCGAACCCGAATAGTTCTCATGGGAAAGCAATCATCATATAATGAGTAAAGATACTTTAAGAGATTGTACATCGCATCCTCTAAGTTATTGCATGCTTCAATAACAGACATCCAGTCAATGCATGTAATAAAGTCAGCAAATCGTGCAAAATTACACTTAGAGAATTTTCTAACCTTTTCTTCATAACTGTAGCCGCCACGACATCATCAGGTTTCCAATGTATAACACAATGGTCAGATTTATCAATGGGTGGAAGACATGCAGGTTTGATATCGATGGAGAAATTAACAAACATCTGGTCAAGGATATTTTCTCCTCTAGTCGGAAATGTAACCAATGATTTCAGCGTAGTCACATCACTGATGGTGCCATAGTATTCACGTAAGTCGTTGAAATCTCCCAACAGACAGACGCGTAATTTTGATCCATACTTGACAAACATATAATCCAATATATCAGTCAAACAAGTCAAAGCATTCTCATGAGCCGGGCGATTGTTCCAATAAGGGTGATAAACCATTATAAGTGACAGATACGATTCCTTAATGAATAATACAAGAAATTCAGTGGCAAACTCATCCTGCGAAATAATGGAATCATGATTAACCACAGATGTGGTTAAAGAGTTCCTCACATAACACAAAATGCCACCACCAGAACCACTCGTTCTGTCCCTGCGAAAGATAGAATAATTGTCCACAGAAATAGATGAATCCGGGGTATTAGAATCCAGCCAAGACTCTGTCATCACAACGACATCAGGAATGAGTCGAGTAATTAACAATTTGAATTCATCAAATTTGTTGTTGATGGATCTCACATTAGTCAAGGTAATGCTTGGGTTTCGAAGGCGACGTGATCGGCGACCATGAGGAACAATTGGCACCGATATGAGCAATCTGCTCTTCTGACGAGTTGACGAGTTTGCCGAGTCACTGTCGTTACCAAGAAGGCCACGGTCAGGTCTGATAACTGTTTGGATGTGTTGCACATATATTTTGTGATAAAACAAACGTCGACGAACTACCCGAGGAATACAAACACATGGGCGTTGGCGTAACAGTAAAAGATCTTTCGAATAGCGATAAATACCTCCACTCATTGTACAGCAAAGACAGAGACACAGCCAGCAACGACCAAGAGCAGAATTCACAGCAGCGGTCGCAAGCTATCCGACCACTCGACGCGAAGATCGATGATCGAAGAAATTATTATTATTTTAGTCATACCTCCACGTTCCCACCTTCACAAGCCCCTCTCAAAATAGAATGCCTTTCCGAGTACAACATTGTCCCTGAGTAGAAAAATTGAAAGCTGAATAATAAGCTAAAACTGAAATGCAAAATAGGCTAAAACTAAAGCTGTGTTCTCTCAGACATGCAATACCGGGACATATGTCTGTCCCTAAAGATAACTTTTTGCAAGTCTTATCTCACTGGCCTAAAGTGCCATTGTGTTATAGTGATGCATTGAACTATGCAATTTCTATTGATCTGAAAGTCGTTTTTCATAAGGAATTTGAGTCACATTTCATGCACCTGCACAGATTGAAGTTTCATTCGCATTCCTCATGGATCTCGTAATTTCAGCACTACTTAACTACTTCCTGAACTACCTTTTCTCTCCATAATCCATATATAGTGTGAAATTAATTAGCAGCTGGTACGTGTGAAACATTGACGATAATTGCAGCATGAAAGACAAACCAGGACCTTCTGCATTAAAATGTCTGCTTCTTAAATTTATTTATTCCATAGGCGCCAATTATCTTCCTAACTCTGATGGTTCATCTGTTATTCCATTTAGACAATAGAATTCAGTCCACAAGAAATGAGAAAAAGTTGTGAAAGATAGTTTGTTTCTATACCTTATTTCTATGCAATCATTTCTCTATCACACACACACACGCACACACTCACAGTCCAAGACAGTAGTTCAGACAGGTAGACGCGGATTGGGTAGGCAGAGAAAGAAGTGATGATCCAAGGCTATAAGGGCAAGGACAGAAGATAGTTGATAACAGCTGACGTGAGGCGTGCAGGGGAGGAAGGTAGCAACAAGCAGCTAATCACAGCAGGGTGCATGGATGCGTTGGAGTGAGGTTACTGGAAAACAAGTGTCGTGGAAGGACACTATGGCTCTCTCGTGGAGAGACGAAGAACCTGATTCGGTCGACGTATGATCTGTTACCGACGCCAGTGAGCTTGAAAAGATGGAAAATCAAGGAGTGTGATAGATGCGGATGTGGAGAGAGGGGGACATTACACCATATTCTGTGCGCTCGTCTAACCAGGCTCAGTGGTGGAATGTACACTTGGAGACACAATGAAGTGCTGAAAGTGCTGAAAACGACAATCGGGAGAGCGGTTGAGAAGAACAAAAGTGAATTTGTGAAGGAGTGCGAAGAGTTACCGAAGAAACGAAAAGCAGTACCAAGTTCAAGTCGGCTGAGTGGTGCAAAGGACTGGGTCATGTCTTGTGATGTGGCCGGCGGTTTCGAATTTCCGGCAGAGGTGGGAATAAAGACACAACTACGTCCAGATCTAATCGTGTGGTCAATATCACAGAGGATGTGCATGTTCGTGGAGCTGACAGTGCCATGGGATCGACTAGAAGAGGCGCATGAGAGAAAGATGGATCGATATGAGGAGTTGGTGGAAGAGTGTAGGAGGAAAGGATGGACGGTCAGTATGTGGCCGATAGAAGTCCGTTGCCGCGGCTTTGTCGGACACTCGATGGTGCGGCTGTTGAAGAGCTCAGGATTAGGGAGAGAGGTCACGAAAGTAGCGAAAGAGCTGAGTGAAACAGCAATGAGAGGATCTGCGTGGATATAGAGCCGTGCAAAGATTTCACTCAACAACGGATGAGGACTGGTTATCCTCAGTAGACTACGCCACCCAGGCAAGCGAGTTCCGAGGACGGGGTCGAAACTCGCGATTGGTCCTCGGCTGACCACGTTGTTGAGATGCATTCTGTAGAATGTTCTAGTGTTTGCGACTTCAGGATATCTAATAACACCAGGAAAGACTGGTGACGATGGAAAAATACCATCCTTGCATCCTCACTTGTTACCGAAGAGGCTGAGCCCTGTTACCGAGACGCACAGCACTGGCTGGTAAGTCGAGGAATTTCCCCGTTGGACCAGGTAGCGGTGGTTGCACTCCGATAGGCTCTGCAGGGCAAAGGATACCTTTTTATGGATAATCTAGAATTAAATAATACTGGACCGGAAACGAATTTGGACTACGTTAATGGATTGCGAGCGTTGCGAATGCAGAGTAGTGTTCACATCGGGGAAGGGCCTTCGTATCCACAAAGCAAAGAAGAATTGAGGCATCTGTTTGCATGAGGTTCAACGCCTCCTGAAGAATAGGAGGGGGATGTATTCTGTAGATTGTTCTAGAGTTTTCACACAGAAAGTTCAACATTCGGATCTTGCACGTCCGATTTGGCAGCGGATGGAAATGCCCTTTCCTGTTCGCAGACAATCTCCGATCATGCTCCTCATTCTTGGAGCGTTGATCTGGGGGCACAATATTATGTGAAGGAAGTCATAATATTTAGCCGCAATCGAAGACACAAAAGTTTATTTAAGCGTAGTAGGCAAGCTGCTTGGTCGAACAGGTTCAACGATCAATATCTCTGCGGAGAACTTTTAGAATCAACGAATTCAATGCAGTTCAACAATAATCCGGGCCGGTGTGTGACCATTTTAAATAAAAGGCTTTACCAGTTGACGATATGTGAAGTTCAGGTGATTAAAGGCGGTAAGTGATGAAAGTGTTCCATCAATTTTTGATAAAATTCGGTCTGGACATTTCCAAAGAAATTACAACAACACAAATTTACGCAGTATTTCATATTTCTTCCAGTAAGAAACCTCATCTGTTAGGCGATTAAAGACTTGCCTTTCTTCATGCAATCCACAAATGTCAATCTGCTAAATGAATGTTGTGTGATAATTTTTACTTGGATAACTTGGATTTGGTGGTACACGGTGTACACCGGGTTTTAAATTTTGCCTGAATTGTGCATGGATTCTACAATCTTTCGTTTTTTTTAAGCCGACGTATCATCAGGGCTCCTTCTTTCCTAACTTTAAGAAATATAGACAAAATGCATTGATCTATTGGATGAACTCTTCGATGAATTGTCTGTATTAAAGGTCTGAAAGGGTCTGTGTAGTAAAGGTCCGAATTCATCAGACAAAGCCTCTGAATTTCATATTCTTTAAATGAATTATCCAAATGTGACTATAGTATCAGAGTTCAGGATTTCATCACAAAGAGGACATAGAGGCCGGAGACAGAGATATGGTCAAACTACTCAATGGATATCCTGATAACGCTGCAGGAAAATGACTATTGATGTGATATCTCACCGGTATGTGACAGACCAGATAGATTTAGGTCAATTGTGAACCAAACTGTGCCCAATATCTGACCGATTATAATGTGCCCAACACATGTGAGTTTTGCCACTTGCCACGGCAGATATGTGACCTTATGTGATCAAAATCGTAACATTTAGATTTGACTTTTACATACTAGTATGTACCCGATATTACCGGCACAGGATTAACGCTCCTTCCAATTATTGACATAATTAACATTACTTTTAGGTCTTTGAAGAGTAGAACAACTGCTTCTAAATTTAATTGGGTTGTTAATTGTGGTTTTAGCAAAAATTTAATTTTCCAGTGGGAGGGGTAGACAATGCCTTCAATTAAACACCTTCTGGATGGAACAAGAATTATTTACAAAACGTTAGTTACATAGTTTCTGTTTACTTCTAAATTAACCGGCAATACTTAATTCAGAGTATTTTAATCATTATCTGTTTGAACTTTATTGATGCTCAAAAACAAATAAGCAAGCTGAGGCAATATACACCTTAACTAGACACAATGAAACAATCGATGGATGTTAAATTAAATTGCATTAAATCATCTATATATGAAATCAATTTTGTATAGACTCACTTCTCAGAACATTGCGATGGAGATTCTTATTGGGAATGGGGCGCTCATAGTAATTCCTCCAATTTTGCAATTCTCAATGTAATAAATATGTTGACAATTGACATGAAGTTTAGGTGTTTCACGCTGCCTATGTAAGATAAAGAAGCTTCATTTACAGCGAGATAATGCAATTTCCCGGTGAAATGAAGCTGAAAAATCATAGATACAAGCTATGTCACGTTTTCAAACTAACAAATCACATACTGATTATTAACATTTCCAACAAGTATATTTCACATGAATATGCTTAAACGATGGTTAGGCGTAATAACTACATAATCGCATTAATTTAACAAATACTACTAAGAAAAAGAGCAGCAGCATTGTGACTCAAACAAGGAACATAGAAATTGTGACATCTAGACTAAAGAAAATGAGAAGAAGGGAGAAAAATTATTACTCAAGAAGTCTCGGTCTCAATGAGTCACTCTCTCTCTCTATTGAGTGAAGGCTTTTTAAGCTTTATTTTTAGCATTTCGTGCAGCAGGAGATCGTATTTGCTGTAGCATCGTTTCAAGATCCTAAATTGTGACAGATTGATGTTCTATCTGTTGGCGCAATTTTCCAAATGAATTTACAAATCAAAAACCAGTTCTTCATGGCCTCGCTTGATCTCTATGTGAAAGACGTCAAGTGAATTAAACATCGAATGTTACGCTTAATAAAATCGGAAGATGAAAAATAATGTTCAGCTACAACAGTGACGTAGTTAAATGTCCATGATTCAGGCTTCAAGATTGTCTTAGCGGTCATTACTTGTGAAGCTGGAAAGTAACATGAATAGTATGATAAAAAGGAAAAAAGAAGTAAAAACGCATGTAGACAGTTAAATAAGTTTGAGTAGAAATAAATGTTCCTTCTGACCACACAGGTCAGGTTTCAATAGGTGAATGGTGACGCTCTCCTGTATCGCTAATTGCAGGCTGCTTTTGGCTGTCGCGTGTACCGAAAAACAGTAGTTCTCGACTTGTAGTGCGCTTTCTTTGAATGTACATTCACATAAGTGTCGTGTAACGGCTGATTGGGGTGGCTGTTTTGATTTTGGGCGGATGTTGGAGTTCAAAAGACATTTTGGAACGTGCTCCTTGATACGAGTAGACAGACAGCGTTCGCTTTTCCCGGCGTACCTCGCTCCGCAAGGACAACAGAATTGGTTACTAGTCACTTCGACCCCCTGACATTTCGACCCCATAAATAATTATTACCCATAAATTGATTATCACTGAATGAATCCACTTCAGATAGGCAGAATAGACCCCTGCGAGCCATGCTTTAACTAATGAATGCAAATTACAGTCGAAATATCCATTAGGAAAAATAACCCACAACACGCAGAATTCAAAATCTTTGATAGATGTTAAAATTGATGAAACAGACAGATGGAGCTTGTAACAGCCAGCTAATAGGCAGGAAATTGAACAGAGCACATCAATTTATCTATATCTGTAGCCAATTACGCACTATGCAGAAGCGTGGATCTGATAACCCCATTATATGGGGTCAATTAAGAAGACTTAATTTATGGGGTCGAAATGTCAGGGGGTCGAAGTGACTTGATACCACAGAATTGATAAGTTACCATTGGTTTTTTGGAAAGAGGAATGGTGTCTTTCACTGCGTTGGGACAGAGAGTTTTTGTTCTGAATATTGGAATCGCTTTCAGGTGAAAGAAAACCCTTTCAATGTCTCTGCGGACATTGTTAGCAATTGTCTCACTTTCTCTGTCATAGTACTGGATGTCGAAGAAAAATTGTTTCTTGGGTACCGTTGTTATCTTACCCGTGGCTTTGGAGTGCTTGTCAATAAACCATTGGGGATAGCCGTTGGACTTCAGAGTGTGGTTGTCAAATACTTGATCTCATTCTCTAGATGTTGCGGTAAGCATAGATGTCTTGCTCTAAAGAAGAGTGTAGAGACCAGGTTGACCTTGTACCTCTTGGGACAGAATGCTGCGAAGTTATTGTGAAGACCCGTGAAAGTCTCCATCCTGTATATTGCGGTTGAGATGCTTCCATCCGAATCACAGAGGATTTTCAGGTACACGCGACAGCCAAAAGCAGCCTGCAATTAGCGATACAGGAGAGCGTCACCATTCACCTATTGAAACCTGACCTGTGTGGTCAGAAGGAACGTTTATTTCTACTCAAACTTATTTAACTGTCTACATGCGTTTTTACTTCTTTTTTACTTTTTATCATACTATTCATGTTACTTTCCAGCTTCACAAGTAATGACCGCTAAGACAATCTTGAAGCCTGAATCATGGACATTTAACTACGTCACTGTTGTAGCTGAACATTATTTATCATCTTCCGATTTTATTAAGCGTAACATTCGATGTTTAATTCACTTGACGTCTTTCACATAGAGATTGATGTTATTATGTCCATGATGCTGTTGTCGTTGCTTCCCAATAGATGACGATGACTGCCGGTGCTCCTCAACCCTTTCGAATAAATATCGCGCAATTCACATTGGAATTCATAAACCGCATCGTGACTATTTATCAGATGAGGCTTCGGAACAAGGTTAGTGATGATGGATTCCACTTGATCACTTTTAAACACTGGAAGAATATTAGTTCCAATTTCTGCATTTAGCAGCTTGATGCTGTCTCTTGCAAATTTAGATTTCTCATCCTTGTATGGTAATGACAAAATCTAAAAATAATGCCTATCTTCTTTCTTCTTTTCCTCATTTTCTTTTCTTGAATTCTCCTCCATTTTGCGGTTCAGAAACTGTTGTAATGTGTTGTTTAAGAGTTCTCTAGGATACTGCAAAAGAGCCTTCACTCAATGGACAGAATGACTCAGGGAGACCGAGACTTCTTGATTAATAATTTTTCCCTTCTTCTCATTTTCTTTAGTCTAGTGATCGCAATTTCTATGTTCCTTGTTTGAGTCACAAGATATCTACTGATTTTCTTTAGCGTAGTATTTGTTAATTTAGAATTGCATGCCTTATGTAGCCTATTATTGTTTATATATTTTTTGTGGTTTGAATCTAATGACATATCTTGTTGCCATTAATATTCTTGCACAAAACACAACAGAAAGTGTTCGGGAAATGATATCTTATCAAGTACTCGCCGCATAAGCATGATTTCTGATGATTCATTATCGGTCACATTGAAGTCACATGTGTGACCAAATGGGACCAATGCGACGAATAGGCTTTGGGCACAGTTTGGTTTGCAGTGAGCGGGTTGGCAGAGACATTTTTTGAAAAGTTATGTCGTTGTCTATTTCTATTTGATGCAGAAAATTTCTTCGACTTTTTAGTTTTGTTGCAAAAAGCATGACTTTTGTGTGACAGGAACCCATCGACTTCAAAGCGATGCATCACGACGAAGAAAAAACACTAGTTTGGATAACATTTTTGGTGAAGTCTGAAAATACATTGAATTTACAAGTAGTTTGATCAGATAAAATGTAAGTCATATTAATCCGCAAAAATTGTAGCCTAGAAACTATTTATGTGCCATAAAACTGGTAACTAACTCAGTGAATTAGTGGTTTGAATATTTGTATATCTGGAGAATTTTGTTATTCAGTATAAACTGGTGAATTTTTTCTCAACTTATAAGCGAAAATAGTTTTCAAAGTCCATGACATGGTTCTATAGCTCAGTGGGAATGTTCGGTGTATAGGAAGGAAGGACCTCGTCATAGGAAGTGAATCTCTGTATTCTTGGTCCTCCTGAAATATCTGAATTAATGAATTGGCGGCATTTGCGCTATCGTCGCTGTTAGGCCACCTCCGGATCCGATTTACCGGGAATTGCTGGCCTCCAGCTCCCTCAGATTATCCGCTGTCAGCCAATCATATTTTTGGGTAGATAACTGCGAACTGTGCACACGAAGCCATAAAGCCGTATTTCTTCGATTTATCCATACCGTCTGTCGAAGTCTTCTCAATTTTCAGTGGGCCTTTAAACCCCATGTTCCTTTTGCGTCATGCATACACCACAAACTCGAAAGGTGCGATAAAAGAACATTCGTCAGGGGATGAACCGCACCGACGAAAGGGAACGCAATCGCTCATTTTAGACGATTCCCAAGACGCCACATCCTATTATTGAAAAATGATTCCCTTGTTCATCCCTTCGCTTGTTCTCTTCGTGAACATGCAAGTAGTAGTGGAATGATTTTTCACGAATGATTAAAACTTGCTAAGACGTCAAATTTTGCCACAAATGAAGGCAAAAGGCTAATAATGATCCAAATAGCAAGCTGTAAAAGACCAAAAGATGGAGTCACAGGAGCTTCTAATATAGTTACTACACAGCACATAGATGTTGTCATTTAGAAATGTGCCAGACACGTTTATCTCAACAAGAAGATCCTTGGGTGCGCAACTCCAGACTACATTGTCTAATAGTATCACACCCTCCGCCAATGCAAGCTGAGAATTGATCTTTTATTTCTTGAAAACTTTAATGAAAACAAATTGCACATCCTGAGTCAGGCTAGATAGCAGCAGACGGCAGTTTTATTCGGATAACACTATTTCATGCTATTTTTGAGGTGGTAGTCCTAATTTGAATCCAATCCGAATGTATTGGACCAGCACGTTGTCATCCACAGCGGTTAAAGATCAAGTTCCACAATGCCAAAAACCATGAGAAGTATATGAATACATCTACCCTTGCGATGCAAGGTACTTCGGCAGAAATGAAAGATGTTTGGAAATCCACCGGAAAGAACACATGCCAAAATAGTTTTACCGTTCAAATAAGAGACCGAAGTCCAACCTCTATCTTTCGTGATCCGCCATTTGACCTCATAGTCAGAAAATAGTAATGTTTTGTCGGATTCATATCATTGCTTTAACCCATATAACGCGGTGGCATATGTATATATATATATATATATATATATATATATATATAAATAGATAATAGAAAATCGAAAATGGAAATTAATACCAGTATGTAATCACACCCAGATGTTATAAAGAAAAACTAAGCAAATAAATAAGACAGCCCGACCGGTTTCTGCCTGTTGCAGGCTTCTCAAGGGCATAGAATGATTTATTATGCAATTCGTATATCATCAAACTAAATTAAAATCATAGCATTCAAAATCTATGTAAGTATGATATCGAAATACCAAAGAAAGATAATGATATCTCTATCACCTTTAGGCGGAAAAAGGAAAAATTATAGCAAATTAAATATCCCTATTTAAGGAGGCATCAATCCTTCGGATAAATAACTTTTCTTTCTCTTCCCTATACAATTTTGTGCAGGATGGTGGTAATTTTAAAATCGGCATGACATAGAACAGTGGGTTTGAGTTGCGTGCACAGTTGAATATATGATTACTCGCATAGAGGGAGCGATAGTTCTCATCCCTTATTTGTTGACGGTGCAGTCGAACTCTTGCGCGCAAAGAATCTCCTGTTTGGCCGATGTAAGTGGCTCTACATCCTTCAAATTGTAGGGCATAAATTATGTTTCTAGAATTACAGTTCATATTGGATTTGATTTGAAATTGTCTTCGTTCTCCATTTTTCTCATAAATTGAATATTTTTCCGATTAAAAGAGTTATATCTATAAATCTGATAATACGTAAACTTCCTTTTTTGAAACTTTTGCTCTTTAAATTTTTCCACATCGCCACCATTGCAGATCCGTAGCTGCATTTCATGGATGCATTTTGATATTTCCGTTTTAATATCAACGGCTAAATTGTTTAATGCTACTCCTTGATTTTGTGGAGCAGCTTCAATAAGATGCGAATAGATGGAATGCACCAAAGTTGTTCAAGTCTCCACCTTTGTTAATAGTCTCTCCATTGATTCTGAGATTGTAGTTAGTTCATCTCTATAACCTCCACGTGTATTCATTTTCGAGAAAAATAGATAGATAATAGAAAATCGAAAATAGAAATTAATACCAGTATGTAATCACACCCAGATGTTATAAAGAATGTCACGGGCTTGCCTGTGACAAGCCTGACTGACCGGTGAAACCGGTTTGGGCTGTATCATTTGTTTTTCTTTGAAATATATATATATATATATATATATATATATATATATATATATATAGCTTATTATATATATATAATATATATATATATATCTCCGAAATAAAACTCCACGTAGAACGTAAAAGGAAAAACCAAAGAATTCTGCCCGACCGGTTTCTACCTATCTTGTAGGCTTCTCAAGGGCTAAATGATTTATTCAAAAACAAATATCCAATACATACATTGTTCATGTACAACCAAAACATAGCACTAGATAAATCGATATCATAAAGAGATGAAAAGAAAATATATATCCATGGAAAAATGTTTGCATACTGTCACAAGATAGAAAAGATATCACTTATGCTGTTATTTATAGATTTATTATCTCTATTCAGAAGTGGTCTTATTATTTTGATGCACATTTTGTTCTTTAGTTTCTCTGTACATTTTGCCACATTTTTCTGGTAGTTGTAAAAGAGGGAAAACGTTAAAAGATGGAATAAGATTTTTAGCGCATTCATTTATATGATTACTTACATAAATGATTCGATATTGGGGAAGTCTGATCTGCTCTCGATGGACAAGAACCCTTGATCGTAAGGTGTCGCCTGTTTGGCCCACGTACAGTTCATTGCAACCGCGACATTGAATAGCGTATATAATGTTACTTGAAGAGCAGTTCATGTTTGATTTCAAAGTAAATGTTTTTTCTATATTCTCTGATTCATATTTCAGTTCTTTACCGATAATCAAGTGGTGGCAGCAACAGCAATTATTATCGTTGCATTTTGAAGCCCCACCAGTGATAATGATTCTTCCATTCCGCCGTAATAATTGAAGTAGAGACGGTGGTTGGCGATATGAAGCCCGTATCTTCCAATTTTTGAATTTATCCGCTAATTGTAATGATGAGAACACTGGCATTACGATATTCCGCAAAACTTTGGGATTATTTGGGTTATGTGTCTGAACATATGACACTATCTGTTTAGCATTATTTTGAATGTTCTGATTTTGAGTATTCTGTCTAATCTTTCATATATATATGCCAGGTAACTTACCTCCATTTATGCTTCATTTTAACCGTGAAAACTCGCTATTCGGATCATTTCTTTTCAACAAAACATAACTTAGAACGGTGTTCAAGATTTGTGGTGTGAAATGATATTTTCAATTTCGTCCATTTGGCGGGAAATTCAAATTGGTTTTCAAAATGGCACGAAGAATTTCTTCGTTTTGGTAAGTTGAGCAAAATATTCAATTTTGAACTTTCATAATCTTTTCGTGTCCATATATGCTTCATTTGGAGTATTTTCTAACCCTGTGCACCAGTCTGATATTCAAACTCGATTTAGTTCATCAGTGGCAATGCAGCAATACGTACTGGAATCACGTATATGCCATCGCGTAATCTGTTACTGTGAATGTCATTCAGATAAAAAACCTCAGCGATTCATGTGCTGTATGATATAACTAACAATGGAGAGGATGATATTCTGATTCTGTGTAAACCAGAATGTCAATATTTTGAAGGCACAACATTTTATTATCTTCGTCTCTTGTGATGCAGGGTAAGCATGATTTTGAAAATTACACGGTGCTTGCGAAAGCTATCTTCAATAATTCTCTTTTATTTCAGAATAGCAGCATATGGCGCCCACTGAAATTAGCGATCATGGTCTCGATGAGGCAGACGATTATGAACTCTAAAAAGGATAAAATATAATTACACTGAAGAAGCCAGACGTCAGAGTTTATAGGTGGAAATGCGCAACGATGGTAGGCCTATAAACCATGGGATAGTCACACCTAGGCAGCTACTAAGCCTTGGCTCAAGGTCTTTCACAAACGAATGCTACACAGGCGGTGTGGGATTCTGCGACAAGTGTTTCAACGCACGCCACATTTGAGACTTATTTCATGACGCAATCAACTGCACAGCATACACACATAAGCAAGATAGTTGTTTTACAGAGCAAAATAGGCCTACTAAAGAGAAAATTACTGATATGGTTGCATGTGTGTAATGCATTTGTATTTGCATGACAGTTTTAGAAGCAGTTATACACTGCACTATAAACTGTAGACAACCAAAAATCAGACAAAGTAACAGCCAAAATGATCAGACAATTGCAACAAACAGCATCAGACAATCAACAGCCAAAAGTGGCTGTTCAGAACAGACAAGATGAGACCATCACCACACAAACTATCAGCTTGTCTATTTTTCTAGAAATATTGACACTGGAACGATTTGACACTAGCTACTTACAGTATATCTGGACACTCCTAATCATATCTGTTCTATCGATTTCCAACTCACTCACACAAGCATTCTTATATGAAGATTGTGAACTACTCTGATATCTTCCAAGATGTCTTTCGTTCTGTCGCTTCCAACTTTCGGGAAGTATATATACCCTTGAAAGTTGTAAAGAGCATAGTAAAAACCGAATTAAAAGATGGCATCAATATGTCAAATATTCAGACCGGTTATTCCCATGCCTCCAAATAGTTTAAAAGAACCCTACTTTTTTAAACATTGGATATTCTTGTAAACGAAAATTATCAAGGATACAATCCAATTTTGATAAAAGTGTATATATTAGTCATAAATAGTATGATATGCAGTAAACGTAATACTACAAATTAGTCCGTGCGATGAGACAAAAATTGTCTGATAAGCAGGAAATTTATATGATAATACGTAGCATCAGCCAAAATACTGATTTGGCTGATAAATTGTCTGACAAGTGGCTGTTTACAGTTTGCAGTGTGCTGTAAGATCTGTTTTATATCATGCAACAATAACACACATCATTTTTGAGTAAAACTACAAGTAAAAATTGTAAATTATCCCTTGCTCTAGTTTGAATTCGATTTACATGTAGCCTACATGTAGCTGAATGCTACATGAGGGCAGTTGACATGAATAATGGACGTGTAAAATGAAATTTGAAATGCACAAGCAAGATGTTCCAACCAGACAAACAGTTTTTGTTGCAGTTTTATAAAGTTCAGTGCTTCAATTTTGCCTTTCATTAACACATCCAAAATTTACTACTTTTTAGGAGTGGCAGGACGCGATAGCATATGTATATCCCATCTTCGAAATCGATCCGAAATGGCTCGTATCCATTCTATATAACTTTTCATGTTTCTTGATGTTTCAAGCTATGTCTATTGATGTACTTCGAAATATGCAAAGAAATCACAGCCGCGTTTAATGGGTTAAAACTGCATGCCAGCAAATACATGGACTTGCGATGGGTTCTCCGCTGTGGCATTTAGCGAGATATTCATGGGATATATGGGGAGAAAGCTATTCGAGAAAATTAACTGTGAAAGATTCAAATATCATCGCCGGTATATGGATGAAACCTTTTTGCTGCGATGAATGAATCTACAATCACTTTGAATTCTCCGAATGTTGTAATAACTTAACGATAGAATTCGCAAGAAAGCCTTCTGGTCATTTTCTGTACATGTACGAGTAGATCCAACTTATAGATGGCGGTATTCAAACCTTAATTCATCGAAAGGAGGTGTCTTGCAGGAGTGTCTTACAAAGCGAGAAAAGCAAAATGTACGAAAGTACTATTCTTCATGATAATACACTACGAAAGCGATTGACTTTCCTATTGGATGATGAAGATAATGCGATAGGAAAGCCAATCGCTTTCGTATTGTATGAGCACGAGCAATAGTGCTTTCCCACATTTAGTTATTCTCGTTTTGTACATCGGCTTCGTAAATAGCTTTGGCATCGCACAGTGTTTGTAGTGTGCGACATCGGTTGGGGGGGGGGGTAGTCCGACATCATCCAATACGAAGCTCTGAAGTATCGAACAAGAATGTCAAATAGGAAAGTACTCTCTGCGCGAGCTCCAGTGAAAAAATGAGGAGACGGGCGTTGCTGATTTTTGCAGGTAAATCAGCCGCATCGTGGTGAGTTGTGTGCATCTCTGAGAAATGTCCTCTGTGTTTATATTTAGAATAACTTCTTAATGCGCACAGATATCAGTCAATTCAACACCAATCAGCATTCAGCCGAGCGCAGGTATCTTGAGCACTTTCCGATGCCCGCTTTGAATATATTCCTGCCTTAATGTGTTGATGACTGACTTGACAATTCATTGCATTCTCGACCAGGGGGCCTTGTACTTTATTTATAAAACTGCATTTCCTTATGGAAATAATTTATGTTCTGATGTTTAGAATGGAGTTAAGACTTCAACAGTGACCTGAGATATTGAGATAACTTGCTGTAGCAACAGTTGGTGATTTCTAGAGAACTTCCCAACGGTTGATGTTTTTGGTACTCTATACCAGCACTTTCTAAATCACACATTAAAGCAAGACACTATTCGTAGCTAATAAAAAATCTACAGGCTACACTGTAATTTGGCACCTCCTAAAGCGGAAGAAATCTGCATCCTAAAGCGCCACACACTAAAATTTCAGAAGGCTAAGTTGAATTAGTAGGCTAGCATACTGAAGAGAATAATAACCCTTAGACGTAAGCATCTGCATAGAGGAGAGCGTGAGTCACTGCTTGCCAGACAGCAGGAACGCTGTCGCATAACAATAGCTGCTATTGAGGACATCATAAGTTCACGTTGCTGTATGTATACATGAATCACTCTCCACTTCATCTCTCCGAGGCTATGTAGTTGGCTTTGACTTCGAGTGGCAAGTTGACTTTCTGTCAGTGATATTGCAATAAAATTGTTTATTGAAATTATCTGTTGAAGTTGTGCAGTAGTAAATTGCAAATATATGGGTATCATGATGTCATGCCAGGAGACTACATCTTTCCCATTAACGTCGATCGAAATACTGGATAAATGGAAAAGAAATATAATAAGACTTGAAGCCAAATGGCCAAAATTCTGCATTCTACATTTTCTCGTGATAGTCAATCGTGACAAATAATCAATCTGGTTCATCAACTAATGGCAGCTCTGAAAAAAGAGGTGAGTTTCCTGTTGCTCTCATAGCCTATTCGAAAGAGTTGTAATGCATGCATGCTGTATAGCGCTAATGTAAATCGAGTCTGCGACTTCTGTAGTTAAAATGCCACTTTTTATAACGGGACTAAATTAATTCTTGCGGATAATGCAAATTATAAATTTCAAAAAGCTGTAAATTTTCGATGTAGGCATACATTGCATTTGTCAATTTCATGCATTCGTTCGCGTTATCTGTGCCGGTGAAGCCTCTTAGAAGCAAATGCGTACTCATAGAAACTGCTCAAAGTACTCATCTGTTACAAGTGGCGTGTCCAATAAGGTTTCCGAACAAAGGTAGAAAAATAGTAGATGCACGCATGTGAAGGGTTAATTGAATTGGCATATCAAGTTTAGGATTCAATGCAAAGTTCTAAATGCTTTGATGTACACATGTATCATTTATGTGTGGCCAATTATATTCAGAATATTCGAAAATTCGTTTATTTCAATGAATTTTAATAGAAATACAACAATCAATTCTATATTTACTTTATTGGAGGCGGCACACATTAGTTGAATGTAACCTGCTAATGTAACCATTTATCACCGACTGTCATGATAATCTATAGTCAGATAATAGTATATGTAGACATCGAAAAAATGCAATAGACGACACTGAAGGACATTCGTTTTCATTATGTAGTAGAAGAATTGACTTCAGTCTTTCCTGATTCATACATTTAAGAAGAAACATCTTTGTAAACATATGCTTAAAATTTCGCATTCAATCTTTAAACGTTTTTATCTAATCTATTAAAATTCTGTTGCCATATAGTTGTGAATTCGCTTAATAAATATTCATCAAAGTATATGAAATTCCAGATGTTGAACTATGGGCCAACAGACTACTGACAAATTAAAACTTCTATACTTCTGTATAGAATCTTCTGCCAATAAATATCCTTCTTGTCAGTATTCAAATATCCGCGGTTTTTCTACAATGTCCGGACACTATTGGATGCAAACGCATTTTTAATGTACGGCGCTAAGTGTTCGACTTCTATAAATATTCAGTCCATCCTGTTGGCTACTTTTAAAAGTAAATCCATTTTATCAGTGAAAGCCTCTTTCATACTCTATTCATATTAGTCATTATTATTAAGTTCTCAACGTAGCATGATATCAAGGCAAAAATAGAGTCCAGCAGAAATAGGAAAGACTAAACAGTCATCAACACAAAAAGAGAAGATTGATTAATTAATATAGAATGTTTCTATTCTGCAAAAATACATGCTAAGGTAATTCTGATAGCAAGAAAATATCCGCCTATTGAATGGAACTTTTTTATTCTTTCTCATAAATCATCTCATGATCAGCATATCATGCTGGTTTCCTCAAACGAACTATACTCACATAGAGCCAAGACCCCTGACGTTGAACAGTTTCAGACGCCTTCACAATGACTATCAAATCACCGTAGAAAAGGAGAAATTCCATTTCTTAATTCTTATAAAATTTCTAACGACGATCTAAGCCATGCCAGCTATTATTTCTGATGTCAACTTAGCTCATGCATGTTTGGTAGAGACCTGTGAGATCCGAATAGACATAGATAGGCACAATTTCTAATTATACTCCCGCGTAACTTCTTCAGCCCATGCTTTGTAGTACCTGCTACTTTCAATCCTATGAAGATGTCGCGCTACGTTTCCAGAGCTCTTCAGCTTTCGATCGAATTTAGATCAGGAGATGCTCCTGGCCAAATTATATTTAGGGCATTTTCCACGGATTCATAACAAAAATTCAATAAAAATGCAAAAACTCGTTAACATTGATAATACTGCTCCATGTTTCTATAGGCTTGACCCATCAAAAATGAGTTTTGTCCCCTCACGATTGACAATAGCAAAAGCTTCATTTATTAATTATTGCAGGCGCACTAGCCGAGGCGACTTGTCAGTAGTGTGTTTAAGGTGATATTTAATGAATGCCCGTCGAAATTTCACTAACTTGCTAATTGCAAATCTCAAATTTACGAGGGCATGGCTGCAACTTTAAATAATGAGTTGTGTCGATGTTGAAAGATGTGAACTAGGTCTGATGATTCCTGATATTGGATGAAATAGCAGCTATTCAGGTCTGCTCCCATTTTGCAACTGAAGATGCAACTCAATATTTAATTATTCTATTGACATTATGTCTGTCTCAGAAGACACTTTCGGGACTTCTTGCTAGACTTGGTTAAAGAATCATACTGTTATAACAATGTATTAAGTAATGTACTGTCTGATAATCATGACATAGTTTTTCACAAGGATTTTTAGTCAGATTTCACCCATCTGCACGGTTGTCTGCTTCATTTGCATTGCTTTTTGCATTATTCATTTCTAATCGGAAGGAAAGCAGATGTCAGAATGTAAAGTGAAACGTCAAGCACTTGTGAATTAATTCAGCACGATTTGACAAACATGGCAGACAAACTAGGAGCTTCTGCACTAAAATGTCTGCTTCTTAAGGTTCCTAATTTTTTATCTGCCTAACTCTGATGGTTCATCTGCTATTCCAATCAGATAACAGAGTTCAGTCCCCAAGAAATGAGAAAAAGTTGTGAAAGATAATTTGTTTCCATACCTTATTTCTAGCTATCATTTCTCTATCACACTCACTCACAGACCGAGCTGATCAACATGGTTTGCTCTGGTTTCCTGTACATTCTTTCATGTATCGCTTTACATCAGATCACATCCGCACTCGGAGAGAATTTGGCATTGAGGAAACCAACAAGTCAAAGCTCAACATCCGGATCTCACACGTCTGATTTGGCAGTGGATGGAAACACCAATACAATTATTTTTCTCCGTGCTTGTTCGCAGACACGTCTTGGCGCTTCTCCTCATTCTTGGAGCGTTGATCTGGGGGCACAATATTATGTGAAGGAAGTCATATTGTTCACCGTGAACTTCCTCCAATTCGCAAAAGTATATTTAAGTGCAGTGAGGAAAGCCACTTGGTCGACCAGGTTAAAAGATCAATATCTCTGCACTACAGCTACTGTGCCGTCTCTTTTTGCAAGCAAAGTTTATTACAAATGCAACAACAATCGGGGCCGGTATGTAACCATTTTGAACGGTGCGCCACCATCGATGAAACTATGTGAAGTGCAGGTAATTAAAGGAGGTAAGCAAGAACATTATTGCATGAACTTAAAAACAATTAAGTCAGGACTTTTGATAAAGATTTACAGCACCCATTTTGGTATTGCGAATTTTGGGTATTCTCCGTCGTAGAAGAATCGTTGGACTTATCAGATCATTGCTAAACGTGGGGATACCCTATCACTTATTTTTTTCATGTTTTTCTTCATTTGTTGGAAATGTCGAACGAAAAGAGATCATGATTATATACAATGGAAAGGAACTAAGTTTTAAAGGGCAAACATCTGCATGTATCTGCTGAATGAATGTTTAGTAATTATAGCTGTCTATTTTCCTGAAAGTAAATTTTTCTTCAAACGTGCACACAATGAAACAGTTTAACCACGCTGACTGCACATTCACGCATGCGCCCTGTCGCATTTTGTATAAAAGATGTTCGCGGTAGGCAGTGTTCGTGGGCCTCCTGGACTTTCTGGAAAACTGGAATACGAGCGCTAAAAATCGGCAACTCATCGACGAAGACAGAGCAAGCTGATTCAGAGGATTTCATTTGTGTTCACAGCAAGCTGGCTAATGGTTACATTTAGTCTCGCTTCTCTCCTCAAGTCAATGAATGACTCTTTGCGAAGAAATATCGCAAAGAAATTCTCTTGATATCCAGCTGAAATTCATTCCAAGACTTGATTTTAGTTGATGAATGATAACACCTCAACAAAGATTTACAAAGCAGCACATCAGACG
Organism: Prostheceraeus crozeri; assembly: GCA_907163375.1. Classification (NCBI taxonomy): domain Eukaryota; kingdom Metazoa; phylum Platyhelminthes; order Polycladida; family Euryleptidae; genus Prostheceraeus; species Prostheceraeus crozeri. The sequence continues at coordinate 124,530 of CAJQUW010000007.1, forward strand.
CCTGTTCGTTATCAGACTTGGGTTGTAATTATAGCTGTAGTTACAATTGCGTAATTAGTAATTTCAATCAATTACACTTTTAGTCATGCAACTGAGAAGTAATTGTGATATTACTTTGAAGTCAGAACTGTTAAATATTCATTCAACATGCAGTATAAAATACATACACGTAACTTAATATTCCTCACCGAAAATGCGATGTCAAAAACTGAAGAACCAGCAGCAGGAGACAATTACACAATTTTAATTTTATTTCACAATAACATGATTTTACAATCACAATTATATAAAAAAAAGCTCATGAAAGCGACAATACCAACATTCGTCTTTGTGAACTGTGTGTGTGTGTGTCACTGTTGATAAAGAAATTCCAACCCACCATCAATTCACGTGAAGAGAATGAACAATATCGCCAATTCCTTTTCACAAAGTAATGGAAATATCTTTCAATAATTCGATGACATTGACTTTCTATGTATGAATCCTTTACCAAAATAACCTTCTATATCTATATACTGTATATACCATTTCAACATAACATCTTATAGATTTCAAATTTTAAGTGTTTGTAGAATATCCTCCTTCTCACCCCTGAAGCGGCCTGAGTGGGTGAAAATTTGGGCAATAAATGCCATATAAGCAACAGCAAGGCTTTTTGGATTAAATTATTAATCACAATTATATTTACTTTGAAATCAAAATCTTCAATTGCAATTACAATTACTTCAAAAGTTGTAATTTATTACACAAGTACAATTTATATCCATTTTTCCGAACACTGAGTCAAATATGAGTTAGTTGTCCAAACTTTTTTCAAGTCTTAATAATTGTTATATTGAGTAGCAGATAGAGGAAGAAGTAGGGCCTATTGCCTAATACAATTTCAACGTTGCAACCTTCCAATGACCACTTTAAGGTGGAGCATGCCAAAAACTGAATCCTGATGACTCATGATATGACAATCAGTCCTTTCTCGACGATACAATTACAGCAACCGCCAGAAACAGGATGAGTGGTCTGCATGCTACAACGTTAGATAGGTACATGTAGGCTACACTTAGCACAATTGAAAACGCACCACCTGTCAAATCCGTCAAATTGATCGCTATACACGATTGATAAAGAATGAAGGACGCATTCTAACCGACATAGATATCTGTGCTACGGCTCGACGGCGGTCAGGGGTCTAATGACATGATTGACAGCTAATGTAAATGAATAGGACAAACTTTTAGTGATTAAGAAAAGAAATTATTAAACATAACATCTATACTTGTACAAGTTAATAGCGGGTATAACCTCCGCGAGCAGTCAATAAGGCACTGATTCGTCGCGGCATTCTGAGGACGAGCCGTCTCAGAAAATTTTGAGGAATTTGTTGCCAAACTGCAACCACTGTCTCTTGTAATTCACGCAGTGTTTGCGGAGGCGGGTCCCGCTGCTGAACTTGGCGCTTCAGATAATCCCACACGTGCTCGATCGGGTTCATATCCGGCGACCTTGATGGCCAGCGAAGAGTCCGTATCCCTAAGTTTTCCTTCAGCTGCGTCACATTGTATGCACGATGCGAAGGTGCGTTATCATCTTGCAGGATCCAGTTGGCCACGTCTTCGAATGTTCGAGTCGCAAATGGCAGAAGAAAGTCTCTCTAAAAGCGGTGTTAATACCCAAAAATAGGTTGCGCCATCCAACAAGGATCGTCCGTCCCATACCCATGCAAAGTCATTCTCTTACATGTGCATTCTTTTATATCAAGGCTAGGCCTCACGTTTATCAATACGCTGACCTCTCACCTGCGGCGTTTTAGAGGGCGGCGTTTATTAGAGATTGAAGATTTGAAATATTTTTTTATTTAGATTTGACTTTTTTTTTGATTGAGTAGATTTGGCACTATACTTTTGGCAAGAGATATTTCTAAAATTTGAATATTTGGCTGATTTTGGTACACATACGGTATATTCACTTCTAATGTATATTGCGGCATCAATTCTTGATGCAATAAGTTGAGATTACATAAAGCCTTTCAGTTTTCGATCGAATTTAGATAAGGAGCCGCCTCTGTCGAAACTTTCAAAATGTTGACGTTTACGGACATGAGACCTTAACAAAAGCTGATTGGAGAAATGTGCTTTGGATTTAGGAGGATACTGTCGAGGCTGCAAAAGATTGCTCTATCTTTGCTCGTGTTTTGGATGGACTTGAACTTACATTTGATCATGCAAAGTTAAGCATCCTATGAAGGTCATGTATTGGTCTTGCTTCAGCTGGTGCGGTCCTGGTCGAGCTTATGTTGTAGACGGAAACCGAATAGCGATGGAAGAATTGAGAATATATTAGATTCCAGAGTAATTCCACGTACAAATGATCGAGTCATTTCGTTAAGGTAAGGACTGCTTTCAACAGGATAAGACGCCCTGCCGATGCTGAAAGATGCTGAAATCAGAGTGCTGCCTTGGTCGGCATCATCAGTGGACCTGATCCCTATCTTCAAGCGTTGGATATCAAGAAAGCGTCCAAAAAGTAAGACAGATATCAATCACGCCTTTCTCAACATTTAGTATTAAGTTGACGAAATCAAGGACGTCTGCCAAAATCTAATGAATTCAATAAGTGATCATCTGAAGGCCGTAATTCAGTCAATGGGGCATCAACACAAAATTTTGACATTTTTGTGATCTCATTGTTGTTCATGTATGAATTATGCAGCCATAAGTATTTCTAAATCGCTAAGCTATGCGATTTTCACATTAAAGATGAATCAACACATGTATGTATTCTTAATTTTGGCAAAATGCATGGGATGTTGCAAACTTGCTGTCGAATACTTGCACATGCTTTGTGCAATAAATTGTCGAATTATATATGTTATGCCTACCGTCTGCATGGCCGGATTTATGTCTAATACAACGTTGTAAACAAACAAGTAAGTGGAATAGACATGACACGTATTTAATTTAGATTTTCAAGTTTTATGGGACTGTCTATCGCCTGCTGCGTATATTAGCGGCCTAATTGTAACCCTAACAAGTGTAATAAGTGTACTCCATATCATTATAAATCAATTTGGGCTTAATGGTACACTTAGTATTACATTTACTTAATGTTTTCATTTATGCATTCATCCTTTCAGTAGTAATTATTTGCTGAAGGAATCACGAATGCAACCACAAGAAAAGCTGGCCTAGTATACACAATAAATCCTGTCTAACTGCATCGATATCCGTTTACATTACTTGCAAGTAACGTCTAGACCAGTAGGAAGTAATATAATTAGCTATTGAATGTATCAATACATGATAAACTCGAGATGCAACTTCCAATGACATATGGGCGATGCGGAAAAGAATCAGCTTCAATTTACATGTAATCCACGCTCCAGCACGTTTCATTAGTTCCCAATTCACTGTTGCTGAACAAACGTACGCATCGTCGGTGACTCCTCGAGAGCTAATCAAATGCGGCCCACGCGACAATAGGTGCCATGCTTTGTCAGAATAAGTATTTGCTTATTTGCATCCTACGGCAAAAGAGAGTGAACCAATGAGCTTGAAATTACATATGAGATATTGCCGAGACAACGACGATATTCTAGATTGAGATGCATGCATAGAAACAAATGTCTATTGTCACATTGTCACACTGTAAATCTCTGGAGACGAAAATTGCATACAAACATATACTAAAATCACATACAATTTGAAACTAACATCCGATACGAGATTCTCGTATGCTCACAGAGATCTGGTATGTTTTTCATACGGAATCTCAATTACTTTTGTATGTGACTGGTATGCAGTGATGCGAACTATTCTATCTGTGATTGGCTGTTTTACACTGAAATGCGAGTTGCTGGTATGTTTTATATACGAGACCCGATGCGAATTCGCTTTCATTCGTATGCCTCTGGTTTGAAGAGCTCTAAGCCACACAGCGAAAAATACATATATTACATACTACTGTCAAACAACTTTTTCAGTAATACCAGCCGTGAATATTTCTTTTTGATAGTATAATGTTTAACGAGACAAGATTCATTGTGATTTTTATGCTCCACGAGTATGTCGTCGTTACTACTTTTCTAGCAACATAACAGCATGCTTAGTTAGCTCCACTTTAAGAACCAAGTTGATAATCATCAATTCATTCAAACGATATCTTTCGTGCAGTCATGTTGACTTGCCTATGTATCTCAAACATAACTATTTTTGCGTTCATGAATTATAATGTGTTCTTATTTCGGATTGATAGTATGCTAGCTGCGGTCAGGGGTCTAATGACATGATTGACAGCTAATGTAAATGAATAGGACAAACTTTTAGTGATTAAGAAAAGAAATTATTAAACATAACATCTATACTTGTACAAGTTAATAGCGGGTATAACCTCCGCGAGCAGTCAATAAGGCACTGATTCGTCGCGGCATTCTGAGGACGAGCCGTCTCAGAAAATTTTGAGGAATTTGTTGCCAAACTGCAACCACTGTCTCTTGTAATTCACGCAGTGTTTGCGGAGGCGGGTCCCGCTGCTGAACTTGGCGCTTCAGATAATCCCACACGTGCTCGATCGGGTTCATATCCGGCGACCTTGATGGCCAGCGAAGAGTCCGTATCCCTAAGTTTTCCTTCAGCTGCGTCACATTGTATGCACGATGCGAAGGTGCGTTATCATCTTGCAGGATCCAGTTGGCCACGTCTTCGAATGTTCGAGTCGCAAATGGCAGAAGAAAGTCTCTCTAAAAGCGGTGTTAATACCCAAAAATAGGTTGCGCCATCCAACAAGGATCGTCCGTCCCATACCCATGCAAAGTCATTCTCTTACATGTGCATTCTTTTATATCAAGGCTAGGCCTCACGTTTATCAATACGCTGACCTCTCACCTGCGGCGTTTTAGAGGGCGGCGTTTATTAGAGATTGAAGATTTGAAATATTTTTTTATTTAGATTTGACTTTTTTTTTGATTGAGTAGATTTGGCACTATACTTTTGGCAAGAGATATTTCTAAAATTTGAATATTTGGCTGATTTTGGTACACATACGGTATATTCACTTCTAATGTATATTGCGGCATCAATTCTTGATGCAATAAGTTGAGATTACATAAAGCCTTTCAGTTTTCGATCGAATTTAGATAAGGAGCCGCCTCTGTCGAAACTTTCAAAATGTTGACGTTTACGGACATGAGACCTTAACAAAAGCTGATTGGAGAAATGTGCTTTGGATTTAGGAGGATACTGTCGAGGCTGCAAAAGATTGCTCTATCTTTGCTCGTGTTTTGGATGGACTTGAACTTACATTTGATCATGCAAAGTTAAGCATGACCATCCTATGAAGGTCATGTATTGGTCTTGCTTCAGCTGGTGCGGTCCTGTCGAGCTTATGTCGTAGACGGAAACCGAATAGCGATGGAAGAATTGAGAATATATTAGATTCCAGAGTAATTCCACGTACAAATGATCGAGTCATTTCGTTAAGGTAAGGACTGCTTTCAACAGGATAAGACGCCCTGCCGATGCTGAAAGATGCTGAAATCAGAGTGCTGCCTTGGTCGGCATCATCAGTGGACCTGATCCCTATCTTCAAGCGTTGGATATCAAGAAAGCGTCCAAAAAGTAAGACAGATATCAATCACGCCTTTCTCAACATTTAGTATTAAGTTGACGAAATCAAGGACGTCTGCCAAAATCTAATGAATTCAATAAGTGATCATCTGAAGGCCGTAATTCAGTCAATGGGGCATCAACACAAAATTTTGACATTTTTGTGATCTCATTGTTGTTCATGTATGAATTATGCAGCCATAAGTATTTCTAAATCGCTAAGCTATGCGATTTTCACATTAAAGATGAATCAACACATGTATGTATTCTTAATTTTGGCAAAATGCATGGGATGTTGCAAACTTGCTGTCGAATACTTGCACATGCTTTGTGCAATAAATTGTCGAATTATATATGTTATGCCTACCGTCTGCATGGCCGGATTTATGTCTAATACAACGTTGTAAACAAACAAGTAAGTGGAATAGACATGACACGTATTTAATTTAGATTTTCAAGTTTTATGGGACTGTCTATCGCCTGCTGTGTATATTAGCGGCCTAATTGTAACCCTAACAAGTGTAATAAGTGTACTCCATATCATTATAAATCAATTTGGGCTTAATGGTATACTTAATATTACATTTACTTAATGTTTTCATTTATGCATCCATACTTTCAGTAGTAATTATTTGCTGAAGGATGCACGAATGCAACCACAAGAAAAGCTGGCCTAGTATACACAATAAATCCTGTCTAACTGTATCGATATCCACTTACATTACTTGCAAGAAACGTCTAGACCAGTAGGAAGTAATATAATTAGCTATTGAATGCATCAATACATGATAAACTCGAGATGCAACTTCCCATGACATATGGGCGATGCGGAAAAGAATCAGCTTCAATTTACATGTAATCCACGCTCCAGCACGTTTCATTAGTTCCCAATGGCATTCACTGTTGCTGAACAAACGTACGCATCGTCGGTGACTCCTCGAGAGCTAATCAAATGCGGCCCACGCGACAATAGGGGTCATGCTTTGTCAGAATAAGTATTTGCTTATTTGCATCCTACGGCAAAAGAGAGTAAACCAATGAGCTTCAAATTACATATGAGATATTGCCGAGACAACGACGATATTCTAGATTGAGATGCATGCATAGAAACAAATGTCTATTGTCACATTGTCACACTGTAAATCTCTGGAGACGAAAATTGCATACAAACATATACTAAAATCACATACAATTTGAAACTAACATCCGATACGAGATTCTCGTATGCTCACAGAGATCTGGTATGTTTTTCATACGGAATCTCAATTACTTTTGTATGTGACTGGTATGCAGTGATGCGAACTATTCTATCTGTGATTGGCTGTTTTACACTGAAATGCGAGTTGCTGGAATGTTTTATATACGAGACCCGATGCGAATTCGCTTTCATTCGTATGCCTCTGGTTTGAAGAGCTCTAAGCCACACAGCGAAAAAATACATATATAACATACTACTGTCAAACAACTTTTTTCAGTAATACCAGCCGTGAATATTTCTTTTTGATAGTATAATGTTTAACGAGACAAGATTTATTGTGATTTTTATGCTCCACGAGTATGTCGTCGTTACTACTTGTCTAGCAACATAACAGCATGCTTAGTTAGCTCTACTTTATGAACCAAGTTGATAATCATCAATTCATTCAAACGATATTTTTCGTGCAGTCATGTTGACTTGCCTATGTATCTCAAACATAACTATTTTTGCGTTCATGAATTATAATGTGTTTTTTTTTCGGATTGATAGTATGCTTAATTTCAAAATTACATAATGCATAATTGTTGATGGCTGAGTGCTTATTGATTATTCATAAAATGCCATGGAACTACATGTATTAGAATCGAATTCAGTATTGAAAGTTCGACGCTTGAATGTCATTATCTCACTACTTACAAAACAGTAGTAAGTGCCATGCAACCTTAAAGTGATCTTTATTGACATAAGGCCTTAAAACAACATACTTAAGACATAATTGATGCTTTCTTTTACCATCGTGCTGGTATGACTTTCGCATGTAAAGCATATCCCACCTGAAATAACGTACGAAAAGCATGCAGATATATGCAGAAGTATACCAAAAAATATTTTGGTATGCATCCTTCGTAAGTGATTGGTATTGAGAGATTTGCAGTGCACCATAATTGAACGAAATGTCTATGTTATTTGAAACACGAGACGCGAAGTGTTTTAGGTAACATAGACAGCGAGTTCAATTGCAGGTGGAAGCACGACAAGCTATGCGGTATTATATTTCCTGCATGATATTGAGTTCTTTCACTGATGCGAGGAACTGAAAAAATGATATCTTAAGGCTTTTAATACATAGATTGTCAATGCAAGAACAACTTTATAAATGCACTGATCAAAATGCAGAGAACTGCAATCACAGAATTAGATTGTTTAATTGTATCACTTTGCTAGAAGTGCAAACTGATTCAAACAGATGGCACATGCAGGAACTTTATAAGTGGGCAAAAAGAAATTTTTAATACCTTGCAGAGATAGGAAAAATAGTCGTGCGTCGCTTGCGGATTGCTCTGAATTCCTTCAAAATGCTCCGATCGCCACGACTCCTTCAGATTCGAAGAATTCACATCATTGCGCAAAAGTTTTCTCGATAGTGTTGGGCCCTCCGATCATTTTAAAAAAAGTTAGCAGGCGCACGAAAAAACGTTCACAAACTTCTCTGTAGAACTTGATATCGACTGTGTCTCTTGGCTGTGTGATCCGGTTGATAACAGTCACTAAAACTTTGCACAATTTGGCGTGTTTAATGTTGAACTGGCTGCTCATTGTTCGATTGCTATGGTGTTATGTCAGCAGATTGTGCCATTTCATTAACGTTACATGTTCGAATGTTTCCCTTCTAGTCAAACGGAAGAAGAGACGATCTGTCTAATTCTGTGACTGCAATATTATGCTGGAAATTACCTTCAATCGATTAAAAAGTCCTTTTCAGCGCTCTGTGCGATATCATTGCCTCGATTGCTGCGCTCTCTCGACGGCGACATCGCTCCCCATATTGAAAAGTTGACTTCTTAGTCCTGATGTTCGTGAAAAAATTATTTTTTTTCTACCTAGCATCATAGACTTGTTGATCCCATTGACATCAAGAAGTGCATGTCGAACACTCATCACTGAAAGCAGAAATTGCAGTATAGACTAAATCACATTTGGTGGGTTGCTCAACTCGGTCGTAGCTCTACTTTCGACGTAAATTTACTACTGACTTAAAATCATGTTGCTCAATCTGGTCGTAGTTTACGACAAGCTTTACGACCAGCTTTACGACTGACTTTGCTATCGACTTGTTTTTTAACTTTGATAGTAATTGCAGTGACGTCACGCGCTTGCTACCGATCGGAGTCATAATAATGGAATTAACTGCTACTGGAAATTCCAGTAGCAAATCACCCCGGTCCGGAAAAAATTTAGTTCGAAAAAAATGCAATTCATTTCCGTTTGCACCATCGTGTAGAGCAGGTCGCGAGGACTTGAAAAAATATAGCATACGAAATAATCCATCGAGCTAATCAAAAGTTATTGATACATATTGATTTTTTATTGATTTTTTCTAATTTTTGCGAAATAAAACTGATTTGCTGCATTTTTAAAAAAAATGCAATCAAATTTTTTTTTATATTAGCTTGTTTAGGACGCCAAGGATAACGCGGAAATCAAGTTTGCTGAAAAACTGATCGAGCTAATCAAAAGATATTTACATTTATTGATATTTTTTCATCGATTTTTGAGCTATTTTATGATCTAGTTTACTATTCAGAATGCAGTAACTTGTTTTATTGGCAGCCATTCCCCCATGGGTGAACCGTTCGTGAAGTTGATGAATGTATCCCCTTATCATTTTCCACTGTTTTTGCTATCATCAACTTTACTCGTGCTACGATACCACTTGATTAGCATGAAGTCGCATATCTTGAAAACAGATCTCTGTGTCTGTGTGTGTGTGATCTTCCACAATATCGAATACAATACTCTCGTATGCTGCGCTAATCGACAAGCGAAACTCGCAGTCCTTAACTGACGACAGCAAACTTTCTTTGTTGTTATGTAATAACGGATGATCGTAATTGTTGCGTAATCACGGACGAATAAACATTGTAAACAGTGTTCATTGTAAACAATTTGCAAGTGCAGTCTATGTTACAATCAAGGGCGAAATCTCTGAACTTTTGATAATAATCTGCTTACCTCTTGCTAGAGTAACTATAATTTTTCCAGTTAAACGATGAGTCACAGGGTCTCTGCTCCAACTCACGAAGAGGCACGATATTTAGTATGCCTGATCTGTGGAGAAAAGGGATCAGCTAAAATTTCTCCTGGTCTAATAGAAACCATTAGAGAAAAGCTCCTTCCTCGATATGATCCTTCCGATCCCTTTCTACCCTGTGCTGTTTGCTCCACTCATCAGAAAGCTCTCTATGAGATGAGACGTGGGAGCACTGATAGGAAATGCGAGCTCCAGGACCTCAACAAATACTACTCGAGTTCTGCGCACTGGACGCGAGGTTCCTGCGACACTAAGAGCTGCATCATCTGCTCTACTGCGAGGACCAATCCCGTTGGGAAAAGTGGCTCTACAACAGCAAATAGGAGAGGTAGACCACCAACAAAAGAAGATTACATTCCAACCAAGGTGTGCCCATCTTGCTTCGGGCCTCAAGCCAAAGGAATTGCTCACAGATGTTCCCGCACATCGAAATTGGAAAACACGCTGAAAAGCTTTTCCCCAAAATCAAAGGAAAAGTTATAAAGTACAATCCTCAAGGATCGCAGCAGGCAAGAAGGGTCACTGCACCGAATTCCCTTGGCAACAACAAGTGGCAAGAATCTTGAGGTGTCTCTGTTCCTTGAGCCGTGGTCAGATGAAGAAGTCATGTCCTCCGAAGAATTATGCAGAGTTCAAGTTGGCGCAAACCTATCAGGTAAGTTTCTCTCGGTTACAAATTTCATATGTAACAGATAAATTCATTTTCAATGAAAAAAAATAAAGAATCAAAGTAATAAGTCAAAGTAAAGCAAAACAGACATATTTTCACTTTTCATTTCAGGAAATCAAGTTAGCGCCATCGCTTCGACAATACGCAGAAGATTTGGACGCAAGTCTGTTGAGTCATATTCGCGTGAGATACTGGCGGAAATGGGTAGACAAATGGAGGACCATTTCCATGTAATAGATGGAGTATTTTTTGAGTCAACCGGCTCTAGTATGGTCAAAATAATCGAACGACCAATTGTCATAGCAAAAGACTGCAATGATGTTATTGATAAAATTCTTGCGGCAAGAGAGATAGATCCATCAGACTGCTTGATAAAAATTGGAGTCGATGGGGGTCAGGGCTTTTTTAAGATTTGTCTTTCGATATGTGATTCCACGGGAGAGGCAGAAACACAATATGGAGCTGCGGCTGGTGGTGTAAAGGGTCTGATAATTCTCGCGATGATTCCTAAGATAAGTGAGACCTATGCTAATGTGGCGACCGTATTTGAGGACATCAACATCCCATTCAACCACACCTTCTTGTGCACCGATCTCAAGTTGGCAAACTTGATCGTTGGGATCGGGGCACATAGCTCAACATACCCATGTTGTTATTGCGAAAGCTCTCCAAGGGACCAGTGGATCACAGCTCCATTGCGCACCTTCAGGAGAATTCGGGAGCTGGAATCTCGCAGAAATGCTATGGAGAAGGGAGGAGTCGGACCATCAGACCCTCGTTTTTTCAAGAGTGCGCAACATGAGCCACTCATTAATTGCAGTGACGACACTAAAGTCTTGGAGAGAGTACCACCTCCGGAGCTCCATCTATTAATGGGAGTAGTCAATCATGTTTACAGACAAATGCACCAGGTACGTCTAATTATTATAGAACTGAAAACTTGATAATCATGTCTATTTATTTGCAGGTATGGAGTGATGTGGACAGGTGGCCAACCAGTCTGCACTTGAATAAAACTGATGGCTACCACGGTGGGGATTTCATTGGTGGTGACTGTATGAAACTTCTACGCAACGTGGATATGTTGGCCAGCATGTGCCCACTGCCGATTGTACCCTTCGTGGAATCCCTTCGCAATTTTCATCAAGTTGTTGTGTCTTGCTTCGGCATGAAGCAATTTTCGGAATGAACCAATTTTCGTGAGCATCTTGCTAGGTTCACAACCAGCTATCGTGACCTCGGCATCGGTGTTACTCCAAAAGTGCATATAGTAACTGCACATGTAGGTGATTTTTGTGAGCAAGTGAACTCTGGCTTGGGCCCTTATTCGGAACAAGCTTCCGAAAGTGTGCACGCAGTTTTCCAGAATTTCTGGGCTAAGCGACTTGTCAAAAACTATCCTACATATTCTGACTCATTATTGAAATCGGTGGTTGAGTTTAACAGCAAGCATATTTGAATCTTTCCGTTAACATTGTTCAGATATTGCAATTCGCTTTAAAAACTGATTTCTTAATTAACATTTCCTCAAACATTTTTGATATTCAGATGAGTGTTCTACTTTTCTTTGACTATATAGTCACTGGTTAACGATTCAAAGGTTTCAGTGTAAATACGACAAATTTGATTTGGTTCATGACATCAAAAATTTCTGTGAGATGAATAAATAGGCTATATTACTCAAGGAGCAATTTTTGATCGAATGATTCATGATAAATGGTTGAATATTAAAGAATATCTCATGCAAATACGCCTCACTTGAAAAAAACGGGCATGTATTGCTAGATATCATCGACTTATTACTATTGCTCCCAATATGGCTGCATTAAATCAAACATTTTCTAAAAGTCATAAGAAAGAAATTTTCAATAGTTGTCAATAACATCAGCTCGTCAACTACATTCCTACACTGACTTCTTTCCTGCTTATACTCAAAACTTGACAACATGAATAAAATTGGATTGCATTTAACTTTGACAACTTACATCAAGAAATGCTTAAAAAATGCAAAAAAATCAATAAAAAATCATTAATGTAATTAACTTTCGATTAGGTCGATCAATTTTTCAGCAAACTTGACTTTTGTATTCTCCAGAGCGTACTAGACAAATTAGTGTGAATAAAATTGGATTGCATTTTGATTTCAGTGACTTAAATCAATTTTTTGCATAAAATAGCTCAAAAATCGATGAAAAAATATCAATAAATGTAAATATCTTTTGATTAGCTCAATCAGTTTTTCAGCAAACTTGATTTCAGCGTTATCCTTGGCGTCCTAAACAAGCTAATATAAAAAAATTTGATTGCATTTTTTTAAAAATGCAGCAAATCAGTTTTATTTCGCAAAAATTAGAAAAAATCAAAAAATTAATATGTATCAATAACTTTTGATTAGCTCGATGGATTATTCCATATGCTATATTTTTTCAAGTCCTCGCGACCTGCTCTACACGATGGTGCAAACGGAAATGAATTGCATTTTTTTCGAACTAAATTTTTTCCGGACCGGGGTGAAATCAATTTATTTGCAAGAAACTTGACTGCTCGCATTGATCATGGATGTCCTCGATGCTTTCGACGTCTACGACAATGTCGGCGGACACCGACGACGATCCCTTCGAAGTCGAGTTAACCCTCAATTATTTTACAGCGACGACGAATTTGGACACCGATATAGAATCACTAAGGAGTTGCTCTTAAAATTTAGGGATCTCATGGCATCGTACATGGAAGAAAGGAAGAAGGCTTGGGGTCTTTCGAGACTAGAAAAGCTTCTGATCACTTTGAGATATTACGCGACTGACAGTATTCAGGCTGTTTTATCAGATTTTCACAATGTACATAAGAGTGCGGTTTTGCAAATTAATCCATCGAACAACAATTAAGATATGTACATGTAATGTTCGAGGTCAAATGATTCCTCGAGGTTCTTATTTTCTCAATTGCTTTCCGAGTCTGAAAAATATGAAGTAGCGCTAAGCTGAGATGTTGAACTCTCGTGCATCGTAAAGTCTGAGTTATCTATACCAACTACAGGTTCTAGCTGATGCTGAGACAATATATCGTTTACAGCCTGACAAATCGGATCGATTTCGATGATGCAGTTTCCTCTACCCGTCTTCAAACGTTCTTGTTTCTGTTTTGTGAATCTCTCCTTAGCGCGAGACTTCAAATCGCACCAAAGTACTTGCGGCTGCTTCAATGTTCTACTGTTAGAACTTTGCGCGGAAATGATATAAGAATTTCCTGCCATGCGTCCTCTTTCTTCTTTATGGACTGACTTCGCATCGTTCTTTTTAGCCGTATAGTAACTGCATCAACGAGGTTCTTATCCTTAATTATCTCGATCAATATAACTTTCTCCTGATCAGTGAAATTTTTGTTTCGACGCATACTGGTTTTCTTCTTACTCGCCATAATGCACAGATATGGGACACAGCTGAGTGACCCACACAATGTGATTACAAGTTTGATGCATGATGCTCGTAGATGTCACGTGCTGCAGCAATGTATATAATTGCTTAATGTATTGCTACCGACTTTTGCGCTTGACGGTGTTGCTACTAGGTTGAGAAACCAATTTGCTACCGACTCGAGCCGGTAGTAGCTACAACCGACTTAAATTTTACTACGTCGTATCTTACGACCGAGTTGAGCAACCCATCCTGTATTCCATATTTGTCGAATCAGAAAGAAATCATAAAATATACGTGCTCATCGCATCGTGTGTCATCAGCACTGCAGTTGTACCTCCTTTCCCGATCTGAATTCTCGTCGCGTAAATGCTGCTATTCGATTCTTGAACAAGATCATTGCAAATCAAAATCATCCACTGCATCTTTTGTGTCCAGACTCAACCGCTCGATATGGAGGGCTCCTTCAACCTATGTGTCGAACTTCATGCCGGCGTAACTTCTTCTTTCCGGCTACTGCTAGCATTGCAAACAATACTGTGATTGATTGACGAATCGTTCAATTGCTTCACCCTAATAGCCTTGAATTGCATTTGTTTGTCTAATTACTACCGACTGTATCATTATCTTTCTGTCTTATTGAAATGTATTTTGTACAAGTTAAAATACGAGTTAAACATGTCTGAGATAGACAGTCTTCTTCGCCTGTTTTGCAGCTCAGCTGCAAATGGATAATTACATAATGAACAAAGAAAATTTACAAAGAAATGAAATTGTTTTTTAAAAAAAATTGCAAGAAAATGAACAATAGACAAAGAAAGTGAACAAAGAAAGGATAGAATGATGAAGGACAGAATATAACTTCAATTGTTTCTAACAATAGTCTGTAGATGATTTGAATAGGCTAGGATGCCAGACTTTACAAGAAATTAACAAAAATTCTCTATTTTCGAAAAAAGGCGAGCATCTTATCAGAGATACGTGAAAATTCACAGTCACTGAAAAATTCAGAGATTCGCAGCTATTGGAGTCTCTTAGCAATATCAAGAATGTCATCAGATGGTCCAGGACCTCCACCGGTAAGGTATGCAAATTCTCTACTGACCGCCTGACTTACATTGCTCTTTATCTTGAAATTTTGACGTAGAATTAGCTATTTCCTGAACTCCATTTCTTTCTTCATTATTCATTTCTAATCTCAAATGAAGGAGCAGTAAGAATGCATAGTGAAATGTGAAGTAATTGTGAAACATTAGCGCTACCCAGGTGACTTGTTCCCGCACGATAATGGCAAATATCTTAGCTATCTTAGCTGATCGACTTTTTGCGTATTAACATGTCTCATCTGAATTGAGTTGTCTATTATATACGAAATATGTATAATGGCAAATATGAAAGACAATCTAGGAACTTCTGCATTAGATGTCTGCTTCTTAAATTTCTTTATTCCACAGATACCAATTATCTTCCTAACTCTGATGGTTCATCTGTTATTCCAATCAGATATTAGAGTTCAGTCCCCAAGAAATGACAATAAGTTGTGAAAGCGTGGCAGATAGAAGTTTGTTACTGTACCTTATTTATATGCAATCATTTCTGTATCACACTTACAGTCCGAGCTAATCAACATGCTTTGCTCTGGTTTCCTGTACATTCTTTCATGTATCGTTTTACATCAGATCACATCAGCACTCGGAGAGAATTTGGCATTGGGGAAACTAACGAGTCAAAGCTCAACATCCAGATCTCGCACGTCTAACTTGGCAGTGGATGGAAGCCCAGAGACCAGTTCTTGTTCGCAGACACGTCTTGGCGCTTCTCCTCATTCTTGGAGCGTTGATCTGGGAGCACAATATTATGTGAAGGAAGTCATAATATTAACCCCTCCGCTTTTACTAGCTAATACCGATTCAGCAGAAGTATATTTAAGCGCAGTGACGAAAGCCACTTGGTCGACCAGGTTCAGCGATCAACATCTGTGCGCTGGACTGCACTTTTCCACAGGCCAACATCGTTTCAGATGCAACAACCATCAGGGCCGGTATGTGACCATTTTGAAGAACGAGCCTATGGGGATGAAACTATGTGAAGTGCAGGTGATTAAAGGAGGTAAGTAACATAACTATTGTATCAACTTAAAAATAATTGAGTCAGGACTTTTTAGGGAAAAATTTACAGCACAAATTTTGGTATTCCGGATTTTGGGTATTCTTCGTCGCAGAAGAATCGTTGAACTCATCCGATCAAACGTTGGGATACCCTAACGTATTTAAAAATCAGCAGTTATCTTAAGAAATTGTAATGAAATTGAAGCGTAATTGAGTATGAAATAAGAGTAATTTGTGATTGTAGTCAATCACATTTCAAGAATAATTGACACAAGTCTGTTTGTTACACTGGAGCATACATGTAACTCCGAAAATCGTTGGTTCTACGAGCGAAGAGAATCACAAAATCTGAATTTTTTTGTCGAGAAACGAGTTTATGGCAAGGGGTCAAAAACTTTCAATCAGGATATGCATAGGAATAAATTTTCTAAGACGAAGAAGCTCCAAACCATCAATGTCCTTCACATAGTCTTATTTATGAACTTGAATTCCAATCATATCTGTCACCTCGTTCTGTGACAGATATTTTAATGTGTCGAACTCAAATTAAATCATGTGATTTTTACTTGTTTTTCATTGTGAATGTTATGCGTCTGTCATGTCGTAACAAAGCTTATGACTATTATTGTGATCATCTAATAAACTCATATTCACTAGCGTCGCCACGGGGGGGCAAGGGGGGGCAGCTGCCCCAACCTTTGGTAGCAGTAGACGATGTCATCATTTCCCTTTCTGTTATTCGTGGCTTCGCGGCGACAGCTATGTAGTCATTGCGTGAGCGTGTTTGTCGAGGTCGAGGTCGATCACTTCAAGCTACCTCTACCACATACACATGTTATCCCAATGGCGTTTATTTAGGAACATGCCTACTACCAACTACAACAATTTTGCCTTCACATTTCTCCCAGTTACGATATTTGTACCAGGTCCTGTTGACTTTGCCAGTAACAACAACCTCTGTTGAAAGAGGATTTTCACGGCTTGCCACAATCAAAACTAAACTTAGGTCAACAATGGGGCAAGAGCGTTTAGAAGCTCTTCTTTTTGCAGCTGCGGAAAAAGACATTTTGATCAATCTCGACGGTGACACATTAGTTTCCCGTTTTGCTGGCAAATGTGATAGACGACTGAAATTAGGATAAGACTTGTCCTTCTGGTTACCATAAGTTGTATGAGGTGGTTGGATGTAAATTGTTGATTTCCAAAGTAAAAAGTCTTATCTAGTTCAACTTAAAACGTTTTCTGGATTGTCAGTATGTGTAACTAATACAGTACAAACTTTATAAGGTTATATATAAGGTACATAGTAGGCCTATATATATATATTCGTAAATTTAGGCAGCAAATTATTTTTGAGACATGTATTGCAGAAAAGCAAATCGCAATCAATTTTAGATAACTTAAGGTAATATTTTTCAAATGATCGATAAATTGATTTCACTTCGGAACTAGAAAACTTAAAAGCGGCTTTAGAAAACCATTTTACTGCAAAAATATTTATACCGGCGCTTCGGATATTTACACTATCCATCATCAGGGAGTGAAATAATTAGGACATAATACACTGTACATTTAAGTAGGAAACAAATTTCAAACTACATATTAGGTACTTGAAAAATCAATGTCCTGAAATATTTACAAAGATAGCTAATGACACACTACCAAAGTTAATAGAAGGATATCTACTAAAACTATAAAGAAATCTAAAGAAGAATAAGGATGAAGTTGCAAAACTAAGAGTCGCCTTGTCAAGCCTTGATCTTGCCGATTGAGCTGGGGTTGGAGGCTTTTGATGAGCAAATCCTCAGCAATTTCAAGATCACGTTGTCTATTGTATTTGGCTATTTGTCATGTTCTTCAGCATAACCATATATCCTTTTTCACCGTGTGTTTGCAGATGGTCTTTGATTGCACCGTTCGAGACATGTTGCTTGCAGCGATGTTCGAGGGCATTAGTTGTGTAACCAATGTAAGCGACACCGTTACAAGTGTCATGTGGGCACGTGAATTGGTAGACAACATGATGCGGCTCGGATTTTGCTTGCACTGATGGTTTCAGAATTGTCTTAAGACGTTTCGGTCTGTAGTAAGTTCTTACTTTTACTTGAACAGATGGCAGTGTTGGAATAACATTATTCTTGATAATGGCTGTCAATCGTTGCTCTTCAATTTTTGCCGATGTACTCCATTGACTTTGGTAGTAAAAGCTGATTGTATCTTCTGCATTTTTAAGATCGATATTGGTTTGTATTCGCTTTAGATAATTTTGTATTGTTTGATCAATTAAGTTTTGGGGAGAGTTGTTATTTACAAGAATTTGCTTGATAACATCAATTTCATTGGAAAATTCTTTCCATGTTGATGATAGTCTATATGCACGGTTTATGTATGACTTGACAACAGCTTTCTTGTATGTTTCAGGGCCAAAGCAGTCATAGTCGAAGTGAAATCAATTTATCGATCATTTGAAAAATATTACCTTAAGTTATCTAAAATTGATTGCGATTTGCTTATCTGCAATACATGTCTCTCATATATATATATATATATAGGTCAAATGCAAATGCTATAAATAATACAAAACATAAACGTACGGAGAATCAAAACTCAAAATTAACTTAAACGCCAATCGATTTCTGCCGTCTACGACGGCTTCTCAAGGCAAACTGATGTATTATAACCAAATACAAAATATTGAAATCAATGATATCAAAGCTAACGAATACGTACATAGTATATAGTGTGGTAAAAATAAAAATACTAAATTACATAGAATGTCAATACGTGTAACTAATACAGTACAAACTTTATAAGGTTATATATAAGGTACATAGTAGGCATATATATATCACGGTTTTTGTTGTATTATATTATTATTATTAATTTATATTATTATATATAAGGGTTGAATAGTTTGATATAACTCTTTTCTGCGAATAAAAAAGCCTTTATGTTTTCATTACTACAATTAGCTACTTGCCAATAGGCCGACTGACGTTTTGATGAATATCCTTGCCCCCCCCCAACCTGAGATTCCTAGCGACGCCAATGCTCATATTAGATAATAAAGCACTGATATATCAAATAGATTGAATTCATTGAAAGATATGTTGCAAAATACTTGACAACCTTTAGACATTCTAACTTTTAGAAATAAAAATGAAGCACTTTTCTTCCCAGATATGTTTTGCTATATTAGATCATACATCTAGAGAAAGATTGTTTCTATAGGACTAAATAGGGGATTAGCAACTGAGTCGAAATGGCCTGTATCAGGGTTGGAACAGGTCGGTTTCGATGACGCCGGCTACCGGCCCGGCCTTGGCCGCCAAAACCCCAGCTGATTCCAATCCTGGTCTGCATACATTTGAAAGAGTTCCTCCAGATTTGACTCCTTCTTTTCCGTGGTCAGGCATCCTTTGAACGAAGCTTTTTTGTGAGCATGGATCAAATGAGTACTTTTCCAGTAAATCACTTGTTGTTCAGCTACTCTTCATTGACCACTTTAACGTCGAAAATGAACGTTAACCTGAAATAGCAAGTATATATAGGTGGAGTGTCGACCCAAAGAAATGTCTGTTTATAGTGAATTTTTCTATATGACAGGATTCAGTTTTTACGGAGATTATGTTCCTGCAGTACAAAAATTATTTGAGCTTTTTTAAAAAGTTAATGTTTTTCAATTTACATAGCACCGACATGAAGCCCCTTTATAAGTTGTAGGAAACAGGTTGGATGTCAAAGGGAATGCATATCTGCTAACAAGCATCTTGATTAAGTGGAAATAGCTGATGATCAAGGAAATTTCATGAACTACATCATAATGCAAGTTCCTGTAAGTCTCTTCAAGAAAAAGTTGAGATCTTATGAGAGCTTCTTGACTGAGTTGCCATGTTTCTAATTCAATTTTCATCGGAATGATTTCATGATTCACAACAAGGCGTCACTTCTTGAATCTGAACAGTAGTGTGGACCCATTTACATATTTTAAAGCTCATTGTGATCAGTTTCTTCTTTCTCAGCTTTCTCTTTCAGTGGCAGTTTGTGATGTGATCACGCTGAAGAAAATGATCTTGTAATAAAGCTGAGCTTTTAGTATTAGCGCATCGAATTGCTAATTTTGCAAACTATATTACTTCTCCTAGTTGTGGTGATATGCAGGATTTGTGAAATACTATCA
The DNA here is from genome assembly GCA_907163375.1 of Prostheceraeus crozeri. NCBI lineage: Eukaryota > Metazoa > Platyhelminthes > Polycladida > Euryleptidae > Prostheceraeus > Prostheceraeus crozeri. Next base: position 144,787 of record CAJQUW010000007.1, read on the forward strand.
TGATCAGTCAAATTCGTCTACATCTCTCCTAAAGTGTAAAAATTTGCATATCTCACATGTGGTACTGGGTCTGGGTTCATGTTTATTTAATGAAATCGAAACTGTATACATATTGGGGATCTATTAGATGCTGAGTTGATACCTACTCTATGGTTAACCTTGGAATTGCTGCCACCATCCTAAAAATTGAAGTAGTTAATGAAGGAATGATACCATCTTTAGAAGAAAGCGAATAGAGAATACATGTTATCGTCGTACAACTCATCTGATTTTTGCAGTTGTCGGTGATGGAGCTAGCTCAGCATGCTAACTACAGATGGTCACTAACAAACTTGTAGTTTGTGTGACTGCTGATATTCATGAATGCATATTTGTAGGAAAACGCATTTGATTATAGTTAGATGTATGGGAACCGCAGCAATATTCAGAAAAAATAATCCAGGGTAACAATCCATATTAACTCCAGGAATTCAACAAAATATGTTTATAACGTAGAAGCACGTACTTTAAACTATGTGCTTTTATAGATGCATTTGTTTCACTAATTCTGAAGTACGTGCATTTTGAAAAAATATCTCCTATAGTTAACAAGATTCAAAATTAAGGATTTTATAAGATGACAGTAAAAGGCATAAAATTCATTTTCGACTACGGTAAACCCTCATACTTTAACACTAGCACTACCGGCGCTTTGGTTAACCATTAACGACCAACACGGCTCAGTTGACCCATGTTATTTTTTATTCTGATATGCAATACTAAAGGCAGTATATAGGGCCCGTGTGTAAAACTATTTAGTGTGTTAAGTTATCCGACATAGTCTGCGCACAAGTGGCCTTTACAGTGTAAATTGTTCAACATGCATATGCAATGTATATAGGCCAACCGGTATACCTTTGGGCATAGATGGATAGCCCGGTCTAACTATGCCCTGTGTAGCGAACTGATAAACGGATATGCATAAATTACGGATTAGTATATTAAAGGTATGGGTGATAGCTTGCGGGTATGCTTATTCATCTCATGATGTCAAGCTATGGGCCTATTACACGCAGGCCTACATGCAAATCTATACATTGTTGCATACCTATGCTACAAATAAATTTTATCCAAAATTCACGATGTAGTAATATGTCAAAAAAGCACAATTACAAGACGCAATTTTTGCAGAGTTGCGGCAACATATATAATTGTTCCACAAGTTTGACATGATGATTTTTGTTTTATTGGTCTTGCAAACTTGACAACGAGCTCTTTTTCAAGGCTCTGATTGGAACACAATACTGGTTGGGTCTTCAGTACTGAGGTAGAAGTGCACACTTTCCTGATGAAAGCA
>CAJQUW010000008.1:0-155000 GCA_907163375.1 Prostheceraeus crozeri
ATGATTTTTATTAAAAAGTGCTGAACGTCTATCGCTATATTATCCTTCCATTTTCGGTTGACAGTCTAGTGAATTTGATGCCGGGATTTCTTCGTTATTCACCATTCAACTTTCACCATAAAAAGAAAAAAATTGAAATTGCTGTGGTACTTGATATGTAGCACATAGGGTTTTCGTAGCTTTGTTCTCTGCTCACTCTCGAAGTATATTCCTTCTGTATCATGCGGGCCTATTAATTGTAGGAAAAGGATAGCAATAAATTCTTATCTGCAAAAGGTTTTGCTATAGACTTTAGTATACGGTGTTACGTTGTTTCGTTCGTTAGCTATTGCGTTCGTTGGTGGTGTTGTGATGTATGTTTGACACGTAAAGGGATGGGATATATGATTATAGCGCTTATTTAGAGTTGTTAAGACTTTGGCCTTTTTGTCTAAGTGGTTTCATACGTAACGGCATTGCATATTTTGACCATATCGTTTACACCTACTGGGTGTGTATCGGTTAGTGTTTTATGCCTCCGAATTTTTTTCCTTACGCGTCGAGGTGCGATAAGTCTGTGTCTGACCTATACACGTCGCCACTTATGTACAGCGAACAAATTTATACTTTTTTTGTTTAGTACCGTATGGCAAAATGTGGTAGGAAGATAGGTTTTTAGCAAAGACTAACACGGAAAATGGCGAAACGTAAAATGTCGAAACGTAAAAGTCAAAAGTTTTCTTCAGCCATTCAAGCTCTCCGACGAATGAAAGCAAATCAGCGATACAATGCTATACGACATGCTAACGATAAATTCATTTGTGAAATTATTTCTCATGTGAGGAAGTTGAGGACGTTGTATTTTTCGCGCACATTTTAATAGGATAGTTTAAACCCAACAACAACAAGAACATTAGGGTGTATGAAAGACAAACACTGGAAAAACTCATAGATTAAGAAACAAACAGGAAGGAGGAGGTGGAGGAGGGGGGTGCGGTGGGTGGGGGCGTGGGGGGTGGGGGGTTGGGGGGGGGGGGGGGAGGCGGTGGAAATAGACAAAGGCACAGCTCAACAGAGAGAAAGCTAAACAAACGTAATAAACAAACAACATCACTAAAAGCATCAACCAACAAAAACAAAAAAAACCCAAGAACACATGACAACGGGACAACCAGAAAGCAACGAAGACAATCTAAAAAACACATCACAAAACAACGGAGAAGACCATAGGACACTCAAACCAGTAAGGGGAAAATAAGGGGTGGGGGGTAGGAGCGTTGGTGGGGGGGCTTTTGTTGTTCTTTTTTTTTGTTATGTTTTGCTGGGGAGACTGCGTGTGCTTATTGCTTCCTATAGTTTTTTGTATTGTTTTTTTCTTTTTTGTATTTGTTTTGTTAGAAATTTGCTCTTCGTTTTTATTTGTTTGTTGTTTTATGGTTTGTTGTGCCGTGTAATCAGTCCAAGTCCTTAATGGTCGCCCTGCTATTGTATAGAGGTAAACTAGGTTTTACACAAAAGGGCGGTTTCCTTTCAGCAATACTTCCAATGATAGCTCCTGCCGTGGGCAACCTATTGGGAAATATCTTTGGCTCTAAGCGTTAATTATGCAAATGTTGAGTCTCAAAGTAATAAAATGGATTTCAGACTTCAATGTGATAAAGTTCTGACTGTATCAGGTCCATCTCATGCAGGTAAAACTGTTTTCACGCTGAATTTATTGGATAGAAAGAAGGGAGTTGTTTAAGAAACCTATCAATCGAGTGATTTGGTGTTATGGTATTTATCAACCGTCGCTGTTTCAGGAATTGCAAAGTCGCAACTTATTCGACATGAAGGAATTATTCCAGTGGATAAACTTCAGTCTAATGATGTTGTTGTATTGGATGATTTATTAAAAGAAAGTAAGAATTCAAAAGATGTTACAGATATGTTTACTCGCGCAGCACACCATAAAAGGTGCTTTATCATCTATATTACACAAAATTTGTTTCCTGATGGAAAAGAAGCTCGTACACGAAACCTGAATACACACTATTATGCTATTTTCAAGAATCCGCGAGATAAAGTCAATTTGAAATTTTAGCGCGACAAGTTGCACCCAGAGGATCAAAAGCCTTAATTGAAATTTTTCAAGCAGCTACTGAAAAACCATACGGTTACTTATTCATTGACTTTACGCAAGAGTGTCCGGAAGAATTTAGATTTCGAAGTGATATTTTGAAAACTCCCATGATTATCTACAAACTATGAGTTCTTATTCTCGCATGATTGTTATTCCTCAGGATGAATATGTACAATTGACTGCCATGCAGCAAGTAAAGCAACCTCTTGCAAATCAAATGTATATGAAAGAAATAGATTATCAGCAAAATGTTCACATCAAAGATCCACATCGTGCTGTATTATTACAATCGGAAACTGTTGAGCAATTGAAAAACTTGAAGAATAAGATGCGTGACTCTGTATCGACTGCTACACCTTTAGCATCTCGCGCACATGCCAAATCTCTTTTCAATAGTATTGAGCCCCATCTCAATGTAAATGATAGAGGAGAAATCATTACAGATGAAAATAAAGTGATTGATGCTTCACGTTATGAAGACTTGATTCAGTATGCGACACGTAGAAAGCGCCGTCAGGGCTATGTTCCACCTGGTTGGTCATACTTTCTTAAACTATTGAAAAAGCATAATGTGCCAAAATTTGCTTTGAATAATGAGACATTGAAAGAACTTGATTCAACAGTGGCTACTACTCCAATGCTTCAGACGATGAAAATGCCAACAAATTGGTTTAAGGCGTCACCCGCTACATCCCCTCCCACACTCACTAAGCAAACAAGAGGAAGAACTCGACGTAGATCTACATCGCCACTAAAACTGGTAAAAGGATAACGTCAAACAGCTCCTCCCAGGAAATACATGTTCTCAGATTATTAATATGAAGCAGATGTGTTGCTTGCCATGTAATGAGCCACCAGAGGTGAATGTCGTTGTCACTTGCACTTGCTGCGCCAGCTCTCATAATGAAACCCCTAAGCAATGTGAACACGATCGCAAAACCGCTAAAGCTAAATGCTGCAGTTGTTGTAAATGTAGAAAGGGAAGAAAACAAAAAGATGAGAAGGAGGAAAAAGAGTCAGTCGTCATCGACTGAACGTTTGAAGTCAATCTATTATGATGTAAAACATCCGGCAGGATTTGCATCTATCAAGAAATTATCAAAAGCGAGTGGTCTTCCACAATCACAAGTGAAACGATGGTTAAAGGGTCAGGCTACCTATACACTCCACAAACAAGCGAAAAAGAAGTACCGCACCCGCCATTATATTGTTCATGACATCGATGAACAGTGGCAAGCAGATTTGTGCGATGTTGCCTCCATTTCAAAACATAACTCGGGCAATAATTTTATTTTAACCGTCATTGATATTTTCTCGCGTTATGCGTGGGCTCAACCTTTAAAAACTAAAGAAGGGAAAGGAGTAGCAAAAGCATTCCAAACAATTTTTCGAGAAGGTCGCATTCCAAAAAGAATTCAGAGTGATCAAGGAAAAGAGTTTGAAAATCAGCATGTGACAAGATTATTTGAGAGGCATGACATTGAGTTGTTTAGTGTAAAGAGCGCTTATAAAGCTGCACTCGTTGAACGTTTTAATCGCACATTAAAAAATCGCTTGTGGCGACATTTTACTGCCCAACTTGACACAAAATTGGACAAAGGTTCTACAAGATACACTCCATGCCTACAATCACTCTATCCATCGTTCTATTGGACTCAGACCAGTAGATGTAAATGCTGACAATGTAGATAAAGTGCGCGAATCATTCCAACGTAAACGCACTCATGTGAAAAGTGATGTGAAAATTGGCGATAAAGTTCGTATCTCAAAAGTGAAAAGTGTTTTTGCTAAAGGGTACCTCCCGAATTGGACAGAGGAGGTATTTACAGTATCAAGGATTAATCAAAAAGACTCTCCGACCACCTACAAGTTGAAAGATTACGATAATGAAGAAATTGAGGGTAGCTTTTACCGCGATGAGATTGAGGTAGTCACTGAAAGTGAAACATATTTGGTAGAGAAAATCATTCGATGTAAAAAACGGCAAGGTGAAGAATGGTGTCTTGTTAAATGGACTGGTTATCCTTCAAGTATGAACTCTTGGATGCGTCGTGCCGACATCTTTCATCTAAGTGATCGACAGTGATTCATGCAAAGTTGTAACTAACAATGTTTAGGGTTTGAGCTATGAATCCAACTGCCTCATTTTATTCACGACCCTCCTACGTAAGTGGTGGAGGACAAAATTTACATCGGTGCTCGCCGCCAACGTGGAGGTAGCATACTTGGTGCACTGAAATCTGTTGTAGCACCTCTCATATCCAATGTCGGTAGATCTTTAAAACGAAATGTTTTAAGTAATGCCGTTGGCTTTGCTGGTGATGTTGCTAGTGATCTTTCCAGAGGTAGAAGTTTTAAGAGCAGTTTGTTGAATCGTGGGAAGGAACGCGGTTTAAAAACATTGAAGCAGACCATTGCTGGTGTTACTCAAGGAAAGAAATCACCTAAACGAATGAGAAAAGGAAGGAGGAAACATCGCGGAGCTGGTAAGGTGCGATCTTCAGTCAAAAGGCATTCACGCAAACGTCGCAGAGGCTCTAATCATTCATCAGGCGCTAAACGACGACGCTGCTATAACTTCTAATCATGGAGTGTAAAACTTCCGGTTTTTGTTTGTTCGATCAACAAGCCATACAGACAGATATTCTTAGTTCAAGTATTGTAGATTATCATCCTCGAACAGCTGAGAATGCTGGCCCCATTGAATTTGTTATTCCTGGTGGTAGTGATGACTACATAGATTTGAGTTATGCGATGCTTGATTTGAGGTTTAGAATTCAGCAAGCAGATGGAACTGCTATTGACGATGCACATTAAGTTGGACTGAACAATTTACCATTGACTACATTACTTCGCGATGTTTCTCTAACGATTGGAGAGCAGCAGGTGGAAGGTGGTCAAAGCGATTATCCTTATAAATCATATTTCAATCATGTATCACAGTTTCATCCAGCAGCACAAAAAAGTCATATGGAAGCCATGGGATGGTACAGAGATGAAGCAGGAAAATTTGATGTTGAAACAAACAGTGGCTTTGTAAAGCGATCTGCTATGATTAAAGATAGTAGAGTATGTCAGCTATATGGTCCGCTGAATTTAGACTTCTTTAGACAGTCAAAGTTTTTACTCTGTAATACCAGCATGCGACTCAAGCTGACATTGAATAAGCCTGAATTTGCGCTGAATGCATTTGCTAAAGTTGACAATTTTAGAATTCATGTGGAAGATATTGCACTTTACATTCGTCGAGTAGTACCGAATCCAAGTGTCATTAGAGGACATGCTGAAGGTCTTAACCGCCAAAATGCCATTTACCCCGTTCAGCATACAAAGCTTCTCACCTTTACAATTCCGAAAGATCAAAAGAGTTTCATGAAAGATGGCCTCTTTCCATCGGAAGCACCGAAGCTCCTCATGGTGGCAATGGTTGAAAATGATGCATTTAATGGTAATATAAAGAAGAATCCTTTCAATTTTAAACACAATCAGTTAAGTGAAATTGCTTTACGTGTTAATGGTGTGAGTCATCCTGGTCCACCCTACAAACCAGATTTTGCTTCGGATCAATTTATGCGCAGTTATGTTGATTTTATGGATGTCTTTGGCTTTTACAATACGGATGATACCAACGGACTGACTATGAAAGAGTTTAAGAGTGGATATACTATTTATGCATTTGATTTGACTGCTGACAGCGATATTAGTGCACCCTATCGTCAAGCGAACGTGCCTCATAATATTCGTTTGGATTTGACGTTCAAAAGAACACTACCTGAGACGATCAATGTATTAATTTATGCAGTCTTCGATTCAAATATTGAAATTACAAAGTATCGTGACGTGATTCTTCAGTATAATCGTTAATGAGTTGGTTGACTGCTGACGATATTAAGACTAAAGTGCAGCGTAATGCAGACGAAGCGACGTTGAAAGCTTTCGATAATGTCTATTCACTCGATACCTTACCACCTGCAGTAAATCACTATCCCATCTTTATTGTGCTAAACACTCATTCACAGAATTTAGGCGGTGAGCATTGGAAAGCGATCTTTATTGGAGAAGACCGACGTGGTGAACTATTTGACTCTCTTGCTCAACCTCCAAATATACCAACACAGCAGTGGTTGAGAAAACATACGCGTCAATATCAGCGAAATGAACGCATACTACAACATCCACTTTCATCAACGTGTGGTGCTTTTGTACTGTACTTCATCTTAAAACGTTTACATGTATCTCGATTTGCATCTGTTATTCAAAACTTTTCATGTAATCCATCCTCTAATGAAAAAATGATTTGTAAGTTCTATCATGATTTGAAATAAAAACATCATGTTGGAAAAATTGTTTTTTATTTTACAATCCGCTGGGTACGTACATACTCAATGAGATAGTCTAGGATCATATTTGCTTGTTCATGAGATTTTAGTCCAGTAATGATCACTTTACTATTATGAAAGATTGCCACATGCACAGGCAACCAACAACTAATGAGAGCTGCAGGAAAAAGTTCGGGTTCATAACACAAACTGTAACTGCTGGTACGAATCTTCAAAAATGATAGACTGTCACTCAATTGAGTAGAGATCACCATATTGTCCACAGTCAGATTCGACATCACACACCTCTCCCTCTTCCATATCCGACGTAGTAGTCTTTGTAGCTCTAAGCGCATTGACTGCGCCGATGAATGAGAAAGGGCGCCGAGAATCTGTACAGTCCTATTTGGGAAGAGTTGAAGATTCCGTGAATTGTTCATCTTCACCACTAACATTTGAGGACGGCCCGGGTAATACTTGCTGTTTGGAAGCTGTTGGCGTAATGTTGTGAGATCGATTTTGGTGTAGAGTCTGAAGCGACGGAGAATGTTGACGATGGTGTAGCGATGGCGCTTCATGATGAAAGAATGAGTAAATTGAGCGATGTACCTTTCTTTTATACTTTTCCCAACTACCTTGATGAAATGTGAAGTTAGTATGAAGTTGGGAATGATAGAGTTGAATTCGCCGATTGTTGACGCGCAGCCAGATGCGATTTCCAATACGTGAATGTCTTTTCATATAGAAGTATTTCAAGTCCTTCATGATATGATGTAGAGATTGAAAATGACGATAAGATAAAACAAACTCTCTTCTCACATTTCCAGTTGAATCTTTGAAATAGACGTTTCGATCATGATCCGTTTCAATACGTTGTAGGGAATCTAATTTCCAACTCATGGTGCGTGGTAATCATATCTGATTAAGATTTGCATAGTAGGGCGATGAACTCACGACGAATAAATGTCATGATGGAGCGATGTATGTATCTTCTATACTTCTCCCAATTGTATTGCGAAATGAGAAACAGTTTGCGGAATGAGAATGGTAGATTTGAATTTCATTTCTGTAATGTTGAAGCCAAACTTGATCACCCAAGGAGATGAATCTTAATGTTTCAAAATATTCCAAATCCCTCATGATATCATTGAGGTTGACAAATTGTCGCCATGTTAATGTAATTCCTCTTGATGTATGACCATGAGAATTTTTGAAATGTACGTTTCCATCACGATCAACTCTGATATATTGTAGAGAGTCCAAAATCCAAGTCTTCATGATGTTATGCAAAGTTGCAGATTAGCAATATAAAAATGTCGTTTTATCATATTTTGCTTAGCAATGCGGCTACAAAGAGATTTACTAGTAATCGAGCCGCACTCTTTTCTACTCCCATTGATCATGCACAACAGCTAAATGGGAATTGGGAAGTGGGTGTCACTCAACTTGTTTATAGCAACTGTGTCTATACTTTTGATCATGAGGTGATGACTATTAATATGAGGCGTACAGCTGCTTATCAATGTGAAAAGGGGTGCCGAGTATACATTCCACAGTGGCCAAAGAAAGATCTCTTATCATGTAAAAAGTTTATATATGATTTCTTGAATAAAGCGTGTAAACATATTGTCCAATTTACTCCGCACAATGATGATTATAATTATGTACATCATGTAGTTGAGAAAGATTGGATTGTTGGTTTAAGTCCAAGTTTAAGAAATGATTTAGGCTACCTCGCTAGCGCCTTGACAAGCTATGATAATTTTAACGTTAATTACCACATAAGTGGTCATAAACAGTTAATATATCGAGAGGAAGCTTATTATGTAGATCTTATTCCAAGAAATGAGAAGACGTTGGTGAAGAAGATTGTGATTAAGCCAAGAAAGACAAACATGACTCCTGAAACATTATTGAAGAAATTTAATTATCTCCTTCGAGTTGATGACAAACAAGTGGCAACATTGACTTATATTAAATCATCTAATCATATTGCAATAAGCAAATTAAATGATGATGATCTAGTATTAGTTTGTTCAAAAGATTTTCATCAGTTCTTACGACATCGTTCTGCAGCTGTTCATGGAAAATCTGATAAGCAACATTTACCATGTGAAAGGTCAAATCAATTTGATACAGAATGGGCCGTATCTTTATACAGAAAGTGTGTAGAGCCTTTTGGTGGTTTCTTACATGAAACAAGAGTGTTGATGCCTCGCATTATTACTTCGGTTAAATTGGTTGTAGATTATTTAAATGAAGTGATTAATGAGCAACATATTTCATTTTCTGAAAAAGAAGGTACTTTGTCTCTCACTATAAATGGAAAAGGTATTGAACTAATTATGGATAAAACTCTAATGGACATTTTGGGTTTTGATCAAAATATCTTTAAAAGTGGTACTGTAACCAAAGCTAGCGCAGACATGTCGCTATCGCGTCGTATTAACTATTTTCAGATATATTCCAATATTGGTGAAGATGTACGTGTGGGAGATGTTGAAGCTCCATTGCTAGCAATGATACCATACCAGCCAAAAAGCTGCAGTATTTTATCTGAGCATACTTTCAAGAAAGTGCATTATACAAAGCTGAAATCAAACTACATCCCACAAATTGATATTGCCATTTATGATGATGCTGGTGCGTTGATTCCTTTTCATAAAGATGCTGTGACAAGTATTACACTCCATTTCCGAATGAAGAGTTAATGCAAAAGTATGCTAATATATTTTTCCAATGTGAATAATATGGAAAGTGAAAATAAGGACTCGTTTCTAATCTACTTGCCCAGTAATGCTTCTATGAATAAATTTCCCAAAAATAAACCATCAGACTATCGAGTAGAATTAAATCGGCCACTGCATTTAGAAGGTGAATGGGAAGTTGGCGTTTCTAGTATTTGCTATGATAGCAATATTCAGAATGTGAATGATTTGGAAGAAATGATATTGACTCCTCGCACCCATGATGGAATAACGATGAATAATGCATTTCAGTTCCCATACAATTTAACATCAGATGGAAAGTGGAACTATGAATGGATTCAGATAAAATCAGATTCTTATGAGCCATTTGGGAATGAGAAAATTATTAAGGCATTCAACAGTGGTAATACTTCCATCATGAAGAATAAAAATCAGAAAGCTTATGAGTTTACTATCTATCATTGGAGTGGGAGACAGTTCCTCCGCTTTCATTCTTTTACTAAAGGTCTTACGCTGAGGTTGGATAGTGAATTCTATCCACATCTTGGTTTTGGTCATGGACTACATCTAACGTCAATTGCTACTGCAAATGTTAAAAAAGTTTATTCAACTCGAATCAACAAATTTCATTATAGATTTAAAATATTTGATGAAGATGTTGTAGAATGCGAAGAACGCATCATTTTGAAAAAGCGTGGTGTTCAACCTTTATCACTTATTGAGTTAGTAAAACGATGGAATGAGACTGTGGGTAAGAAGTATGGAGAGAAAATTATGGCGGACAAAAATAAGTTGGTTATTCAGAAATATAATGACAAACTTACAGTTTATTTCTCTCCAACCTTGCGTCATTTTGTAAGACATTATACGCCTATTATTGGAAGCGGTGTGGTGTATGGTTCTCATGAATATCACACTAAAGCTGATTCAGTTAATGATGAATGGTGGGTGGACATCTATGGCGATCGCATCAAGAAAATTTACCAGTCTTATGAAGAATCTAAAGTTGCTATCAATATAATGCCGCGTCTATATCATACAGTTGAAAGCTTCATTCATGTAGTAAATCCTTATATACAACAGAAGTTGAAGCATGTGATGAAAAGTAAATATGATGTAAAGACACACCACATTTCGTTTTCAATTGAAAAACAACGCGTTGTTCTGAAACTGGGTGATGACATTCAATGTCAATTGAGTAAAAATTTGAAAAAACTCTTTGGCTTTTCAATGCTACAAACTGTGTTTGCTGCTGCGCATACGATTGGTATAGAAACACCAATGACACTTGATAAACATGAACAACACCTTTACATTCAAAGTGATTTGATTTTACCTATTTCTGTTGGCGAGAAAAAAGAATACATTTTACGTGATTTCATTCATGATAAAGACGCTTCATATGGAATAGTCGAGAAGATGTTTGAATCTATTTTCTATCATCCCGTCGTCAAACAAACTATACCCTCTATTGCTATCAAAATTACCAATGGTTTACAAGAGTGTATCCATGTGAAAGATACTAAATCCCTCGTAACTTTAGTGTTTCGGAAAACAAAGTGAAGTCATTGTGATATGTTTATTGAAATAAAAATATGTATATGAAAAAGTCTTTTCACAGATATAGGGGGAATGGGCTGACTGTAGGCATATATTCACAAGGAAGAAACGATCTCATGCGATACATAAAACAACCATGTATATCTACAAAAAGCAACATCAAAATACTGAGTTAAAGTTGATTATGTCAATACATCTCCTGAATGTGGTAGCGTGAGTTTTATTCTTTTGGGTGGAGGTATGTTTGTGTCAGGATGTCCATGTGGAAGAGATGTGTTATGTCCTATCCAACACCTCTTATCCTCCCATGCTGAAAGTGCTCGTTTCTTGAACGTGTACGTTTTCACAGTATGAACTTGAGATATTAAGATTGTCATATTGACAAACGTTATAGTTTTATTTTTATAGGCCTTCTTATAGGACCGATGTTTCATTTTATGAACAATGGATTTTGATATACCTTTAGCACGCTTAATACTATCTGCACATTCTTTTAGTTTCATGGAATACATTTTAGGACGGAGGAGAATCATTTCATCTATTTCCTTTCCTGCTGTTTCATCCTTAAAACAACCAAGTTTGGCTTTATTCTGTATGGAATAGAGTGGATGAGTGGGATTGTAGTTAGATGTATCGAAATATTTTTCTAATGACTTACCTACTTCATTAAAATTTAAATCTTTTTGAGTGGTAATTCCTAAAAAGAAACTATCTGTATCACCACCCAGCAAGCGAACCTCTTTTACGAGAGGGCATGGTTTTAATATTTTGTAGAAGAGTTGATACATTTCAAGCTTGGAATAATCTAAAACGGCTTGCCCAATATAGATGGGTTTGCACAACTCAACTTCTGATTTAATCATTTTAACACCTACAAGATCCTCATCGATGATGTCTCTATCAATGAAAAGAGGTGATGAGGTCAATTTGTGATATTTTTGTTCATCAACGACTAGTTTGTAATTCATACGTTTTCTAACATCCTCCATGGTCTTTCCGAATAGACTATTATTCTTATATTTATAAAAATCCTTTTCAAAATTATTTTGGGCGAGTGCACGTTTTTGACTGTTACTATCTATGTAGGGTTTGAGGAAGGCTTTCTGTCTAAATTTGATAATGCGGTGAACTGACTTTAGAAGCATGCCCATTTCTAAATAGAATTTTAATATGCAGAAGTGTACGAGATAATTTTTCTTATCATATTGGGTGAGTAAAAGTTTGCGGCATGGTTTGTACCTTGGCTGTCCACACTCTGTTAAGTTATTATGAAATTGTGACATGAATGGTGAAAACATATCTTCAGTCACTTCGCCAGATTCAGGTGCGAGTGGGAAATCAGCAGTTTTATTTTTAATACTATTTGGATAAATCAAATCCACTTCAAAATAATATCCCCAATCACCTTCATCTGGAATATTCAGTATGTTTGAAGGGTTGGAGTAATACTCAAGCTCATTTTGATTTAACCAACTAAACTCGGAATGAGGTAGTGGTTTAGACAGTGAACTGCCATATAAATTATTTTGGTCATAGTACTTTAGGTGGATATGATCATCACCTACTGTTTCAGATTTTATATGATGTTTATTTACAAATGTGAGACCACCGCGTATTCCGCGCTCAAATATATTATACATCTCCGGGTCTTGTAAGAGATGAATGGTCTCACCAGTCATTTTAAAGGCTGATTTAAAGGACATGGCTGGTAGACTGACAAAGTGGATAGGATCTAATTTGTCTTCTTCTAATGCCACTCGTCGAAACTCCTGAAAGACATCAGCCAGCAAAATGACATCTAATTCTAAGTAAGCGATCATATAATCGCCAAACGTTTTACAATTAAATTTTAACCATGCCTCTTGAGCATGTTCATAGTCCTCTACTGGACAATCTTCACCCGTCAAATCGTTTTTGAATTTGTCAATGGAAGGAAGGGTTGTTTCATTTAGTTTAGACATTGAGCTAAAATACGCATAAGGAAAGACTCCTTTGCGAGTGATTATTTCATCCGTTAAGTTTGGATAGTGTTTCTTCAAAGTTTGACTATGGGGAAGAAACTTGAGATTACGAACGAGAGAAGCTAGTGACGCTGACATGAATTGAAATGAATCTAAAAATTTTATTTCGAAGAAGACTGTCTTATTTTCTTTAGTTTTATCTACTGGTACTTTTGCTGTCATTGCCATGAATTTTTCTCTCGTTTGTGCTATTACATTAAACTGCCACGATTTCATCTGGCTCAACCCTCCTTTTATGAGCATATGACTGTCATAGCCCTTAAAGTTATGAAAAATGACGGGTAGTACACGACGTCTCAACCTAAGTGAAAAGTTACATTTGGAGCAGAGTGCGTTTCTAAATTTACCAGTGATGTGATCATGATCACGCACTTTCTTAATTTTATCGTCATCAAACGTTTTATGACATTTAGGACAGGATGTGCAACTTTCAAATTTTTGTTTGTCTTCATCTGACATATGTAGTGACTTACGCTGCAATTGGGAATCATATGATTGTTGAAATTTTGCAGCTTTATCGAGAAATTCTAGAAATTTTGAAATGCAATCTTCACCTTGCCAAGTATGCATTTTGTTTTGTCTATTCCTAAAGTGGTCATGCCATACTTCATAGCAGGATATGGCTGCTGGCTTGTGGATGATATCATCAATGTAGCATTCTATGTCTGCGTAAATGACACGCAGGGGACTTAATTCGTCACCATTATCCCTATGTGAAAATATTTTATCTTTGGGCATGCCTTCCATTTGTAATTTACCTCGCTTGCACCATTCATAGTGAGTTTCAAATTTATCTTTACTCCAAAATGAGCGGATGCAGCGGTCGCATACAAAATGTTCACCTCTTTTAGAGTGCCCCAAGTGAGTGTACAAGCGAGAGATTTTGGGAATACCACAGTAGTGCCATTCCTCGCTATCATCTTGTTTTACTAATAAGAGGTTGACTACACGTTCATAACAAGTTGAACGTGAATTATAGCGGGCACCCTTCAACCCCTTCTCCCACACGTGAACGACAATTTTAATCTTATTATGTTTTTCGAACGTTTCTACATCTTTGATTTTCATGTTGTTACTATCACAACCTTCAAAGTCTAGTTCATCCTCTCACTGTCTATAGCTATAGGTGCGATCTCGATGCGCGTTGATATCATTATAGTGAAGGATGGATAGGACTGCATATTTGAAACACTGTGATTTACAATCAACATTGATGACAGCTTTCTTATTATACAACGTTTTTGGAAGTTTAAATGTGCCTCGAGCTGCATGACTTTCTAATAGGGAAATTTTGAATATGGCTGAGTCCACACCATCAAAAATGAGAGCGCTGTCGCGTTGATTGAATTTATCTACATTTGATTTTAAACATTGAATGTGAAAATTTAGCCAAGACTCGCAGTCTACAACTTCGGTTGCGGAAGAGGAAGGAACATGAAACTGTATTCTCTCCGTCACTTGACCCGTTTGAAAATCTATTTTAATATATTTTAGTTTAAGGTAGATGAGCGCCTTCATTCTAAAATTGTCTAAATTATTGAAGAGCGCTTCGATAATGTTAGAATTTTGAAGGAGCCACTCAGGAAAATCTACAATTTGAGTATTGGACTCCATGCAGTAGTCGCGTACTAAATTATTATGTGAAACATTAATGAGGGAGATGGTAGAGGTACCGTTGGTGTAGTGATCATTTGCATGCGTGTGTTGAAGTCTGTGCGAAGATCGCTGAAAGTGACTATCAAAAGAAAGAGGGCACAAATCGCAAGGAAAGGAGATGTCATCGTCAGAATCAACTTCACCTCCGGAGATTGACGCCGCTTTGCGTTGACACACACGTTGTTTGATGTGTCGAAGGAGACTGTGCTTCCTTGTAAACATATGTCCGCAGTCGGCACATTCCCACTCGTTGCCTTGCCGCGAGAGTCCTGAGCTGGAACTCACATCACCTGAAAGAGAAATCATTCTTTCATCTCTGTTCAAGCCTCAGTGTAGTGTTACAACCTACCTTGACTCAATAACTCTAAACTTTCCTCGAGAAGAGAGGGCGTTGGTGATGAAGTTGATGCCTGAAATTGAGGAAGATGCTATTAGTCACACGTTTGAGGGAGATGAGAGATGAAATTTTCAACTTACCATTTCAACGAAATCAAGTTTAAGGTTGATACTTCTACAAGATAGAGACTTCACTCAAATTTGGAATTCACGAGATAGCAGTTCACTTGTACACCTCAAATAATAGTCAAAGAGAGAGATCGTGCGTTCGTCACTTGTATGATTCACAGATTAAATGAAATGACCTGAATGTCACTTTGCTTATATACTTTCATCCTCTTCATTCATTGGATGTTCATTCTGATTGGCTGCTTGTGTATACTTAAGAATAGGAAAAATGTTAAAGTTATCATTATTCAAAGTCAGCATTTCAAAGACAACATGACAAGTCCTCCAACAACACCAAATACCGCATTGGAGTTCTCCTCTCCATATACATCAGCAAAGGTGCTCGTTACACCAAATGCACCAAGAAAGGCGAAGGTGGAGAAGACATACAATCTCGACAATATACGAAAGTTATCATTATCGGAGGAGGATGAAGAGGAGTTGCCCGACCTAACAGGCATACGGTGGAAATATTTACAATATGATGCCGAAGGGGTGATGGAGATGACCAGCAAGTCGCACTTGCATCAAATATGGGAGTGGTACACCCCTAACTCCCAACCGCGAACCGTGGCGGAGTGGGCGTACATTGAGAAAGTGAGGGACGCTGCAGAAGAACGTTTAAAGCAGCTCAACTGTTTTTGTAATCTATGTGAAGCCAGACTCTGGGACGATATTGACGATGAAGACCTTTTGAAATACATGCCATAATAAATGTTTATTTCGTATTATCTTTGCTTTCATACTGACTTACTTGAATGGGGTTTTAGTGAATAATTTAACCATGTATACTTTTTCATTTGGAAATAGTAGCACGCTTAGTCTAACTTGTAAATCTAAAAACATTTCATATGGACGATGATGGTAGATAAAATAGTGTCAAATAAATTAAGATAGCTTACACTTCTTATACAGGGATAGCAATCGACTGCGATCCATGTGTAAAGAGCTTGTTAGACTATGGATGGGCTTAAGTGGATGATTTAACCATGTATACTTTTTCATTTGGAAATAGTAGCACGCTTAGTCTAACTTGTAAATCTAAAAACATTTCATATGGACGATGATGGTAGATAAAATAGTGTCAAATAAATTAAGATAGCTTACACTTCTGATACAGGGATAGCAATCGACTGCGATCCATGTGTAAAGAGCTTGTTAGACTACGGAAGAGAGAAGTGTGTTATGTTGCGTGTGGCGCGTGAGTGTCCTCCCATTTCATTCCATTCATCAATTCGTCTCATTGATAGAGACAGGTAGAACTCATGGTTCTCATAACGTATGCAATGGAAAGTTTTAGGCAACCTTCGACAGTTGGCTAAATGTCGCCCTGGCGCGAATGCATACTACGTTGAGACAGAGGCAATCACTTGCAAACATGACGCAGAGAGGTTTAACAAGATTGACCATTGCCGAATGTCCCTTGCGGTATACATAGCTACGGGTTTCACCGCCGCCCTTTACAGGAACGCCCGTCGAAAGGAAGTATTACACCGAACTGCATTTGCAACGTTCAAGTTGACTGATAGCAGATTCAACTTAATGATAGTATTCGCCAGTCCGAAGACTGCCCAGGGCAAACCGCGAGGAGGTTCTATCATGTCTTGCCCCATGGTGGCCCTTAAGAGAGCCGATGGTTCGTTCTCGGGGACGTGAATTTGACTATTGACTGGAATAGTCAATGGGTATGACGCTTAGGTTGTCGTATACCCTATACCGCCTAAGCCGTGGTGGTGCATCTGGCACCTTTCGGATGCGAGTGGTATTCGGAGTCCACACCTCATCCGTCCAAATGATCCTCTTGATCTTCCCCTTCTTCTCATCCTCATCCCACTCGTCGAGGATGACGAACTCGGGAATGCCGTTGTCTTCATCAGTGAAGACGGGAATATTGTCGGCAGATGTCGCTTCCATCGTGACTTCAAATTGAATGAGAAGCGCTACAATCTTCTGGCTTATATAGGGTTTTCAACAATGAATTGCTCAACAGCGAATCAGAATGCTTCAGGGATAGCAATCGACTGCATAATGTTCAAGTTGACTGATAGCAGATTCAACTTAATGATAGTATTCGCCAGTCCGAAGACTGCCCAGGGCAAACCGCGAGGAGGTTCTATCATGTCTTGCCCCATGGTGGCCCTTAAGAGAGCCGATGGTTCGTTCTCGGGGACGTGAATTTGACTATTGACTGGAATAGTCAATGGGTATGACGCTTAGGTTGTCGTATACCCTATACCGCCTAAGCCGTGGTGGTGCATCTGGCACCTTTCGGATGCGAGTGGTATTCGGAGTCCACACCTCATCCGTCCAAATGATCCTCTTGATCTTCCCCTTCTTCTCATCCTCATCCCACTCGTCGAGGATGACGAACTCGGGAATGCCGTTGTCTTCATCAGTGAAGACGGGAATATTGTCGGCAGATGTCGCTTCCATCGTGACTTCAAATTGAATGAGAAGCGCTACAATCTTCTGGCTTATATAGGGTTTTCAACAATGAATTGCTCAACAGCGAATCAGAATGCTTCAGGGATAGCAATCGACTGCATAATGTTCAAGTTGACTGATAGCAGATTCAACTTAATGATAGTATTCGCCAGTCCGAAGACTGCCCAGGGCAAACCGCGAGGAGGTTCTATCATGTCTTGCCCCATGGTGGCCCTTAAGAGAGCCGATGGTTCGTTCTCGGGAGTCGTCATCCTACAGCCTACCAATTCTGCTGAGAGAGTCAAAGACTCTCTCTTTGGTAGCACTGTTGACTTCCACACTAACTGGCATGTGAGTATAGAGTGGAATGTAGCACCATTCCGTTGGATTGACAGCAGTTGCTGTCATCGGATTGCCAATCCGAGCAAGATTGTTGTGGACTCTGTCTTGCTCCTCTAGCCTGACAAACTCCTCAAATAAATTTCGCGGCCTTATCTGCGGTCCGCGAGGAGAGCTAACTTGACTGTTCGGCGTCTGCATGATTGAAATGAAATGAAATGAGAGGCAGTGGTTTATATACCCCTCTAACGCGACGCAACGTTCAAGTTGACTGATAGCAGATTCAACTTAATGATAGTATTCGCCAGTCCGAAGACTGCCCAGGGCAAACCGCGTGGAGGTTCTATCATGTCTTGCCCCTAGGTGGCCCTTAAGAGAGCCGATGGTTCGTTCTCGGGAGTAAATTGATGGGGTGGTGAAGGCAGGCAAAGATCTGCAATGAAAATGATATGTATTAGAATAGGATATACTATCTTATTTGCTTTTCACTTACCAAGTTAGTCATCCTTAGGTAGTCTCGCGCGTTTCCGAATCGAAAATTTATGCAAGTGACCGCGCATTCGTAAGCTTGCATGGAGACACTTCTTGCTCGGATGACCGTTGTAGCAAATAATTGACTCGTCCAGATTTTTATTTACCAATACTTCGCCGGCCAAATGATTGTCCCGAATAGGGATGTGAAACTCAAACAAACGATCCTCATTCACACGTTCCCACTCATCCCTCATGCGCTCCAACTTCTCACACGCCTGCCTCTCATCACCCCGCCGAGCCACAGTCCTCTCCAACTCAACATTCCTCGCTCTCAACACACTCATCTCCTTCATCATCTCCTCAAACTTCGCCTCTGCATCTCTCATTCTTCTCTCCGCAGCACTCGCCCTCTTCTCACACGCATCATTCTTCTCTTCCAACTCTCGCGTCTTATTCTTCAAATCAGTCACACAACGCCTCATTCTAATGTTTTCATCCGCCACCTCCTTCGACTTCAAATCCTTCTTTTTCAACTCATCCAACTCCTTCACAACTTCATCCTTCACTTTCTTCAAACTCTCAAACTTATTCACTAACAAATCATGCGCCATCTGCTGCGAAACATGCCTCTTCTCTTCATCCTTCAACCACCTCGCCGACTGCATACGAATCCCACCACTCTTCACTTTTGGGGAAGATGAGCTCTTCGGGGGGTCGGTGATGACGATGTTGGACACCTCCGATGACGAAGAGCTCAACTTCCTCACACGCTTCCTCACACGCTCCCTATCTAAATCCACATCATCCTCATCATCACTCTCAAGCACTCTCTTCCGCTGCTCAATCTCACCCTCCAACGACGCAACCGCTCTCGCCAACTCATCATTCTCAACAACATTCTCAACAACATTCTCAACAACATTCTCAACAACATTCGCACATTCGCCAACATTCGCTCCCTCTCTTCCACAATCAACTGCGTAAATCTCAAATCAGTCACTAAACCACCACTACAGTCAGCATGCACTCTGTAAAAACGCGCCTCATCCTCATCACCCTTCAGCACTCTACACTTCACGCAAGCAACCCTATTCAAGACAATCATGTGGCCGGTGCCCGCCTTCTTCACATGAGCTTTGGCGTCCGCACTGCGATTAACTCGCCCACAAGAGCACATTTTAATATGGTATTTGCGGTTCCTGTCATTAGCCATGTTAGATTTATCGTTAGCTGTAAGATAATGAAATTTGTATAAGTTTGGAATCATGTAGTACAGTCATATTCCTAAAGAGTGTAGTGAGTGGCACTCGATCCCGTCGACAGCCCGAAGGCCTTGTACCGATCACTAGGGAAGTGAGAGATCTTCCCCGATACCCGCTCTTTACAGCTGAAGACATCATTGTCACTGCCCCGAAGTGGTAACAGGAACGCCGAGTCAAAGGTAGTGATCAGTAGCTGGGATCTAACCCCTCAAAGCTGCCTTAGACTTAGTTAAATTTCAAATCTGATAGCAGATTTGAACTCAGGATACTTGAAAACCTTAGTCTATATGTTAAAACTTTGAAAAAACTGAAAATTAAGAATTTTTAAAAAATTCCGCATTTTACTACTCATACTACTTTTAAAAAATTTTATCAGTAGTAAAGACACTATCAAACTCTATCATACAAACTTTGAAGTAGCAAGATAGCTTGCCTACTTCAAAAGATAGAGTCATTGGCACCCGATATCGGGAGCTCAGAGCGACGACCGTCGCTTACCTCGTCTTTCGATGAAGTGATCAGACTTACGTTGTCGGGGGTTTATATATGCTCGGAAGAAAACTTAAAATGGCTCTATCTCCGAAAGTATTCATCGTAGCGACATGCGGTTTGTTGCAAACGATTCGTCTCATCATTCTTTACAATATGACACCTGAACCATTCTCATATGACCACGGGAAGTTGGTCCGCCAGCACATGTCCATGTAACATGCCACAAGTGAAAAAATTCCTAAGTGTGAGAGCTCCAGTGTGGTGAAAATTTTGAAAAATTTAAAACTTCCGAATTTCAACCTGGGACCTTAACCAAAACATTTTTCATCAAATTTCACTGACCTCCCCCCCCTCGTTCAGAGAAATTTGATGAAAAATGTTTTGGTGACGGTCCCAGGTCGAAATTCCACACTTTGGAAAATTTTCAAAATTTTACCCATACAAAGTCACTCTGACACTTAGGATTTTTTTTTCAGGTGAGCGAGCTCCGACCTAAAATCTTGTAACCGCTCTAACTTTTGAACGAAGACAGATAGGAACAAGCCGATTCTTTCACTGAATTTGTCTCACTCTTAGCTTTCAAACGAGCTATTGCACGACAAAATCCGTCCACTAGAAGCCAAGATAGAAGCTAGCTGTCCAGGGGGGGGGAGGTCAGTGAAATTTGATGAAAAATGTTTTGGTGGCGGTCCCAGGTCGAAATTCCACACTTTGGAAAATTTTCAAAATTTTACCCATACAAAGTCACTCTGACACTTAGGATTTTTTCAGGTGAGCGAGCTCCGACCTAAAATCTTGTAACCGCTCTAACTTTTGAACGAAGACAGATAGGAACAAGCCGATTCTTTCACTGAATTTGTCTCACTCTTAGCTTTCAAACGAGCTATTGCACGACAAAATCCGTCCACTAGAAGCCAAGATAGAAGCTAGCTGTCCAGGGGGGGGAGGTCAGTGAAATTTGATGAAAAATGTTTTGGTGGCGGACCCAGGTCGAAATTCCACACTTTGGAAAATTTTCAAAATTTTACCCATACAAAGTCACTCTGACACTTAGGATTTTTTCAGGTAAGCGAGCTCCGACCTAAAATCTTGTAACCGCTCTAACTTTTGAACGAAGACAGATAGGAACAAGCCGATTCTTTCACTGAACTTGTCTCACTCTTAGCTTTCAAACGAGCTATCGCACGACAAAATCCGTCCACTAGAAGCCAAAATCGAAGCAAGCTGTCCAGAGGGGGGGGAGGTCAGTGAAATTTCAGAATTTGATGAAAAATGTTTTGGTGACGGTCCCAGGTCGAAATTCCACACTTTGGAAAATTTTCAAAATTTTACCCATACAAAGCCACTCTGACACTTAGGATTTTTTCAGGTGAGCGAGCTCCGACCTAAAATCTTGTAACCGCTCTAACTTGTGAACGGCTGGTCCGATTGACTCGCAACAAAAAATGTTGTCGAGCAGTTTTTTCTCCTCTTTCAAACGAGTAGCTGTAAGACAAAATCCGTCCACTAGAACCAAAGTTAGAAGATTGCTGTCGGGGGGGGGGGTCAGTGAAATTTGATGAAAAATGTTTTGGTGACGGTCCCAGGTCGAAATTCCACACTTTGGAAAATTTTCAAAATTTTACCCATACAAAGCCACTCTGACATTTAGGATTTTTTCAGGTGAGCGAGCTCCGACCTAAAATCTTGTAACCGCTCTAACTTGTGAACGGCTGGTCCGATTGACTCGCAACAAAAAATGTTGTCGAGCAGTTTTTTCTCCTCTTTCAAACGAGTAGCTGTAAGACAAAATCCGTCCACTAGAACCAAAGTTAGAAGATTGCTGTCGGGGGGGGGGGGGTCAGTGAAATTTGATGAAAAATGTTTTGGTGACGGTCCCAGGTCGAAATTCCACACTTTGGAAAATTTTCAAAATTTTACCCATACAAAGTCACTCTGACACTTAGGATTTTTTCAGGTGAGCGAGCTCCGACCTAAAATCTTGTAACCGCTCTAACTTTTGAACGAAGACAGATAGGAACAAGCCGATTCTTTCACTGAATTTGTCTCACTCTTAGCTTTCAAACGAGCTATCGCACGACAAAATCCGTCCACTGGAAGCAAGCTGTCCAGGGGGGGGGACGTCAGCCGAAAATTTTTTCTCTCCGATTTCGCTGGAAACATCCTTCCTAACCCAAAATTTCACGTAGATTCCGAATCTGGCCTCCGTTTTCTCATCCGATGCTTCGTTTGGGCGCTACACACCAAAACGTCCCAAATTCTAACTCTGTCGTTTTTCGAAAAATGTTGAAAATTTTTTCTCACCGATTGCCTTGAAACTCACCCTACCGATGCAGAATTTCACGCTGAATCCGAATCTGACCTCCGTTTTCTCATCCGACCACTCCTTCCACTCGAAACAACCCATTTTACAACCCAACATTCAGCAGATTGCACCAAAAACATCACACACTATAGCCTCAAGACTAATCCTGGCGGTCGCCCACGTCAACCTAGACGGTCGCCCACGTCAACCAGGCGGTCGGACCAACTCACCCGAGTCTCACACTCTGTTGTTGCAGGGGGGGGGGACTCAGACACGAAGCACCACGGCGGCCGACCACGACACTCTGCCGTGCCAGAGGGGGGGGGGACGCAGCGATGGCCGCCATCTTGCGCGGTCCAGAAGTGGAGTTTTGCTTACTACTAATGGATTATTTGTTGCGTAGTTCTGATGTAGTGTTTAAATATGTTAGACTTTGCCCCCAGGAGAATCAAATCAACCTTCAATCAAGATATGCCTTTATTCAAAAGCATGTTTGCGAAATTACGAATATCTTATATTTCCACATTATATTTGGCGGCTTCGGCTATTTTAATTTGAATTGAAATGAAATTTATCGACCTTATCACTACATCTCAATAACCCATAATAATATGTAGATATTCACAGTTGTCTCATCCACACGACGTTAAATGTGAAGTTTTAACGTCACTCTCATTACTCCCTCACCGAGGGCTTGGATGAGGGCTGACAAAGTCTAACTAAAACTGGAACGTTTTGATACTTTTGTCCGAATGCCCTTCCTGCCGACTTCCAATAACACTTGGGACTCAACCTCTAGACCAAGAAATCTCAGTACTCAACCACTGTGCCATACAGACTACTCATGCTTGTGTCGTAATTTCACACTACTCACAAATGTATTAATGGTGATTCTGATATTTTTCTGCAATTTTTGTGTCTACTCACGAAAAATAAGCTTTTTATAACAGTTGTCAACTCATCGAGAAGGGATTTTTGTCACATGATTGTGTTTATTAAGCACTATGAGATATACATACATGCATACATTTTTACATGAGCGCTTTCGCATAGTCTCCATTTTTGCATGGATGGCGTCAATAAAACATAGTAGTCAATAACTGCATTAAAACCACACCATTGTGAATCCCTATGTTCTCAATGAGATGGTTGACTCTATTAGACAAAAATGACGCCACCACTAAGCACAGTCAAAGAAGAGCCGCGCTTGCAAGAAAGCAGCAGTATGAAGAACTGTAAAGCTGATTTGTGACATCCTTCATGGTGATGGACATTCTGGGGCGTCATTACAAGCGTCTACATTACGTCTACAAGCGTCATTACAACGCCTCTGAAAGAGAACTTCCTAACCTTTGTTTGCTTTCACAATGAATCGCATGCCTCTTCGGACATTCAAGGATCTAGTTCCTTTTCTCAATGAATTTGACAGCAATTACCAGAAACTTCAAAATGAGATGTAATCCCCTGAGTCGGTGGTTAATTACAGTAGAACCTCCATATTACGGACACCGTCGGGACTGCGCCTTAGTGTCCGCATTTTAGAGGTGTCCGCAATATGGAGTTACCGGTGATGATACGAACATTATTCGGGACTGAGCTTAACTGTCCGTAATACGGAGGTTCCACTGTATATGGATTCGTAAAGGATTTATGTCTAATAAGTCGCTTGGTTGGAAGGACCGAATATCGCAGGTTCAATAAGGTATGAAGGACGGGAGCTACTGACACTTTCTTCCTAAAGTCGCGCACAAAGAGCTTAATAGCATGGAATTGTAGGTCTTGAAACGCTGAGTACAAAAATCAAATTCTTAAGTGTCGCAGCCAGTCGCTTTCGGTTATAGGTAAGGTTAAAGGATTTCCATTGGAATCCAATGGTAAAATTCAAGAAATATCTATGGATTGTGAAGCACTTGACAATTTTTTGTGCATTTTCTTTTGCAGAAAGGAAACTTTTTATCAGAATGCCATGAAATTTGAAACATGATTGAGTTCAGAACATCAACGATCTTCGATATAAACGTTGACGTGAGTCACATGATTCAGGATTTGATGTCTGAGAGCCTCTACAAAACGAGTAAAATCGCCAAAATTAAGTCAAAACATGAAATTTCAAGATCTACAAATCCATTCTGTTAAGCCCTTTGTGAGCGAATTGAGGAAGAAAGTGTCAGTAGCTCCCGGACTAATGCATTCTCCTGCTCTGTTCAACTGATGCATCGAGTGTGGGACAAAAGTGGGTTAGAATGTTAGCGTGACGACAGCATCTTTGTAAGCGGATGCAATAACGCTTAGATGTACGTCAGAAGAGGAAGCCACTTCTATTTCAGCAACTATTTCGCTCTATTTGCGATGAATCATCAAAATTTTTACCACTAACTATATTCCATCATTTTCGGTTGTCCATGTTCGAGTCAAGATAGAACACTAGTAAGCTTTTAAGTGAACTTATTTTTTATTAATAAAACAAGAAATTTGCGCCTTCCTTTCAAGATGATGGTATCAAATGACTGCCTTAAGGCTTGAGAAATGCCTTTTAATATAGCTGATGTTAGACTTGTCTGAATTCTTTAAAATGAAATAGTGCACGCTTTTAGATTATATAAAAGTGTAACTCCATGTAAGGTCATTTATTGATAGCCTTAATTCAATTTCTTCATCATGTAACGCTGCTTCATGGATAAGGACAACCATTAAGTCTAAATTCAGACAACGTTTCGGATGAGCATTAAAATGAATTAATTATTTGCTTCTCATGTTTCAGATTAAATCGGAGCGAACGATCAGTGCACGCAGTGGAAAAAAGACCCCTTCATCAATTAAAGAAAGCAATGATCCAATTTTAGCATGGAATAACACACCAAGCAATGTGCGGATGCAAAGGCACGTGCTGCGGTTTCGTCGTTGGCAGAATTCAGTTCCATTAAATGTGGAGTCCATAATTAATGGTGAACGATCAGCTTTCCCTGAATCAGGGCCTTTAGAGCGAGATTCTTTGCGCCTCTTAGAAGCAAGTCGATCTGGAGATGTTCGATTTGTCTGTGAAGTCCTCAATACTGGTCTGATTGATCCAGATGTGGCGGATAAACTTGGTCGAAGTCCCCTCTTGGAAGCAGCGGTAATCATTTCATCTATTATAGCGAATTCATTTTACAATAGAATTCTATTCAAATTTTGGAAACGTCATGGTGTCCCATAGTTAATAAAATTGATGCGCAATTGTACATATAAGTAGATGAAAGCGCTTTGTATTCACATATAAAATTTCACAGAAACAGGACAAGGTACTTGAAGTGTTCGAGAAGCAATTGTGTTAAGAGGAATGTCGGATGATGGGCCGCTGACAACTCCAACATGTTTCTTGTCGTGCGTAAATATTCAATATTTTGTCCCTGTTAGCTTAGTGTCAAATGTTTTTAAGTTATGCACAAATTATAAGTTGGCCTTATGACCATTCCAATGAACGTAAATGGGAAGAATGTCAATTTGACCAGACAACGAATTATCTGAGGATGTCTTCAATTAGAAGTGATCCATAGGGCATAGATTGAGAACCAAGGTACAAAACGAATTGAAAGAAATGTCTCGTCATGAACTGTCGAATGTGTCTCAACGTCATAGGAGGAAACTCAATGGCTGGCAACATGCTGCCAAAACTACATGTGAAAGTTATTACTTACTGTAAATAAATCCACACTTCTAGTCATTGCGTTGAAAATAACAAAAAAAGCCAAGAATGGAAAGAAGGAGATAGACCTCTGTGATTCCTGTTTTGCGTAACCGACTTTATCTTTGATTTCATCGACAACAGAACAGAGATCATAGAGGCCCACTTCCTTCCTTTCCTTCGAACTCTATGACTTCCATCATTTGTATAGAGACATCATTTTGTTTATCTCTCTATGCTACTCCCTATGTATAAATTTTGAATTATCTCTCCCTTTAAAATCTTTCCATCTGACGATGATTAAAGAGCTGGTCGAGGTACATAAAGGTTTAAAACAAAAGAAGCATTTCACTAAAACTTGGGTTCCTAACTAAGCTCTGATAAACAAAAAAAGCAAAAAAGCGATGTACATGTATGCCTATGTTGCACCAAATAAGCAGTTTTCAAACTAGTTATGTTTTAATACCATTCGAAGCGTCTCGTTATGAACATGAGGAAATGAATGTCCATTATTTCAGGTGAATTGGCACTTGGAAATGGTGAATTTACTGTTGGATTTTGGCGCCGACGTTAACAAACTGAATGATGAAGGATTGTCTTCATTATCAGCCTGTATGTTGCAATATTACCCGCCAAGTACATTTAAAAGAAACATCGCGGAGGAATCGCCGATTGAAATTCGTGCCCAAGACAGCATGATGAATGGCCCGCCGGTCATCCCGTCTAGTGGAGCGCGGAAGAAGCGGTCTGTGACTGTCGCTGCCAGTGGTGGGATGAAGAGCGAGTCCGGCACTACAGTCGTTGATTCTTTGGTTGTTAATAAGATGAAGACGGTGCCTGAAGCCACTGAAGGGCAGGAAGAAGACCATTCAGCCTCGGCAGATAGCGGTTTCCATCAACCTCCAGGTCGATTTGGTGGTGCGCTCTCTGAAGAAGGCCATCGAAAGCCAAATTTCGTAGCTTCTACAGAGAGATGGGAGTTTGACTCAGCACTGGATATGACAGACTATTTCAGTCAGAGGCCATTGTATTCTTCTCTTGCTCGACATGGTTGCGATGACATCAGTTTGGATGGAGAAGACGAACAGGCAATGAGGTTTGAAGAATTTGAATCTCGAAACAGCTTGGTTGATTTCCCAATTGAAGTGACTGATCAATTACTTGGCCGATGTGCAACAGTGTTGAGTACCATTGATGGAGTCGTCAATAGAAATCGCATTGAAAGTGCACCGAAAACACCTCAAGGACGAGTCCGTGAAATGGCGATTCAAATGAGCAGGTAAAGTTGCTTCAGTTTTCTGATATACATGTATCGCTTAGCAGATATCCACTTCAATATGTTTCTAAATGACTTGTTTCTCATTAACACACCGAAATTCTTTAAGCAATTGACGTGCCATTTAATTAAGGAATTAGAGGCGCCAAAATTCCCCGATGTTAGGAAATAATGATTTTTTAATTTTTGCGAGCGAGTAACAATACTAAGGTTGATATCGGCGAATTTTTCAATGACGTTGTGTATAGCACTCCCTCGGCTTCGCCCTCTATTTTCTTTTTATTACTTTATTAACTTTTACTTTCATTTCTCTTTAGTAGTGACTTTGAGTGTCCAAAATTGTTCCTCGTTCTATGCGTTGTTGCATATCAAGTGCACATATACTGTGAATAATTAATGATCATGTTATGGCGACAACCATTCCACGGTCTGTCAGTGTCACTTGATAACTGAGCTTGATAGTGGTCGGCGAAGCTGATTGAAAGTACCCACAAAAATTAAAAAATCATTTCCTAACTACCGGAAATTTGACGCATCTAATTCCTTAACACCGACATTGCAAATAATTTCGCTCTTGATATCTGATTACATAAATATATTAATGAAGCAACTTTGTTTCCTTTTCCAAGAGAGAATACATCTCTAAGAGAATATTCAAGATCTGGGACAAGTTCATCATTTACTCTCTTACAAAATACCGCTGGAACACATACACAGATAGACATGTAAGTCAAGCTGCTTGCAACGATGTCAGCTCTTATAAAAGCTTATAGAGTGCTATCTCGCCTGCGCATAGAAAAGAAGGATATCTTCACACCAATGTCCTTCAGCTTGCTCAGCCATTCGATGTCATAAGCTAGTTTGGACCACTCCGAGCCATTCTGATGAGCCGTTGTAGGGCGCAGCGTTTACGGCTAGTTAAGAATATAGTGCTTACATTATTATATACATGTTCCTAGTTGCTCATTTTCTTAATATTACCGATTATGAACCTACATTCATTCTACTGAGTTTTAGAGGTGAGTATTTAAGTCAGAAAACAAAATGTGCAATTATATATGTCACTTTTGTAAATGTCACAAGTATTTGTATATGATGGTGAACTTTATGTATGCGTATTTTGTGCTACACGTCTTATCAATGCTTGCTTGTAAGTGCCCTTGCGACCATTGTTTTGTGTTTTCTGTTGTACTTCAGAATAAACATTTATGACTTGTGAAATCATAATTACATGCATTTTGAATCACACGAATTTCAGTGATCGGAAACCAGTTGGTAATTCATCAGTATACACTTCCATGATATCCATTGTAGAAATTTTTTCGACGCGGGACTGTCAAGTAAGCTTTCATAAAACGTCACCTCATCCTGGAGATTGTTTCAGTACTTTAAGACATCACATTTGTTGAAGATATTTTCACTGTCTGTGTGGCATGAAATACTAAGTGGAAGATCAAAAAATTACCGTTTAAATCCATTTCAGCACCATACAGTTTGTGATCTTATGGTAATGAAGCTTAAAAGCCTCTGGACAGATATTTCAGAGGTTTTACAGTTTCGGGCATCGCCTCAATATCTCGGCAGCTGCTATGTTAAGCGAGAGCAATTTTTCTGCGTCTGGCTATCAAAAAAATCAGATTTGATAAAATCTATAAGATTTCTCCCTGTTTGAATGAAGAAAAACTTGTCATTAAGTGTTCAATAGCAGTAATCAATTTCAGCTTGGGCAATCTATTTTCATCAAGTAATCGGGACCTTTGCTATGTGTATGTGATTTTAATTGTCAATCGCCTCTGTTATTTTGGGATTTCTAATTAGGATCCTCATTTCTTCCAGGATTGGCGAAAATACTTCAAGCGTTCATCAGAACTGATAAAGAAAATTCGCCAAATAGGAATAGTTTTGATCGGAAGCGGTTGATTGTGTTCAAAATTTGTTTAAAAAATCTCTTTTCTGCGACTGATTATCGTCAGCTAAAAATAATTTCCAAAACTTGCGTAATCGGAGTACCTGTATTGGTTGGTTAAGGAAGTCACAATAATCTTCGAATGATCGAGTTTCATTCCATTTCTTAAGTTTTAGCCACTGCCCTAAACGAACGATTGACTAACCGAATCCAGGATTCATGTATTTCCGTCCTTTTCGTCTTTTTCTGCACCTCGTTCGTCCTTTACCGTCATGTCAAGCATCTGTATCCCAGTGCATTCAGCACATGTCTGGTGTTGCTTCTCCAATATTGGCAAAACATTTCCAGAAATTAAACAGACAACTTTGCCTTGATGCTTAATATTTAGTCTTGAAGATCATATTAAGACCATACTTGAAGTCTCAAACTAAGTCGCATTGCCATAATGGGGCAGTCATTCACACTAATTTACTAGAAGAACTCATACGCGTGTGCGAATGTGCTCGGAATTTTCCGTATTATTTCTATCAATCTTTACGAGTTCTACGAATCCTGTAGCAATGGAATGACCTAGTCAAAACGGTTCGGAAAAGTATTAGTGGTTACTGAATGTCATCGCTGAGTTCAAGCACTGATCAAGCGTCAAAGGTTTCGATTTGATCTGCTAATTAACACAATCTAAAAGAAGCTGTGCAACGATATAAATTAGGCATATACTCGTACTAGTCGAAAGATCTTGTCAGTGCCACTCAGAGCATTACTTTGATCAATGTTGATGCCAAGTGTGAGGTCAGGTGGGAATCAAAGGTCAAGCAAATGATGTTAGGGGACAGGATAGCTCAATTGGTCGAGAGCCACGCTTCAGCACGGAAATGCACAGGGTCCAGGGTTCGAGTCTGTCCACCTCAGGAGGTGCCACCGCTCTCACTGGAGGCTACTTACCCTTGCCTGGTGGGGGTTGTGAGTGTGAAGACTGTTCCACCTCTAGTTTGCTAGTAGGGCTCTGTGCCTTGGATGGGGCAGGGATGAGTGAAAAAGAAAGAAGACATTCTGTCAAATGAAAGCCAACTGTTTTCCAATGGGGATGGATAAATTACATGTAAAGTGTACGCCCTCCTTTATAGTGAAAAGGCCTTGATTAACCATGATAGATGAAATTATGTTGGAAAGAGTCAGTAATGCTTTGATGTTTAACAAATACAATTATTACTAAGTACAAAATTTTTCGGTTAGCATCCACAGACCATCTTCAGGTAGAAAAAGAATTCATTATAGGGTTAGTAGTGCTATACAATCCATTCAAACATAAAACATAATTTAACATAACTGGAGTAGGGTCTGGCATGGAGATATCCTTTCTTGTCAGACCCTACTCCAGTTATGTTAAATTATGTTTTATGTTTGAATGGATTGTATAGCACTACTAACCCTATAATGAATTCTTTTTCTACCTGAAGATGGTCTGTGGATGCTAACCGAAAAATTTTGTATTTAATAATAATTGTATTTGTTAAACATCAATGTATTACTGACTCTTTACATCATTATTTCAGCTCTCCTTTATACTTGGGGTGGTGTACCAATTATCAACATTTCATTACACTGATAAGGAAATAATACGTTAAAACTGTAAATCAGGAGAGCGAAAGCAGGATGAGCGAATATTTGAAATAATTTTATGATATTGCTTCTTTTTTCTTGTCTAGACGACGACAATCAGATGTAGAGGTTTTTTCGATATCTTATCAGTGAAGAAAGTAATTCTGTCATTTTCAAAATTATTTTGGTCTCGTTGACTCTTTAATTCACCTGGTTTACAGATTATCTTTGATAACCGCATTCATACATCACCGGGCAATTTTCATGCAAAAGTATCTTTAGACTTTTATCATACAATTTGATTTGATACATCTCCGAACCTCAACTCGCAAATTCAGAATTATGTGGTGATTTTTTGCGCTTCGTCGTGCAAAAATACCGTCATTATTACATTAATTATCTAGTCAGTGGACAAAATTCAACCCATGTCTGCTAAAATGTTAGCCACGGTTAACCGATTCGCCGACCTTACCCATAAACACTATGAGTACAAGCACTTAGACTTCAAAGGAATAGTTCACTCTAATTAAAGAAGCCCTAGTTCAAACAAAATGAAAATATACAAAATCATGTTGATTTAACTTCTGCAAGGATATCATTAACCCTTGACAATCTGGTTAGTTGGTTCGCTTTGTTCAACATATATCGCGGA
This sequence comes from Prostheceraeus crozeri, assembly GCA_907163375.1. NCBI lineage: Eukaryota > Metazoa > Platyhelminthes > Polycladida > Euryleptidae > Prostheceraeus > Prostheceraeus crozeri. Next base: position 31,263 of record CAJQUW010000008.1, read on the forward strand.
TTAATGCTATCACTGTTTACTTGTCGCGTGATGCTCCTACTGATTGTCGTGAACTTGTGGCAACAGGTAACTTAAGCATCGAATGATGTAATTCTCCGGATCATTGACCGTGTATATTCTAAAGATTTGTGAAGTAATTATTTGAACAAGTGAAGCATTACTGAGTTGTTGGTGAACATTCCTTTTTCAAGCTGTCATATATCAGTCTAATACCTAACGTGGAAGTACTTTCTTCGTCAGTTTAATGACATGAAATCATTGAAGATCACAGTTATGATGTAAGGTCTGATTACTTGACTTTGATTTAGGACCGCCTGCAACCTCAGGTTTTGATTCTGGGGGATTATCCATCGGAATTATCATCATCATAACACGAGTACCGTCTAGCACTTGATCGCTTTTGCTGTCTATAGAATGATCTTAAGCTCATCAAATATAAGAAGTGGAAGTAGAAGCACATAATTATCATTTCAGTACTTTTGTGCATTAATTTCATAGAGTTTATTAGCAAGAGTCTCAGCGATATGCTGTCAAAAATTAGTTTCATTCCGGGTTCCACTGCACATGGAAAGACTAATAAAGTATTACGAGAGAGAAAAATCATTAGAAAGACTAGATGTACAAGGAATCAATAATTAAGTGTTAGTAAGCAATCAAAGAAGCAAATGAGGAGTGCTTTCATGGTCATTGCTTATCATCAGCGTTTTTTATCCATGCTTTAACAACCATCCACAACTTGTCATTATACTTCATTTTGCATTGTTTGATGCTGAAATGAGCATGCAATTTGCTAATTTCCATCAAGCACTTCTGGGATGCAAACTCAAGCATAATGACAAGCTCCTGATACTTGTTGTGGATAACTACTTCTGACGATGGATCATGAATGCGCTTAGGTAATTCCTCGTTTTTCAAGTCGCTTGCTTGTCATACAGCTTTCATTTAATTATTGATTAATGTACGCTGCGTTGGCTCCAAGCGGTTTCGAGAAATGTTTTGCAGCAAACATAAAGTCATCATTGCAGCAGTTGTAGACTGCCACACAGTGAGCAAAGAAAACCAGAGCGATTACTAGCTTACGAACATACGTTTGCTCGAGACGCTCGTGTTTGCTTTCCTTTCAGTGTGACTGAGGCCTAAAGAATCTATTAACATCATTTGGTCATCGTGCTGCCTATATTTGAGATGTACTCATGGCCATCCATGTTCGTCACAGAGATAAATTGCTTTGTCTGCGTGTTTGGGTCTAGAGATCACATTAAGCAGCACTAATGGTCACGGTCAGAACTAGTCTCAAGGGACAAGAAGATCAGTCTTCCATTGAACGCAATGCAAATTCTGGCCTAAATTCTCACGAACCAGAATATTGACGTCACATTAACCGTACAAAGTTAATAAATTTAGATCGTGGAGAGTGGAGCGGTGTGAAGAATATTTATTTGACGAATTTCTCACTAAGAAAAATTGATTCAAAAACAAGTACTTTTCACTTGACAGGTCTGCGTGTAATCTGACCTTTGAAGTGCGTGTGCTCGTTGAAACGAGCTACTTCTGCAATGTGCGCGCTGGGCCAATCACACAAGCCAAAGACAGACGAATCTCTATGTCAATCGCTTGCAACCATTGTATACTATGGCTGGGATAGGATTCTGTCCGCTGTAGACTAACCCAAGCGCAAATGAATCTATCTCTATGATGTGCGGTATGACAGACAACGCATCAACAGCATAGGCATAAAAGCATGCTGACTTCATCTGTACTAAGGCGACGCTATTTTGAATAATCAGAAAAATATCATATTTGCCCTTTTTCAATGATAATAGCAAATGCAAATTTGATTGAAAATTGCTTGATTTAGGCAGAAGTGCGAGCTCACAAAGAAAGTAACTTGTTATTGTCTTAAATTGATAGATTATATCAAGAATTTCAAACAAGACTAAAGCAAATATGCGTATGAAGATAACATTTCATGAAAAATCTGAATACCAAATCTGCAATTGGCTATACTTCAAGAATAACGTATCCTGAAAGTGCCGTTATAGTACGTGTGCCACTTATTTTACGAAGAAACTATACGAAGCTATGTGTTCACGATAATCATTCGAATATTCTCATCTTATTATTCTCAGGAATTCAAAAGTCATGGACGTGTAGACAATTTTCCAAGATGAAAATCCTCATGTTGCGGATCAATGTTCATGAACTGATTCTTCAATGGCCGAATAAAGTAGGCACAACTGCAGCTATTATTAAATAGTGCTTCAACCATGAATTCGAAAATATTGTGTACTCTCAATATTTATCCATAAAACATCTTATTATCGGATATGGCATGTTTTGTTGTCCCTTGATCACATTATCTTGTCTGCATGATCAGTCCTCCAACAATGCTGTCAGGGTTAGCAGTCCATATTAATTCAATTGCTCTATTGCAGACACGCCTTAATGGAATCCATGTTGCAACTGTTACTGCGACGTGGAGCAGATCCGAATGCATCATGTGTACCAATGCCGTGTGTGTTTTATCCTCTAAAGGCTGCAGACGTGGAGATGGTTCGCCTTCTGCTACTCAAAGGGGTCAATGCAAACGCGAAATTATCTGACAAGGTTTGTACATACATATTTCTGTCCGGTCAAAAAGATGCAGTGTTGGTATTTGCGGTCATTTGGACTTAATCTGTGTTCAACTTTCTGTATGGATCTATAGCCATACTCTATAAGTTGTAAAAAGCATTTATGTGCATGTATCAAACATAAGACAGCAATGCGGTGACCGCCTGAGTCACCTCACAGTTCACACATCATGACATCTTACTCCGTATTATTAAGAAGCAGATCCTGAAACACTACTTTCAGCAAGTAACAGCAGCATTCATTCAGACTACACTAATTACCTGAATTAAACTATGGACTAATTAAAATAAATGATTCCTCGTATGATTCTGCTCCCTTATAGCGGGGGGGGGGGGGCTTGGACGGTGCTGGCATAGTCAGACTTCAATCTTCTGTGTTGTGACCTCTGGACCGAAAGATCGCTAGGCCAAGCAATTAACCAATGAGCCACGGAGACCACAGATAATTTGTAGTGCAGTAAATAACGGAAGGGCTCATCAGATAGTCCCTATACCTATCCCCCGGTATAAAGACTGCATTTTTCATCGCTTATGTCATGATTTTGCAGAAAGGAGGATTATATCCTATCCACATTGCGGCCGCCTTACCTGGAGAAGAAGGAGTGCGCATTACAGAGCTTCTGCTACATGCTTTAGCGGACCCTGACGCTCGAGCTTGTCCGGATGAAAGTTTTCGTGACAAACTATTGGTAAGTTGTAGATTTTGATCGACATATTGACAGATTGACAAATAGATTTTTTGAGAATTTCCACTGATAGGGTGCGGTGAACATAGTAATTTGAAGATTTTAACCTTTTTAACTTATGAATTGTTTTGTAATCATGATTTTCTATGTCTCAAGCCTACATGGCATTTTGAATTTTGAATAGGAAGCGATGTCAGATTTGGATTGCGGTGTTCATGAAATCATTTAGGGCATCAATTTAACGGATTCAACTTTTCTTTTTCGTAGGCACAATATTAGGTGTGAGGAACTGTCCTCTGCTATTTTGTATCATGTGGTTTTCTGTATCATTTTCTGGAGACTAATCATCTTTGTAGTGAGTCTGAGTCATCGATAAATTGACCATATCGATGTAAATTTGAAAAAGATGCATTTACAATTTACACAAATACTATTAGCAGCTTGGCTTACACTGTAGAAAACATCAGGAACCTTTCATTCAAAAAGCCTTACTCTTTTGACAGTTGTTATAGTGCCATGCACTTTGTCTCACTCATAGTTAGCCACTCGATGGGAAGCACGGGAAATAATTGGAAACAACATTGAGTTCAAGCTCTGCAATCAGTACATCGGTAGAGTAACATTAGTAACATTTATGAAACTCTTAATGTAATGAAATGTGGCGCTTAACTTCACTTAAAGTGCTTCATTTCAACTCAATTAGTTTTCTACAATAAAAGTTGCCATTTTTTCTGAATTACGCTTGAGACTGTGCCATCTAACTCCTCGGGTTGAGCATTGCCTTCAGTAACTGAAAGTTGTTGCTTTTATATTTTTTGCGATGCGTTTCATTATGAATAGTTTTTCTGAATAACTGAAACTGATATGTCTAATATACGTAATGCATATGTGTAATTTTGCAGTTGGTGCGTTCATTATTTGCTAGTGTTTTGGTGTGCACATTCAGAAGTACGTACGTATCGAAGATATTATAAAAGATGCCTGTTCAACAGGCACACGTTAACATCGCACACGTTGGGGATGCAAACTAGCTTTTACTCGATGCTGCATCACCAATACCAATTGCTCTCTACCACTGAACTTTCAAAATATGAGTACCAGTAGATAGACCGATACTTTGTTAGACAGAAAGTTCAGTGGTAGAGAGCAATCGATATTGGTGACGCGGTATCGAGTAGATGCTAGCTTGCATCCACAACGTGTGCGATCCATGTAAAAGAAGACGGGAGATGTAGACTAAATGTACAGAAGGATGCACGCTGGTATACATGTACTGGTATCGATATCATGCGATACCGTTAAATGATGCTCAATCTGGTCACATACAAGCAGAACATTGTACAGGCAATTAAGCAGGAAGATATCTCAAAATTTCCTCTTTATACTGAAAACGAGGCTTAAGTTAAGAGGATAGACTTACTAGACCGGTAACTGTAGATAAGTTCAGTTAGGATATGTTCAATTCATTTTCTCACCTTCAAAAGCTCTCATGGATGCTGTCTGGCGAGCTCGATCCACGCAAAAGGGCTCGAAGTCTTCAGACTAAGAGTCAACCGGTTTTGACAGTGAGTGACACTCTACCTGCTTCTGTCTACTTGTCTGATTGCATGCACTCCCACAGTATGTTCTTTAGTGAGCATTGTGATTGCAGATGCTATAATCATGATCGTTTGTCGAGTACTTTATGTATACATTGTGCACATACCTGTCATTGTACTCTAAGACAGCAATTTCTTGGAACAAAATCTTTGTTGAAATACATGCATGCACAACTGATGAATAAATCAAAGAGCAGCTGATTTGATTTATCTCATTATGACACTTCAATTATACTTTCTGATTCAAATATTGAATCAGCACGTCCATACACCGACTTCTTTGATTTTCTGCGTATGATCTGTTTCCAGTCATGAAAGCATATAATTTGTCAAGAAACAGCATAAAACTGAAATGTTGACGTCTGATTCTAGAGACGAAGCAATGAATTATCCCCAGTGTCATAGCGTCATAGTGTCATAGCTCTTAAAGAAGAGCATAAGCTAAACTTCTGACACTCAACACGGCCTAGAGTGCATCGATATGCGGCCATTACCTGGTTGATTAAGATAGGAAATTCAATACTGTGGTTAGTTGTAAAGAAGGTATGTTAACTTTAAAGAAGTCACAGATATTGAACCTGTTAAGCCCATGCTTTGCATCTCCAACACTGCCGCAACTGACAATGACGAACAGCGCTCGTCACTTATTTCATCGTCCTATCTGCCCAGTTTTCGCAATAACAACAGCGCCATGACGAACGGTAATCGTCATTGTCAGTTGGAGGCATATAGAGATTAGGGAAATTTGTCAGTCGAGGGAATTATCTGATGACGAGCGTTGCTCGTCATCGGGGCTTAATAGGTTAGCGTGAATGAAGAAAGTCTTGCAAATTCAGTTTTGTGGGTGACAAGTCTTCCGCACTTTTTCGTTATCCTTGAATCAAATTTCTAGCAATGCTTCAGACACAGACTTGAAATGCACCCACCAAGATTTGCAGTTATTATGTCACTAAGTCGGAATTCATGTTAAGGAAATTGTTTGCGTCAGTGAACGGATTTTCATACAGTCGCATGTCATCTTTTCCACAAAGCATCTTATACATGACTTTTCTTGGTATTTCATTTACGTCTTCTATTATCCTTAGTGTATATCCTTCTTTTGCTAGCTGTAGATCTAGCCATATATCTTTGTTATGTAAAATGTAATCAAATGGTTGTATATCGATTGTGATATTGTGGTCATATGTTGTCCTAAACATGTACATGGCCTGTTTGCTTTACAGTAGACTATCATTTGATACAGAAGTGTGCCCAGATATACGTGTAAATGTAGTACAGGTATGTCATTCCTAATTTTTTAGATCGACGTGATTATGATCAGAACATGGCGTTTCACCATGAACATGTAATGAAAGTCTTGATTAGTTAATCTTGTTATCGGAAAATAATTGCAGACTTCAAGAGCCGTACTGACAAACCCTTGAAAAGCGTAGCGGAGCGTCTGCGGCTGCGAAGGAAAATTGTACTTGAAGTATGAGGACTTTCTGCTCCAAATTTGATCAATAGATGTGTAAAATGGCAAATTTATTACAACTTTTGAGTTTTCAGAAATGTCAGATGTTCAATGATTTGAAGTATTCTTAGATAATAGGGGGCAATGAAAATTTAAAATAAATAAATAAATAAATTAATAAATAAATAATTTTTTAATATAGACACGGTGTAGGCCTCCCACGTAGGTTAATAGCCTAAAACACTGAAATGTCGGTTTTTTAGGTTTTCTTAAAAAGGACCTAAACTAAAGTGACTAAGTTTAAAAAGCTAATTTGCCTCTTCAATTAGGCCTACAAAAAGAATAAAAGTCGAAGTACGCGATGTTGATCCGAGCATTATATCTGAAAACATTTCATCAACAATGGCGGCAATATCAATCAGTGTCACTTCCTAAAGATTGGTTATTCATTTCCAGTAACGCCAGCATCCCAAGAGGGATCCTTGAAGCAGATTGGAGCAGAGCTGAAGTTGGACAAACTAAGTGCCATCAAAAAGTATTGGAGATTGATAATTTTCTAGACCAAAGTTTTCCCTATGGCAGGTGGAATCTAGAAGGCGAAGAAGGAATCCTCAACAACTGATCTAGCATAAATTCATTCCTTTTATGTCTATGCTTAATTAATTTTGATTTGATGATGAATGACGAATAATAGTCGAAATCAATTATTCCGTCAATTAGATTATTTCATAAACAAAACCTTTGCTCTTCGTCAACTAATTTTACCAGAATTTTACTAAAGATGAAATATCTCACACATTCGAGGGTATTTTGACATCATGCGAATAACTCAAGACTGTTCATTTGCCTTAATGATTCTAACAACATCGTTATGGACAATTTACCATTGGGGATAGCACCTGACAGTGATTTAGGTTGAATCTTATTGTTATTGAACTTGGATTGGTGATTCCATTGGAACGAGACCTGTCGTATAATCGAATATTGTCAAATAAATACATGTAAAGTAATGCTAAAAAAGACAAAAGAAGTCGCATTTCTAACGCATGCAATTATTTTAGATTATGCACGTACCTGTTGCAACGAAGGTTGTAAACTACACACAGATTGTGCTGTCGTTTTAATCTAATTCCACACTACTCATGTATTTATCACCATATACGCCTTTTCAGTCTTCAATTTCTCATGCATTGATTGACAAGTCATGCTACATAGCTTATGGACAAATAATAGTCCGTCTGAAATGCTAATTTTCCAATTAATTCCATTAATGTTAATGTGCTGTTATGTGCATATTAATGTGAAATATTTCTGTGACAAATAAAAATACGTAATAGTAGTATTAAGTTGTATGTCGGATTGTCTTGCCATCTACATTTTAATGATGAATGTCCATGTGGTCTTTAGGGTATCGTGATATTAACATTTCTTAGCGTTCATCTTGTAGGAAGAGGAATGGTCTAAAGACAACATCACGGCTGAACAGCGAAGTATCCTGGGCGGACGCACAGCGTTGCATATCGCATGTGTCAGAGACACAGACTACAAGGTCAGTAGGGTTGTTTCACAAAATGTTTTTGACAGCAATTAGTATAAATAAGTAATTTTTTCATCGTTTATCAATCCAAATTTTCGATCCGCATCACACAGAACTTGAAATGCTGAATTCCATAGAAGTACATTGCATACATCACTCTTCCTTGATTGTTGATATTTCCATCGCAAACACTGCAGGCACAAGTAGTACAAGTTATTTCTTATGCCCATGGTTTCAACATATCATGACGAATCAATTGTATGTATAATTGGGTATGAGATTTTCATTACCAAGTTGGAGAACTTGAACTTGTTTTATGACATGTCACGAACTCATCTCAAGTTATTTTGATGAACTGACAGAATCAAGATATTTAGGCATTGTTTTAGGCAGCAAACTCACTGTCTTGTTCTGTGGATACACGACTAACGTGTTTTCTTTCTGAATTTCAGAATGCACAGAAGATCGTTCGCTTATTGCTGAACCATCATGCGAACCCCAATTTACTCTGCAATGGTCATTCTCCACTGTCCTTAGCTATAACGAGTGGAAACGATGGTGCAATCGATGATCTGCTTGCTAACGGTTGCAACGCCAGTCTACCGTTGACTCACGGTGTAGGTAGCGCTCTGTGCGTTGGTTCCTCAACTTATTACGAACATCGGCGGAGTATCGAAGGCCGCATCAATTTGATTAATCGATTGGTGAAAGCTGGAGCTGATATCCTTGCTCCAATTAACATTGGTCCGAAGCGGGCACCAGGCACTGCCATCGACTATGCGTACGCTATCTACAATATGGATCGCCGGATTGCACATATGCCTTATCATGCCCTGACACACAGTGAACGCGAAACATTCAATGCTAGAAGACGACTTCTGGCCCATCTTGGCTCTGTGTTGCGCGAGAAAGCTGTAGAGCGAGAAAGGAAGCGTTTAGAGGCGAGTGAGCGTGTAGGAATTCCAAGTAAGTTTCATTGTATTTCAAAATGTACTGTGATGTAGACTTGTTATGGCAACCGGTAAATTCATGCATTTCGTAAATCATGGTTAATAATATGGCAAGGTAACTTTTTTACATGTTTATGCAAATGTATAAATTCGAAGTATGCGAATGAAGTTACAGTATGTAGATTGACAGACGGAATTTAAGACGTTGCAAAATTTAAATGTTATCAGTATTATGCATTCGGCCACTGCATTCGTATTGTGCTACTATTTTCGTATTATTGCTTGTATCATCACAAAGTAGGGGTTACGGTCTTTATTTGCCACTAAATAATTAAGGCACTTCTTCAGAATTTTCTTACCAATCATACTGATCAAAAATTTAGATGCTCATGCTACTATTATTTTTAATAGTAGTATGCAAGTATCACTTGATAAGTCAATGAAAATACATTCATAATTTTTGATCCACGACGGCTGCTACAAAACTTGCAATATTTCGCCTATCACTACAGGTCGAGGGGCGAGTCCGAATTTTGTGTACACAGGTGCTGGTGCAACTGTACCTGGCAAGGATGGGGCCGCCGGCGGTCCAGGAAGTCTGAGACGCGGAGAAAGTCGTGTGAGCTTCGAAGATCCTGGTCAACTAATACGACAAACAACTGAACTAACTACGAGGTAACTTTTATCTCCTTCCATTGTGCGTCAAATGTATGTAATCGACGTTATTAGTTCATTGATTTTCGGACACCGAAATCTATTTGATTTAAGTTCTTTGAATTCATAATTGCACGATGCTACTTACTGTATATGCTTTGTAAATGTACATATAACAAGACCTACAAGACTTGTACAAGACTTACAAGACTTGTACACATAAACAAGTAGCGCATATTTAATTTTTTCTCAATTTACAACTACAGCTCATCCATTAAGAGAACTCTCCAACCAATCTCAAGAAATAAAGGTCAGAAACTGGTTTCTTCGTAAAGAGAGATATACTCGCAAGTTTGAAATCCAAATTTCCACTTTCAGGCGTTTTAGTCAAGGTCACTGGCGATGATCCTGTCCAGCAGAAGTTTCTAAAACTTAATTGTAATTAATTTGGTCATAACCAACTTAGCTGCGGTAAGAGTCAATCAATTAATTACACGTATTCGCCATTGATGTATTTTTGGCTTTTATTTTATGCAGTTCAACATCCGAAGTGACACGTACCTCTTACAGAACTAAAGTCGTCCTTCAAAACATGCAACGATATTAGTAATTTGGCGTGAATTATTATATCATATAATTGTAGACATAAATTCATGCAATATAATTCATCTGTTTTATTAAGACAATTTTTACTGAGGTTTTAAATAACTCCGATCGGCGGATCGATTGGCGATGTTAATAGGCTATTTCGAACTTTGTTATTAAGTGAAACAGATATTACGAAAAGTTTATTCAGCATGCTTCGGACAAGAGTAGAACAGCCACTCTTGTCCATCATCGGAAAAAGGGACCAGAAATTCGTAGAAAAATAGTCATGTTGCTCGCAGAGATAGGAGATTCCGAATCAATTACAGCTGACCGTTGTAAAACATTCTACATGTTCAAACCAAAAGGATAAGGTTGTAAAACATCTCACTAGTCACAGGTCCTTCTTATGTTACTAAACCGGCCAATACAACATACAGCACCATCAAAACATTGTAATACGCTGTTCATTTATGCACGATTACATGCTTTATGTGTTATGTTTTGTAAGAAAGAGATACTGAATACTGCTTCAAAAAGCATTTCTCCACAATCCTGAAAGCAGTCACTTTGTGATAATGTTTGTGGAGTAGGCCTATATCTAATGTAGGCACAGATATTGTGCGTGCATATAATGTTGTACGCATCTAATTGTGTAAGATATACTTTAAATTCGGCTCTAGCTTTAAGTATGATTGATCGCATTCATTAATTTAGTTGATAGACTTATAATAATTATATTTTGATATTTTAGTTAAACAAACCAATCAATTAATTTCAATTACTGTCCAGACACGAGAAGAGTTTCTTTTATTCTTTCATCTCATGAAATAAACTTGTTAGTAAATAAAAAAAATGAAAATAAACTTGCTACTTGACATTATATCTTAAAAACTGAGTCAAAAAAGTTGAAACTGGCTTGCTTCTAAAATTACGAACTGAAAATGTTTGTGATATCCATGACCAGGAAATTAGCCTTTATTACCTTTGGGTTGTATGTTATTGGAAAGCTCCAGGAGGCAGAAAGAGCATCTGGACTTAAAATATCATAACTAAATGTTGCAAGTAAATGTAATCAATAAATTAATGTTGAACATATCCTCATCGTCTAAACCATCGGTGTGGTAGTAGTGATTTTGAGATAAGAGCAAGTCGCGACATTTCTTACTCCCTAATTGCTCATGTTAGACAGAAAGAAAAATTGTTATGATGTCATCATGATGTCACACATCTAAGTCTGTTTGATGCTAACACCTGCATCCGTCAAGATCATGTTTTGAGATTGGTGAAAATTAATTAATTTTTTATTTTTATAACTTAATTTATCTTTATAGCCTAAATTAGCGGATGGAAGGACGAACTCTGATAGTGTTGATAGAATATTTGTTTCAAAAGTTAATAATTTTTTAATTGATAATTCAGTTTAGTATTCTCTTTAGGTTGTCCCAACTGAACAATGATATAAAGTGTCTACCCCTCTGAGACGATTCATTTCAGTCCTGAAGACGTTCTTCACGTTCATTTATTGGATGAGCGCGATGCAGCTGCATTTGGAACTGTTCAGAAACGAACTCGTGTTCGTGTCAGGTCTGCAGAATTTGAAGTGGAAATCCAGATGATTAAACGATTTATTCATTTGATTTGAAATCTGATGTGTGAACAACTTGTATTTTTATTGTGAAAATGACTAACACTATTTACTATTTAGGAACAATGTACCAATTTCCTCTGTGTCTGTATGAGCTCATAAATTTGATCTCCGTGACTGAGTGACTGAGTACTCTCCCTTCAGGGTTATATTTTTCTTACCCAATCCTTATTACACTCCTAAGTAAGTTTGCCCGATATTTTTGCGTACTTCAAGTAAGTCATATTTTGTTACTGCAGCAGGCTTACTCGCACACCATCGACCAACACATAATCAAAAACATGAGCAGCTAAAAAGTCATCTTTCCGTGAAACTAATCGTTATGTCCAGCATGGAGATCTAATAAAGTTATTTGTAACTTCCCGACGCTTCAAGTCTCCAGGCCTGAGGTGGAATACCCTTGTTCAGAATTTTTATTCAATTCATTTGTCAGAAGTTAGACCTAGAAATAGGCTCAGTTGCTGAGGCCGCCCACGGCCAATGACTGGCTACCAGCTCTACCTGAAATACAACAGTAACAGACGATTTTCTCACTTCACATGTAGAGCTTATTGTTCACAGCTATCCTGTTGGAAATAAGGTTGAGTTTAGATACCAACTAACTGCTGTACATGCTCTATGCATAAAATATGTTATTTTCCTTTACACATCTATTTGTTCGATATGTTATTTGTTCAGACATGCATAAATTCCTTCATCATTACTCATCATTATCTCGCTTGACATGCATTTCTATAGAAATCTGGTTTCCTTGAATTCCTCATCATAACGACATAACTTTGTCAAAATATCTTACCTCAAATTTTAGCATTTCGAGAGATCGTTAATCGAAGAATTGTCTAGTTTAATATACATTTGTTAAGACGCAACAATTTACAATGTGATTTAAACTTCAAAAGTTTGGCCAGGCCCTGATATTTTACAGAAATTAGATGTCTTGCCATGTAATGCAGTCCTAGCAACTCTAATTTCTAAAATGTGAGATTTGATAGTTAGACAAAACCATGTCGGTATGTTATACCGGTGACGTCATCAGATAGTCTCTAAAAATGGTATTGAAAGCGACAAACATAATATCTGCAGGATGGTAAATCTCAATCCATCTACGTACCTTCCTCCGAAACGTAACGATGCGTATTAGTTGAAATACTTGATAATGCCCTAGTCCCTCATGCCAAGTTTTTTGACGGTCATCGACATTTTGTGAAAACATATCTGAAACTGACGGAATTCCGCACACTGTTCAGGCTGTTTGCGACCTTTTAAATCGTAAATTTCAGCGAAAAGTGCTTGGAAACCTTGGCGAGAACACTCTGTGTGTAACATGAGCAGAAAAAGAACCTAGATTACACCGAGCGATCCTGATATATTAACTAGGTTACATGTACTAGACGCTGCTTATGAAGAGTGTACATGCAAATTGAAGATATCGATTCGACTACTTGTGAAGTTTCATGCTAACCTTCCTGGTTAAATCATTTTCTGAACGTACCTTCAACTGCATAATCAAAAATAGTGATTTCGATGTCTTCTCCAGCACGTTTATGAATGGTTACTAAATATAGGTTTCGAAATGCGGTGAAATGCGACAAGAAATTATTTTTGAAATTGATTTTTAGCAGCATAATTCAAAAATATTCAAAAAATACTCTGAATTGCGGTGTGGGTTTGTTGACTTTCTTATTTCTACGTCATTAATGTCTCACTCTTGAGTTTTGAATACTTCCAAATATTATAACTAAGGCAATGTCAATAATCGGTAACTTTTCCAACTTATCGGCTATCAGCCGATATCTAAAAGAAATGCCGACATAAGTGATTTTGAAAAAATATTTTTTTTTGAAAATGCTGAAAATGATTATTTCAGTAATTCATTTTTATTATATACTTGTAATGATTCTCTAAAATATAAATGCAAAATCAAATAAATTATTAGTTAATAATATTAGCAGGTGTTGCTGCGCATTGTGAGAAGTCTGACGGGTGGATAGGCTTCATGCACTACAACATGGTGCACATAACTGTTGTGAATCGGACACTAATTTTAACACTATCCTGCGTTATGTCTATGACCCTGAAGCCTGTTGAGAAGCCGAAATATTGATGATATTTTTGACACACTCAGCTCGGAGCTTTCTTACTGATTTTTTTAATATTCTATATGTAATCTTTGATAAAATTGGAAGGGGATGACTGTAGGCTCCTCCGAAGAAATCTCATAGAAGAAATACCGGTACCTCAAACAATTTCTTGAAAGTTTAGAAGGTCTGATCTCATTTCCGGCATTTATTGATAATCTAATAATTGAGAAATTTATTGATCAGATTGAAAATTAGAAATGTCTTTCTGGATTGATCATTTGAAGTATGAATTAACAAAATTTCTGTTCTGATTTTGTCTGTCCTTTTTCCTTTACTAACAGTCGTGGTTCTTGGGTACTTCTGCTCTCTAAAAAACTGAAAATCATGCGGAAGCTATGATATACTGTACATACTTGTACATTTAGAAAAATGCTTTTGCTATACATTCGTTGACATGACTTTGTTATCACTTGTTTATCACCTTGTTTATCACTTGAATTAATAAACCAATAATATTTCATAAAGTCCGTGTGCCATAAACAATTCTACAGATTCTGAACAATAAATTTTGAGGAGAAATTCCAATTAACAAATTTAAACTCTCTTAATCATTACTGTACTGTTAATCATTACATGCAACAGTACAGCGTTACATTTCAATTCTATGATAGATAATTTGTTATTTTGCACGTTCGATCGTCATTGATGGGGTTACTTTTCATATTATTTCATTTGAATGAATGAAGAATATGCCGTTATGGCTTCGAGGCCTCTTACAAACGAAATGGATGCATCTGGATATACAAAACAGAGATGTGATTAAAGAAGTTACACAGTTTCGCGCCACGAGCCGAGAAATTGATGGTCCAATAATAAAAGATCATAAAAGAGCACTGCTCCTCCACAGGTTGCTTGAAGAGTCGGAACGAAATTTTCAGACACTGTGTGTGGGAAATTGTTCGAAATCTGCGAAGCCCCTGATGGAAAGTATCTGGTGCTTAACGTTTGAAGGCGAGTCCATGGAGTCATCAGTCTTGAAGAGAACGTTGATTTAAGTGCTCAGCAATCCATTTACGTGATTATTGGTCTATAATCTGATGTAGCCTGAGAAGTCTACAATACTGTTTGTGATTTTCAACGTGGAGTATGTCTATACCTTAGAAGACCTTGGCAGTCAACTGGTGGAACATCTAAATTAGTTTTTTGGCTATAGTGGTAAACAAATACTGCTTTGAAAAGCACCGTACTAGTAGAATTGCTTAAAGATGAGTTCACCGCAGAAATTTTGCATGAAAGAGGACATATGTTGATGTTAGTTTTCTTGTTTTCAGAATGCCAACCATTCGTCGCTATACAAATGAAACATGAAATCTAGGTTTCAGAAGAATTTTATCTTTATCTCTCTTGTATTCTAGGATCTTACCTGTGAATTCTCGCAAATGACTGAATTGATTAGGATTTGATCCAGAAGATTTTGTTAACTCTGTTTACATTTTTTTCCCTTCTACAGGAAACCAATGTTTAAATACTGCTATGAATGCGGCCGAAGTGTCGGTGTGCGTCTGACGGCATGTACACGATGCAAAGAAGTGTTCTACTGCTCCAAGGCGTGCAAATTGAAAGCATGGAATGCTCGTCATAAAGAAGAATGTGTCCGTGTTGGAGGGAGAGGAATGAGTGGTAAAAGCAAGGATCCATCGCGAATTGACAGTCCCACGCCAGCCACAGATCCAGAGAGAGCTAATCGTCATGTGGAAGTGGACGGGCTTCTGAAAGATGCTCAGAGAAACAAAATAAAGGTAAACCTTAGGTCATCTTATTCCGTCTTCAGCTTTTCAATTATGAAATTACAAGGTTATATATGTACGGAATTACAATTCGAATCATGCAGCTGAAATTCGTTTATCAATAGAAATGTTTGACAATTTCTCCAATGTCATTAAGCTGAGTTTCCAAGATGTATTATAATATATATGATATATGGTACATAGTAATTCCCATGTAAATTCCAATATATAGAGTATCAAACTTGTCGTCTCCGTAAAACAATTGCGACTAGACTTAAGCACTATGAAGCAGATAAAAGCAAACATAGACGATCAAGAGCAAGTTTGTAATGTAAGTACACATTGCACTCAAACGAGGCGTTTTCTTTACACTTCAGCAGCCGGACAGCGGTTTGCCCATGGGTTTGACATCATCAGATAAATGCAATAGCTGTTGTTTTCTCTTTGCTCGAGGAGATGCGACCACGCGCATTCAATCTAAATATAGTTAAAGACTGTTGTAAGACCACATGTCAAAATAAGTTCGGTGCATGTTTAAAGCGTTTGCCTATCTTCGCAGACGCTTTCATTGAACATTTCTGAGCAATAGCTTATCGAACTGCTGTTATTATGCTGATTACTGAGGTGAGCAATACTCTACTATTAGACTCCTGTTTACTTTGACCAAGATCTCGTCAGTGTGTGCACCCACTGTTTGTTCTTCTAATAATCTCTACTACTCATTCTCAATGATGTGGCGTTTGACTTTAGATACCTCTGAAGATACATGTAGAAGAGCTCGTCGGCTAAAACCATTTCACCCATCCAGAAGTATAAAGATTGTGATTTCTTTCAAGCTATCGCTTTATCATCAATGACTTTCTTGACGTTATTGGAGCTTCTATAGAACCAAGTCATTCTAAAGGTCTTTCTCTGACCTACAATTTGCGGTAGCACTGCGCTATTTTGCCAAAGGCGGCTTTATGAAACAGGCAGCAGATTTGCATAGAATAGCATATTTCCAGCTGCAAGATGAATCCACAGCGTGTCTAAAGTCATTAGTAGTCACGAAGCTGACTGAATTCGTCAAGGTTTTATTCGGCCACGGCACGATACAAGAACTGAGATTTGCAATTAGCAAAGTAGTGAAATTTCAGCGGGCATTCATTAAAAATCACTTTAAAGTTAAACACACTACTGGCACCTCGTCTAAAATAGTGTGCCTGCAATAATTATAAATGATGCTTTTTAGAAACACAATGTAAATGGAATAATTAAATACTTAGTTGCATCCTCAGTTGAAAAATGGGAGTAGACCTGAATAGTTGCCATTTCATTCATGATACAAGAACTGAGGAAAAGTTTCAACAATTATTCGAGTGTTGAGCGGGTCTAAAGTTCTGTTCACGACATCTGTCCGTTTTTAAATTACTTCTGATGTAAATGGCGTGCGACCTAAACATTTCACGCATGATAAGATCCACTTGAAAGATGTCACTTGTTTGATCATTGATGATAATGGGTCATTAACAGAGGCTACAGATCACATGAAAGGAAATGATAGTCGAACTTGTGACCACAAATTTATGAGTTTCGCTCCCATATTCATCTGATAATCCAATGCAAACTATCCTGATCTTGCGGAAAAAGTCTGCTAGGTAAAATATCCGTTTCTAAAGCATAAAGCTCCGCAACAAACTTCAGAACATTGACGATTCTCCAGGGATGCGGAGTCGGAGTCCTATCATTTTTGCTGGAGTCGGAGTCCTATCAAATGATATGACTTCGGCCTATAACTAGACCCGAAATATAATACAAGCAAATGATTTATCCTCGTGCATAGCTGTCACTGTCTTGATGTCAACTTTCTCCGTCAAACAAAAGTACAGAGAAACTGCTGCATCCAAAGCTTGTAATAGTTGAGGGAATGAGCCGTGATAGTGAAAAAAGGATTGTCGTTTCACTCGATGATTCAGTAGAGAAGACAAGCCTTCCTAGCCTCGATCACACCTATACGCACCAAAGGTCACATCATAGACAAAAGTAAAATACTAGTTTGCTTGAGAACATTACCTCTTGGCCTTACGTTAGTCGTGTGTGATGGCTCCTTCAAAAGCGCATCTTAAAATCGAAAATGTACTCCTATTTTTTGGAGAAGGATGGGGGATTTTTCTGCCTGATAGAGACTGAAGAAAAACCGTGTGAAGCACACATCAGGAAGATGGGAGGAACCCAGTCGTATGCATCCAACTTAAAGCGACATTTGATAAACTTTCATGGGAAAAAATTGATATTTGATACAGCAATGATCTCTAAAAAATAGGTTCAGGCAAGCCTATAATGATCTATGATGTAGGCTCCAATTTTTTTAAAAAATAACAAGGCTTTATATAGTTGCCACTTGGAGTCGGAGTCCTATCTAAAGCCGGAGTCGGAGTCCTATCAAAATGATAGGACTCCGCATTCCTGTGATCCTCACCATAGCGATATTCCAGCATGTATTTAAATGCTTCTACAGGCTGACGTGATTTCATCGTTACGGTTCGTCATTTTCTGAAATTGATAATTATTTTAAATGAGTTATCTTTCTAGAACAAAAAAAATGAAGTTTTGTTACTACTCTTCCATACTGGAGGCTTGTAAGGCGCTGACATGGTCAGACTTTTCTGTAGCGTTGTGATGCTCTTAGACCGGAAGCCCTTTTGCCCGATTTCCTTTGACTTTTTAGGGTCTGAACCTCTGGACCAAAAGATCGCCAGGCCAAGCATTTAACCACTGCGCACCGGAGACATGTCTTCTGGAACGCAGAAGACAAGGCTCACGGTGAAACGCGCGCAGGCATTGTTTACCAGTTTATCAAGTTCCATTCGTTAGGGTTTTCAGCACTTATTATCCACTACAAACACTTAAAAATATGCTTGAGTTTATCATGTTGCCATTATAAACACATAAGTAGATATTTCGTCTTCCCTCTATAATAAGTTGGCACAGACATCTTGCAAACCGACCCTTCTGTCGATACATTCCTATACCAATCATGACAGAGCATTACAAAAGGCCATAAAATATGAGGAACATAAAACAGAACATTTTTGTGCTTCGTATTTGCAGGGCAGCTCAAAGAGGCGGGACTTAACTCCCTCAAATGCTGTTAAGGTAATCATATCCATGAAACGTCACCTACCTCGTCTTCCTCTAATTAGATATTCTTGCATTCCTGTATGTTCCACTACATATCGCTTACATTTATCTTTTCCGCGGTTTGCTAACAATATCTGTATTATGATGGGCTATTGTAGCATTGCATAAACTTGCCTGAACTTTTTGATTTTCATGTAAAATTTATGTAAACATGCACAGCTGTATTGTTCTCTACTTGTACCATTAGCAGCCTTATATGATTTCGTTCGCAGTATAACAATTCTCTCGCATGTTTGTATATTTTGGTTTCAGTTCAATGAAAGCAGTTTATGTACATTGTAAGTTGCATATACATTGTAAGCAGTTTATGTTCACTGTAAAAGTTGCACTGCAAAATTGTGCAAACACTGCAGAACTGTGATAAGTTTGGCGTTCTGACACAGTAGGTAGTTTGCAATCGTGATAACTCAACTGAAAGTGTGGTAACTGCAAACATTATATCATCGCTGCTATTCACCTCCATTTCGCATAGCAGATGTCAGTCTGTGCATTCCCCGTTTGAAGCAAGTGTGATATGAAGAGGTACTCCCGGTACTTCATTGCTTTTAAATGGTAATGTAGTAATTGTACAATATAGAAAATTCTGTGGATAGTCCGTGATCAACAGTTGAAATAGTATAATATTTCCTAAGCAGCGTTTTGATCGCAAGTATCTGTGAGATTATATGATAAGCCTTTGCTGTTTTATAACTTATAATTCTTTTGTACGAAATGACAACCGATGGACAACACGGGTTACAGAATGGACTCCCGCAACTACAAAAAATCACGTGGACGACCAAAATCAATATGGCGCGACGATCTAGAACGCAACATCGGACAATCATCGAGCCGCATGGCTAATGACAAAGTTTTGTGGACGCTGAAGAAAGAGGGGCTAGATACGAATAAAAGAAATGATAAATCAGCCATGGATTATCAATGCATGATGAAAAAATACTGATTGTGTACTAAAAGTCTGCTACGCTTGTTCACGACACACGAGGTTTATTCATGTGAAAAAATTAATGCAAGGACAATTATTTGCACCTGAATGAGCCTCCTGCGTCGTAAACAAACGTTTTGAACGTCGTGCGTTTAATGCACAATCCGTATGTGAAGATTCTTTATTTTTTCAACGTGCGTAATCCGTGTACATGATAATTTCTAGGAATTTTGTCATTTCATTCTATAAATGCCCATTTTCAGAAATTTAACGGATGATAAATACATCGACAGAAGAGCGCAAAACATTGACACATTGTGGTGCCCTAGATTGTTTCAATAATTAACATGATAGTCGGCAGACTGCACATCGGCATAATGACATACCGTATTAATCAGCTTATCGATAATAATGTTCCTGTTGAAATCGATAGAGATCCTTTTGTATTCCTTTACAACTTAATCCCTTTTCTAAGACCTCTCACCGAAAGTGTTCAATCTGGTGTCGGTACTTACAGTACGCTACATTGAGGTTGTGTACACAACGTGCACTAAGACTTCCGATCTTTCAATTATTGGGCAATAACTTTGATCACCGACTTTGCTGAATATCACTTTCACTAAAAGTGCTTCTGACATGGTCACTGGTAAACTAAGCCATCGTTGTGCTATAACAGATATCATGAAAGTAACATCAGATGTGATGACTAGAACCTATGACTTCGCTCTTTAATGATGCCGCAATACCTTCCGTCAAGTCAAATTACTCATATGCTAAACGATAGAAGTCAAATCAGCAATTGTTATTGAAGCAAAAAATGCAAAAAATATGCATTTGTATGATGTGTGATAATTTTGGTTTCGTGTACATTTTGCATCAATTACGTAAAAGATGAGTAAATTTACTGTAAATTACCAGCGAATTCATCTTTTTTTGTTTCTATCATGATATGTGAAAGAAAAATGAAATACTTAAATAGATATTATGAAAAGTGACATCAGAGGTGAAGACTTTGCCTAAATGAGAGCCTATGACTTCGTTCTGTAATGATACTGTAATACTTTCTGTCAGATCAAGCTCTACTCACATGCCAAAAGAAAGAAGTAAGTCAAGTGAACAATTATTATTCACGAGCAGCAACATGTAAATACCGTGAGATGTCTATTTTCCTCGTATATAATGTATTTTGCTACATCGATATGCCATACCCTACCTTTTTTCAATAAAATATTCGATTATGCTTGCCCAGCTTATTGTTGCTCTTTCCCTAAGAACTTTATTGTGCGCTATGTAGCATTTTCTAGTAAACAGCACATTCGCTACACTAGACCCTTCTTTTTCAAGCCAGCCAATATAAAAAAATTGAGTCCTTTTCGAATGTCACAAATTTATTTGACTGCATGACGTAAAGGACACTCAATGGTGAAAGGTGTATACCATCTTGTATCATCTTATGTCTCTCTTAAATCGAAATGGGGCGATAAAGTTTCAAGATTCTGGATTCCGCTCATGATGCTCAAGAGTTCCATCAAAGAATTACATGAGATACAGGATGTCCCAGATGCAACTTAACAACTTATCTGTTTGACATAAAAATTTGGTTGTTTTCGCAGACAAAGAGATCATTCTGTCTATCTCTAATCATGAGTTGCTGCTGAGCGAAACGTCGGACGGTATGATCTGAATTCCAGATTAGCATCTGTCTGCATAAATGTTTTCATAATTAATAAAACTCCTTTGCGACGGCATTTTCGAAATATTTCTTAAAGATGTATGCATATTTCGAAAGATTTCCTGTTTCATGCATTTATCAAACCCGTTACCACATGTCATATCCGCACAAAAAGGGTTGCTTTTGCTAAAATTGCAATCTCGAAACTCATTAGGTTATCTGAAAGCAAATTGAATCAACACAGGAAATCTTCCTCATTTTGATGTGCTACAGCAAGGTAATTACCTACAGCATTAATTGATTCCACTCGAATTCCACCGAATCCGCCGATGGTAGAGCAATTTGCGAATCTCAATCCATTAGGGTTATTCAAAGAGATGATGACGAATAGCGATTTTATACGTTGCTTAAAATTGAGCACTTAATCAAGAAATGAGGAAGAGTACTTGCTAAACCTAGTGCCTTCCTTTTCTAGTGATGTGTATATTTTAGACTTGAGGTGTGCAAACGTCAAAAATACACTCATCCCGACCCGAACCCGATCCGAAATATTTTTCTCAGTCCGACCCGAACCCGAAATGTATCCAAAGAAGCTCGAACCCGACCCGACCTGACCCGAAAATCATCATCGAAGAAAATTGAATTTGCATATTGCGCCATAAAGTAAAATTAATTTTTTCCATATCCATAAGTCCTATATTACAACGGACATATAAGCTTAGACGTATTAATTTGTCAAAATACATATAGTACTCAAATATCTGTAAATATAGAAAAATAGACCAATCTGCCAGAAGTAAGTTTATTTTCCGCAACGTGTCGAAGCACCCTGCTTCGTCGTCAGGCGATAATAGAATGTTATTATCGCCTGACGACGAAGTAGGGTGCTTCGACACGTTGCGGAAAATAAACTTACTTCTGGCAGATTGGTCTATTTTTCTATATTTATTTGATATGCGTCTGCCTTCTCACGCCATTCATGCATTATCAAATATCTGTACGTATTAATTTGCTAGAGAAATAGTGAAACGCAAAGGGATATCTCATTATGATAGCAGTCTACATAGGTCAACAACAATTTCAAGATTAAAATTTAAATATTATCTCAATAAATATGCCATCAAGCTAGGATCTCAAACGACTAGCGAAGATATAGTGTGTGCTATAAATGTATATGCAACAAAGTCGATGTAGTCTTATAGTCAATTTTGCACACAAGATGGTTAAGGAAGTGATTTTAACTTTTCTTATTCACAGAAATATAATCAGATATTAATACTTTACAATATTATCATCAAGAAACTGCTGGTCTTGAATTGTCCCATGGCATCGTCTACTCATTTTTGGCTTATGTCCTTAAAAAATTTTTCATTTCACTTCTAACACGAGAAACTCCTAACATTTCTCAACAACCCCGAACCCGATCGGATTCGGGTTCCGACCGCACACCTCTATTTTAGACGGATAGTTGCTGCTGGACATTCCTCAGCATGTCCTAAACAGATGCCTTAAACAGCACGGAACTATAACGTACGTTAGAAGAACTGAATGCAACATAGGCACGAAGGGGTTGAGTAAATATTGTTGATCTGTTAAAATTACCTACTGCACTGATGCTTATGACTGTTTCTATTATCATCGTCATTTCTTTTTCAGAACATGAGACATGGATCTAAGAGTGCCAGTTCTCTGACGCAGAAGTTAAAGCTACCGCCAATAGATGATCGCAATCACCCTTCGTATTCCTATCAATATATTTCCGGACGATATTTAAAAGTGGATATGCGTGAACGATCCATTATCTGTGAACCATTGGATGAAAATTATAGCTGGGAGTGATAGGACTTCCTTTTCGTGGCAACAATCGATAGTCTGTGTATCGATTTGTGTGTTTCGCGTAGTATTTCGAAAGCATCGAGTCCTTGGCATTTCTGTTTGTTGTATTTGATTACTTCGAATAGATAATCGTAATGGTGAAGGGTTGAGCGATGTAAGGAAGTTTGATGCATGAATTTGACTATGCAAAGCTGAATGAGAATATTTTTGTAATATAATGAAATCACTGACCAAAACCAGACAATATTTTTTCTTTTTAATTGACTATTCTAATGACCGAATTATCTGTGATATCATGTTTTTATGAAATTTGAAACTGCTTTTAGTATAACGCGTATCATAGTACTTTGTACACATTGTTCTTATTTCAACAATTTTGTGCAAAGTATGTTAGTATCTGATTGACTGTTGAGTGTAAAACCTTTTTGCACTACATGTTGTGCACCCGTCCAAATGCTCAATAAACACTTGAAAAAATGAAGTTTGATGTTTTATTTTTTATCGAAGAATGCAATACTTTTGTGGCATGACTTGTGGTTGATTATGAAACGCATGCCATAAGCCTATCCACAGAAATTTTCATGGGATCCATGGACAACTTTTCATATTCTTGGCAAGGAGACTTTAACAAATGTACAATTTTTCTTGCATTCAACTTTCCTCTTCCGTCGAATCGGTTCCGCACTTGTCTCTCGAAAAGTCGACGCCCCGTGGCCTACCGATAGATCCTGGATATTAATATTACCAATGTTGAATTTTCTCTCAACCACTTGTTGAATCTTGAGGGAGAGCAGGATTAAGATCGCCCTAGAATTCCCTGTTTCCAATTGCTCATAGAGAAGCTAACACTAGTTGAACGTGCTGGGGTGGAGAAGATGTAACGCACAATTGATCACTCTAGAATTTACGAGTATATGATGTCAATATGGCTTGCTATATTTTCGAAACAGTAATTGCAGCAGAGAAATTAATTTTTCCAAATGGAAATCACATCATGGAAATGAATAAGCTTATCTGTTATAGTTTCCTTAATTTAGCAATCGCAAGTCGCAAAAGGAACAAAATTAGTTGCATGGACATCAAATCAGGTTGCTTTTTAAGGTGACGCATAATCACAATCACACATGGAAATTTTCAGCATTTTGGTGCGCATGCGGTATGTTTACTTATTTGTCATTTGCAATTTGACACAAAATGAAGAAATCAGGCAGATTTATTGAATGTTGAATTTTCAATTTCGATTTCCATTTTTAAATTAATTTCACTAATAACGACAATACAATTGCTTCCGGAAAACTCTCCAACTGTTTCAGACGATGTTATTATTTGGCAAGGAGACGAACTTATAATAACGAACTTATAGGATTCTACGTTTTCGGCGACATTAGATCGCACTATTTTGGCAAAGGAGTCATGATTATTAATCGTTCTTTGATTGCCATCGTGTCTGACAGGGTAGACAGTTAGCACTTAGCGTATAATCACCATTTATGCAGTGCACTGTAGTGACTGGATGCCTTGATGTGTATATTCGTTGCTCGATAAATCTGTTTTGTCCAAACGGCAAGTGAAAATGACACCAAAATTTCGAATGATTGTTAGAATCATCACTTAAAGTCATTAAAATACGTATATAAAAATTATACAAAGACCACGTCGTAAGTAATATTTCAAACTATCAAAACCACAGTACGAATATTGCAAGAACTTATTTCGAAATCAAAATAGAATGATAAAAAATCTCCTGTGATGAATGATGTAGCCCTACATGCATGCGCACAAGAAATCAAAATGAAATACGACAGATAATATCTGACAATTCCGGTGAAGTGTCTAATTCAAAAGTTCCGCTGGGTTTGATTCGTAGCTCTGAGTTGCAGGTTATTAGTGCATGCAATTATGATCGAATGTCCACTGGTCATACACGTGAGTATCCGGTCATGATACAAATCTGTTGGTGTATATTTGCAGGAACACATGTACAGATCTAAGTGAAGCTTGTATAATTTCTGTATTTTGAATGTAAGGAAAGTCGCTACAGATGTTCAAATATTTCCCCATTATCAATATCCCTCTACAGATCCCTCATGTCAAGACTGAACGAACCCAGACTATACTATCACCTTCACGCATTCTGTCTTTCATTGCCTCTGATGCACGTTCCCTCAATCCATGGGTCAAGATGCGCATCCAGATTCATTTTTATCCCGATCTCTCTGCAGCGACCTAGCTGTATTCGTCATACCGGCTTCTTCACTAACGATCGAAGCGAAAGGCAACCAATCTCTCGCTTTTAGATAGAGAAACATACTCTATTACTTAGGAAGGGTACAGCGTTAACGATCTCGGCCGGCTGGTTGTATGTCTGGGCTGCTTTCAATCTATAGCGGATGGCTATATCCAATACGAAACCAACTTTTGATGTGCGCGCCCTTTCGCGTCACGCAGCAATTCAGCATTATCGGTCCTATGCGAACGTCGCGGGTTGGTTACTCGTCTGGCAACGTCAGCTACGGCCAGAATGTTGTTGGGAAGAAGTCTACGGGACTTTTGGTACCTGTCCCCGCTGGAAGGTAACCGATTGACGGCAGTGCGCCCAGCGTTCAGTTCTCTTTCTCTCCACTACCGGTGAACTGTACGTCAGCGGCCAACAGCTGTGCTGGGCGCCGTTCTGTGGATTTTCTACTGAGTGCGGGCGGGCGACGTGAGCTCACCACAGATGAAGGGCTCGCACAGGATGACCGAATGGGCCGCGGCGGCAGTTTGCCTGCTCGTCTTCCTGCCGGGGATTCTGACCAGGGATGGAGACCTACCGGAGGGTGAGTAGCCATCCTCAAGCGCTTGGATTTATCGATTGTGCTCATTCGTGTGTGCTCATTAATTCTTCGATACCGTGCTCAACGACTGACGTCTCGCAACTGCAGTGTAAACAGTGCTCATTTCTTACTATCAAGGAAGTATTTTATCTGCCGTCATCTGCCGCGTAATTTCTTCTGCAAGCAACTTCTAGATGCATCGATTTAAGTTCAGGTTCAATAGGTTATCAACTACACATCATCAATAAGGCATTCGGTTGGTCTAACTTTTGAAAGGATGATTGCTCGTAATATGTAAAATGGTCTGGTTTCGAACCTCCTCAGTGAAATTTATGTCCACGTAATGTACATGTAGATAGGGGTATCGGATCTTAATTTTAGGGGCCCGGCTCTAATCGCAAAATGGGTATTTATCGGCCATCTCTCCTCAGATTTTCATTTGTGTCTATAACTTGTCACCACAAAGCTTCAAACATTAGTATGTGACCGCATTTTCTATCTGTAGAAAAATTTTATTCAGGCTGGAGAAGTACTTCCACCGTGATATCCGCGACGACTTCTAAACTGACGAAGCAGTCAAAACAAAAGTGCACCGAACGATGAAAAGGGGTAGGGTCCTAAGAAATTGTCTAACAACAGCTCATGAGATAGCAGGCAAGGCAAATTATTACATGCACCCTCAGTTTGCCGCTTTGGAAGGACATCCATTTTTCATATCCACACGTACAACGCTCACGCCTCAACCTTGACGTTTCTGATTGAAAAAGTAATTTCGTATGTGGATAAGAAATGCCATTACGTTGCGTGTATCCGAGGTTTTCTGGTAATTGCTTCATTTTATCAGTCTCCAGACAAATTTGAAAACGTGGCGGGATACGCCGTAATCACCGAAAAGGAGCACTTCATTTTGTAATAGGTATTCTAAACCAATATGCTTCCTGTATGAATTGGCGCATCCATAACCGATTGATGGAATTTATGTTTTATTTAGTTTCAACATTCGTCAGATTATTAGATGAAATTTTAGTGAGGAGTTGCCTAAACTCGCATGATGTGCATTTTGGTTCGACGATCGTCTAAATATTTAATTCTTAGAATAACTCATTAGTAATCATTAGGCGTAACAAGTAGATCTAAAAAGAATGTTTCTTATTGAAGTGTTCTATGAAAGCAGAATAGTGTCGAACCATCAAACTAACTGCGGTGGATGATTTGTGGAATAATGATGTCGGAAATCCGACTGAAAAGATCGGTCTCAAAGAGTCTCATTTATCGATATTTGATATTTACGAACTAAATGAATTGCACCGCAAAATGTAAATGTAAGACGATTCTTAAGTCATGCTCTAATATATTGATCTGATAAGCATGATAATTTTAACCTACCTAGATATATCGTTAAAATCAGAGTTATCGTTTGAGTACCAGTTCGATCATAGTGCAATCAGATCATTCCCCTTGATCCCGTGATTTTGATAAATTTAAAGGACAGCAGGTGGTGCTATCTGTATGTGGCCTCGGCACCTTAGAGTTCCTTGCGGATTTCTTTCACAAAGTGTAAAGAAATTAATATAAAGAGAACTAATGTTTAGCTTAACAATTTACGGAGTTTTTGGTGGATATTATCCTTTATGTACATTGTAAATATTTACTATTCCATCTCATACACTAAATCGAAGGGAATTTTTAAGAGAATTCACTACTATAGATGTCAGATGAAGAATTTTGTGGCAAATGAAAACTTTAAAGCAGAACCTATCGCTTACTATCATTTACAGGGATTAGAGTAGCATGACTTTTCTGTCATTAGCTGACGAAATCTAAAAATGACGGATATTTTGCCCTCTTTCGCTTTAAATAATCATGAGCGCTTCGCGGCACTTCGACGTCAATTCACTTCAAACTATGTGTAGGCGCCTCAAGTATTGCTTCATTTTGCTTCAGTT
Organism: Prostheceraeus crozeri; assembly: GCA_907163375.1. Lineage (NCBI taxonomy): Eukaryota > Metazoa > Platyhelminthes > Polycladida > Euryleptidae > Prostheceraeus > Prostheceraeus crozeri. The sequence goes on from CAJQUW010000008.1 coordinate 59,250, forward strand.
ATTTTTGAATGAATTATTTAGCAGAAGCATCAGCTCAAAATTTGAAAGGTAGAGAATGACGTGATAATTTAAAAAGTAAATGTGGCAGTTAAAATGCACATTAAATAAGATATGTTAACTAGAAGGATAGTACGTCAGTAAAATCTGTGCTGCCTTTTACTTTTTCAAATAGTCAAATATTATCAGCCAAGCTTTTATGATCTAGTAGCTGAAAACAGAACTAGGAAAGCAATCATTCGTTTGATCAATTATGCATACGTGCACGTACAATGCTGTGTCTGCTGATGGGGTATGGGATATATAAACTGAACTGATAAAAATACACATATATTCATGCAATACATGTATTTCATTTTTGATAAATATACTCAAGTCTTTTACTTTCTGAACGCTTTAGCTAATAAATTGAATTGATTTATTGTTTCGAACCTATAGTCAACTGTATGTCAACTATAGTTGACAACTTCGAAGTTGTGATACAACCTTCTTGAAAAAATGTAGCTTTGAGCATTGGTCACCTACGTGAATTTATTCTAATAAGTTTATGTGGATAGTTTTAATTTTCATCATTGCAAAAGCCGATTTAATAGATAATATTATGATGCAAGCGATGAATACTGCTTTTATCTTATTCCAAGCAGTTACTCTAAACCGCACCCAGAAAATTCCCATTAGAATTCATTACAAATGTGTTTGTCTTCATATTCTGCAAAAATTGTATTCAACCCCAAATTCATTTTAAAAGCCAAATTGTATTTGCAATTTTTATTAAAAAAAATTAATAAAATGATAAATCAATTAAATCCCAAGTTTCTATGGTTCATATAGCACTATATGGACGCGAAGAGCATGAACATACAAACGTAGCATTTTTAAAATAAATGAATGAATTAAGATGATGCTCACTATCTCATTATATCCTCACAAGGAGCCATGATTAAAGTGATAGAACTATCGTGTGATGCGCAAAATGCATTTAAGAGGAATACTGTATTTTAAAAAGAAATCAAGAAAATACATTTCCATGCACAGCCATGAATATGGGCTTAAAATTATTGAACATTGCAACCCTAGAAGTAAGATCGAAGTTCAATTCGTCCCTGTAATTTCGTCAAAATGGCTAATTTGCGGCAGGTTTGAAGCAAATCGCTATCAGAATGCATGAATGGTTTTACGCACATTAATTCACGTGGCAAGATGGAATCTGAGTCAGTTAGCATTGATGTCTACCGCAATTTTCTATAGATAAACTCGAACTTTCCGGAACCTCTATCTGGACCTACCATTGCATTTTCAAATTCTTTTGACAAATTGTTCTTTAATTAGATGCTTAAAAGATTGCACCAATTCTACTGACCACCTCTCTTGACTATCAAAGTATTACAACGGTATATTATTCACATAAAACGCAGATGAAATCAAATTCATAAGCGCAATACGAGAGTAATTTATGAAATACATTCTGTTCATTTACGTTTTATTCTGTTTTATTTTAAGGATTCCGATAGGCCTATAAATCAATCACAAAACTAGGTATAGCTAAATCTAGCCATGATCTGTAAAAATGAATCAGTAAATATGGCAAACTGACCTTGTGTGTCAGAACTAAATTTATCAAAAAGTTAGCACCTTCTGAGAATGAGTCTAATGATCTAACACTGATTCTCAATGGGCAGGTGGCATCAGAGGTGCCGCGTCGTTAAGAAATTAAATAGCGGAATTGCTCGCACAATTTTAATGAGCAGTCTCTGCATGTCCGCTAGCAATTCGCATGAATGGTCACCTTGAAAAAAATCTTGTTCGCATTTAAATCAGTAATTTAGCCTATCTACAAATTGCAAGTACAAAATTTGATTATGTCAATTGAAAATGGTCCTCTACATAATGGTGTTGATAAAGCTGCCCCAGGTAGAGCCTCAAGATAAATTCAAGTGATAGAAGCGGTATCATTGCAACTAATCTATCACCTACGGATATGGCAAATTTTACTAAACTTAGCTGTGCATATCAGCAAAAAGTGATGGCAAAAACTTGGTAAACATTTTTGATTTTTCACTACTTTTTCCAATTTGTGTCATCAGATTCTAAGGGAACCACGGGGGTGTTGCGCTCTATAAATAGTACACAAAGTTTAGAAACAGACTATGAATGATCAGTGCAAGTTAAAAAGAGAAATCTAAATATGTCGACCTCCTAAACGAAGTAACGTTCATAGATTAAAACCTTGAGCTTTGTGTGTCTTGTGCACATGTCGGTCAGCAAATTATCTGCAATCTAAGATTGCATCTATTTACGAAGTCTAAAGTGAATTATAGACCCTTCTATAAAGTGTGGCTGCTTTCAAATACACTTTTATCTGCCCTAATGGTAAGAACAGAAAAATTGCGTCATCATTATCTAATGCATGCATACATGAATTTATTGCTGTTACTTTAATCAGTATGCAGTAATGTAATATTGATGCTTTTGGGTAATTGATAAAATATTTAGTGAATAGTGTTCATAAGATGCGGCTATTTAATCGATTTTTACAAGCACAAATGTAATTATTAACACTAGGCAATTGACTTATATATTGAGGGCTAGCAAGTAAATATTCTGTAGTCAGCATAGTAGGCTTTCAGAAATCATGTCAGGTATACTAATTCCTCTCAATCTATTGTGATGCTCACTATGCACGTTCGCAGACGCAAGATGACTGCGAGTGACCTTCATTCAAAATTGTCCTGTTCATCAATACGCATTGAATTCATATCTTCCATGTCTTAAAGAACACACAAAAGTCTGAAGGAGGTTCAATGCGGACTTCACTTAGTCTTTGATGTCATCCGAGTATACAAAGAGGCTTTTTTTCAATTAATTTTTTTATAATGGGAAAAATCACACATGGCTCCATCTATTCAGAGGGATGATCAACCAATTCATCTTCATGTTAAAACTTAACACATGATCTAATAGTCAATTTGTGATCTCTGCTGATGATTTTGTTCACTAACTAGACGCTGTTGTCCTTTCTTGCTGAAACTGGCCATTTTGATGTGAGATTGCACTACACTTCTTCACACTCATAGAAATCGGCAACAATAAAACCTCTAGAACGGAGGTTAAGCTTCATGCAATACACAATAACGGCACATAAATCGCACGCATTTTCGCTTAGATACACTTGTCAACGGCTGCATCATTGGGCTAGAATCAGTCACATGTGTAAATCAAAGCTTTTCATTGGTCATTCATGCCCCAACTTAGTTCCCCCGGCGGTGCCGCGGCCTTGAGTCAATTTCCATTCTAGTCAACTTCAGTTAAACAATCTATTTCTATGTTCACACTTGTCAAAGAGTTGCTGTCATTCGAACACTCAGGTGCGCACGTACATGACATGCTCTCTCCTCCATAAAAGTGCTTCTGTTTGACTTCGATAAGTTTTCATAAAAATGTCGTCGGATCGTAACAGATCTCATACGGGTAGCACGGGTTTTGTTGACCGAACTTGATAGGCTGCATATTCTTTAGTACATGCATGTAGTCGGATGGAATCACAGAATTAGATTGTTTAATCGTATCACTTTGCTAGAAGTGTAAACTGATTCAAACAGATGGCACATGCAGGAACTTAATAAGTGGGCAAAAAGAAATTTTTAATACCTTACAGAGATAGGAAAAATAGTCGTGCGTCGCTTGCGGATTGCTCTGAATTCCTTCAAAATGCTCCGATCGCCACGATTCTTTCAGATTCGAAGAATTCAGATCATTGCGCAAAAGTTTTCTCGATAATGTTGGCCCTCCGATCATTTTAAAAAAGTTAGCAGGCGCATGAAAAAACGTTCACAAACTTCTCTGTAGAACTTGACATCGTCTGTGTCTCTTTGCTGTGTGATCCGGTTGATAACAGTCACTTAAACATCGCATGCGTGTTTAGTGTTGAACTGGCTGCTTATTGTTCGATTTCTATGGTATTATGTCAGCAGATTGTGCCATTTCATTAATGTTACATGTTCCAATGCTTCCTTTCTAGTCAAACGGAAGAAGAGACGACCTGTCTAATTCTGTGGATGGAAGATGCAGTAGGTGTCTGAGAATAGAATTGAACGGTTGCCGGAGATTTGTTGGTGGGTTGCCCAGAAACAGACGGCTTATAGGACCCGATTCTCGCATCGAAGAAATATATTATTATGACTGCACGAGACATCATACCGCGATAGTCACTTGGCATTTATTACTGTTTGAACAGAACAATGTCTTCCAACTACTTAAGAATGAAATCGCAATGAACAATGACTTAGACTCCAACATGTTATACAGTCCGTTTCATAAAAAGTGGATCATCCTAAAATTTGACTAAATAAAACATAAGTATGATACAGAAAGCATTTTTCATGTCCCTAATATATTTAAATGTCCTTATATAATCTGATAAGCTATGATACAGTAACGGTTCTTAAGAAGCTAATATTTTGTGGCCCTACCCTTATTGTCAATGACATTACCAATTCGTCTAGGCATTGATTCGATGATATCGTTGATTTTTGACTGATCTAACTTTCTCCACTCTCTTTTTAACAGTGACGCAAGTTGTGATACGCCATCTGTAGGTAGCAGTGAACGACGAACGTTACGTTTTAGAATACTCCATACATTTTCTATGGGATTCAGATCAGGAGAACGAGCTGGCCAAGATAATGTCCTAAGCCCTAATTGAGACTTGCATAAGTTGACTCTACTACTCCTGTGACACGTAGCATTATCATCCATAAATAACCAAGTCGATGGATCACCAAGTTGATCTGTCATTCGGCCAATGTTCATTCGTAAAACATTCACATAGCGCTCAGAATTCATGGTTCCTTGCTGTATGTGAAGTTGTTCTAGCAAGGCTGACACTTTGCCTTTTGTGAATGCGATCTCGTTATTGTTCATTTGTTCTTTGTATTGTTTTCAACCGGTAAGAGATAGATTTCTAGCTGAAAGCAATCAGGAGTACTGCCAACACCACCGCAACGAAGTCAGGAAGCTATGGAACATGAAGTCCAGTTAATCACATGTAGCAGTTACATTATTGTTGATGAATAATGGTGCTATACTGGCTCTGATTGACCGACTTTCTTTATTTTTGTTTTGCTTGATAGATTTTGGCTTGTAGAACAACATATTACATAACAAAGGAAACAAATGTAATTTTATAAGAGTGAGGTATGATTTTGTGTAACATTGCTAAATGAAGATCAAATTATCTACTACTTTTTTATCTGTAACAGGAAAACAACTCAATATTCATGCTTGAAATTTCCAACAATGATATTAGTAAGCACAAGTGACATATCTTCCAAATTTCAGAGAAATTCGTTCAAGTTTGGCGGAGTTAGACAAAGTTGAAGTTAAGGCGATGTTTAAGGTTGATCCATTTTTTTGAAACAATCTGTAATTCATTTATAACATTCATAATTCATTTATTCTTCAATAAAGGGCGCTATTATGATTTGCGGAAAACGGGACTTTTAAGTTGTCTGCTTGGCCCAGCCATTCAACAGAATCCGACTGACGTTCCATATTCTACCCGACTACCGACCTGATAATCATTGCAGCTGAGCTTATCCACTGGATGACGCTCTATAAAGATCACGCAGCTCATGCGGCGTGACAAATGACAATGGCTCACGATGACTGATCATTACAAAATACAATTGACAGACATACAATCAATCAGTGGCGGCTCGTGACATTTGGTCCAGGTGGGGCATAATAATAAAATAAATAATAAATTTTTACATAATCAAAAATCTAGTCTAAAAGGATCTTATTTTGTAAACGAAAAGCAAAGAATATGTTAGCAACATGCTATACATGTGTAACTCTATGTCACTGCATTTAGTTACACGGTTGAAGCAACATTTTGTCTATTCATGGACTGATCGCTGGTGCTAACCTCACATCACCTCACTCAGTAAAAAGGGAATCACAATGCATTGTCTTTGCAGTGACGGTTAACCAATCAGAAGCGTTAGGGCTCCCTCTCGAGTGCCCATTCTGTGACGCATTCATCGCGTGTTAATTCCGTCTATTCGCTCAGATCGTGAAATGAACCACTCTCACGTCATCTCAATCTCGATGCTTGGGCGCGCCCATCAGTCTTGAAAACGATTGATGGATTCTGCTAGCGTCACTGTCGCGCAAATGGAATAGATGTACATGAAGTATAGTTGAAATTTATGATCAAGAAATGGAGTCTACTACTGATGTTGCTGGTTATTTAAGTTAGACAACATTTCAATAGGTGGGGCAGTGCCCCACCTGCCCAAATGGACGAGCCGCCACTGCAATCAATTCGCCTGTGAAATCTACATGACAAAAATCAGTGCATTCTGATTGCGCTTGAAGAACGTCAGAATAGCAAAGTGGACAAAGACAAGTTCACTGCTTCCTGATGGATCGAATTAGACTTTGACACTACCAGTCTTTTCGTCTCCTGTTAGTATCAGTCAAGCCTAGTATTCAGGACAATTTTACTACGGAAAAGCGTTCCTCATCATGCACCACCATGCTTTCTTCAAAATACTAACGTTGAGCAATCTAAATGTTGCACACAACACTCTTTCATACAGGCCTGATACCGACAATATCGGTGACAGATTTTTTCTCTTGCGCGCTTTATTCAGCTCTTCTCTTTCAAGAATCGACAACTGATTCACCGGAATCATCTAAGCACCATCAGACAGTGAAGGAAGAAATTCGCTCCCTTGGTTAGCTTATATAATAATGGATATTTCGTCGTTGATATCTATCGGCATATGTGATATCTTCCGTATTGCCCACTTAACTTACCTCTCCCGTGTCTAACCGGATGGAGAGCTGGCGAAACATTTCGCTTGATCTGAATGAAAACTAAACATCAACTTATTCTTTAACAGCCTTATATTTTTCATATGTGCACACAATAAACCTTGAGAGCAGTTGACTTGAACTTCTTGATGATAATCGATTGGATTATCGAGTTTAAAATCACGTCTGAAATTGACGCATGTATTTTTGCATGTGTCGTAGTCAGAAGAATTATGTCAATATCAAGTTGCTTCATGCAAGGATGAGGTCTTAAAACATTCTTCAACTGTAAATCACATGAATGAGCGCAGTTGTTAGCAATGACCCCACTCGAAGAATGAGGAAAACAGTTTTGCATTTAGAAAAGATATAGTCACACTCTCTGTCTTCGACTGACCGCACATTATTTTTGCTCTTCAAACGCAATCAGATGTCGAATCGACTTCTTTGAAATCCAAGTGCTTTACTATTATTTAATCCGAACTTCAATAAATTTTCTAAAATCATTTGCAAAAGTGTTATTGGTGCGCGGAAAATTAGAAAGTTACAAAGATTCAATAGTACTATAGCACAATTTGTGTGATAAGACCGTCAGTCGTAGAGTGGGAGCAGTTGACTTCATGTTTTACGAATATAAAGCTGATTTTTACCTTCCTCATCGCTTACAACCGCGGTCACTCATATGATATAACAATTGGTAAATGTTAAGGCTAAGGTAGGTGTAGGCCTTTTTCGTTCATATGCCCTTTAATGGCGATCGTAAAGTGGATTCATATTGTGGAAGGTACTTTACTACTCTAATTTCCATTCTACTTCTTTACAAAATTGTAAAATTTCCATGGAATTTAAAGGCTAAGAAAATTTGCATTTGATTGACTTTCGTGATTTATCATTGTCTGAAATCCAAGCTCATGTTATTTTTGTACGAATTATCAATCAACTGCACTGAGCTGTCACAAGGAGTGAACATTACTTTATTTCTGTGGAAATGGTTATTTGCAAGCTCCACTACCCCATTAACGTGACTGATTTAGAGACTACACATAGCGGTCGCGAATAGCAATTTACATTAAAAAATGCAATCACAAAATCAAATCAAGTTTCATCATGAAATTACTTTCAGATAATATTTTCTCCACACCGTGTAATTGAAGTGATCTGCTATCAATTGAAGATAAATGCAAATAAAATAGTTCGGCTTTGGCATCAAGTTTTTACAAATTATCATTTTGAGTGTTGGTTAAAAACGTCGAGAACCCATTATCCAACTTTGAAATCATTATTTCTACAACTATTGCAATTAACCCAATAAATTTGAAGAAAGTAAAAATTACTTAATTGCTCAGTTTGTGTAAGTTGTGGTCATTGTATTTCTTGCATGATCTTTAAATGACCATTTATTTAAAAGTATATCCGGTATATTTTGCTTCGATCTGTGTATTGTGTTACTGAAAAATATTATGCATATTTTTAAATGTCCATCATTGCCACGAGTGTTCAACTATCAATTGAATGACACGTATACACACAGAGCCTAGACGATGCACGATCTATGACGTGGCAATTGGGAACAACATATTTTGAAATTGTGAATGCCTGCGCAAGATATCTGAAAAGGAAGATGACTTGATGTCGGACATGAAGATAAAAATACGAACAGAAGCAGCATCAGTCGCAAGGAGGAAAGAGAAACACGGGGATCAGAAGATAAGTCCCGACTGCAGCACACGGTAACCTTCAATCATTCTTCCCCAAATACCGCGCGACCAAACACGAAGTTTGCGCTTCCAGTGCCGATAGAAGGCAAGAACATGACTCCTTGTGGGAATTCTTCGATAAAAATGTCAAACGGAACGGTACTCTATACAACATGCCGCATGTACAGCAATGAAAGATCCTCATAGATATTGATTCAGTGCTTTTGCAGACATTCAATAGTCAGTGGAAGAAACACTGTCAATGCTTTGGGAGGGGGGGGGGAGAAACATGCACTTGCATGAAGTCTGTTATGCCGGCAGTACAATATGATATCATATATATGTGATTCAAGTATGCATGTATTGTATAAGGAATTTATTGTTATATTATTTATGCACTTTATGCTTACTGCTTATAGAACAAGGTTGATAAGTTAATTTTTGGAATGCGAATTAGCTAATGAAAGGATTGGAATGACATGAATTTTGGATTAACCAGTAAAATAAAATTGTCGAATTTTAGGGTTCCATCATATTGTAATAATCATAATAATATTCGCATATTTAAAAAGAACAAAAATTAAGAATTGTATACGAAATCGCTACAATGTGAAAGTCAGCATTGAATTGAATACAAATATTTCACAAATTCCTGTGGCTGAGGCTGACAATATAGCTAGCAATATATTTCACAACATACTTTGAAACAACACTTTATTTTTTTAGATCTACATAGTAGTGGTTTCATAATCCTCTCGGATTATATTCTACCAGCTTTTCATTTTTATCCATGCTTCATTGTTATCGATCAGATCCGGACAATACTTCCAAGATTTTTCCTCGGCACTACTCGCACGTGTCAAACAATGTGGTCGGGGATTTGCAGAAATACGCTCATACTAACAGACACTTCGTTGATGCATCTACTCTAAGGAGTTGTCTGTAGCATCATTCCATGATTATATTATTAATGAGAAGTTGGTATGCAAGATTCTCCAAGGCATTTCGTTCAGGATTTAATAAATTACTGAATTTCATTTCATTGACTCTTAATTTATTGAGATTCGCTCTACTTGATGAGTATGCTGATTATATTCGATGAAGTGAGCGGTACTCACCTGTCGGCAAAATTTTGAGTGATATTGGTCTCCGAGCACGCTCAGTAATCGTAATCATCTTACTCCCGATCTTCTCATACTTCATTTCGCTCGCACAATGTTCTTGAGTCCATGAAGTGATTTTGTCAATAACTGACATGTACTGTAGAGTCCTATATGTCTTCTTTTTCCGTCTATCTGTCCTTCGGTTTTCATCATGATGCAGTTCTTGTGGTGAAAGACATGGCCTGAGTATTTGATTTTCTACATTTCATTATCACCTTCTTGTTTGTTTTTCGGTCTTTTCCGATAAATCTGTGGAAAGATCACTGGAACCACATCTCAGTAGAAAAGATCTTTTCCTCTTCATATTTTGCGCAAGGGTCTAACTTTCACATCCCTATGGCATGACTAGCCATGCCAGTGTTTTTAAAATTTTACTTTTCTGACTTCCTGGAATTGATCTGTCTTTCCAGATGTGATTCAAATACAGCATTCTTTGCTTAGCCACAAATGCTCTGCTGATGATGTCGAGACTACAGGAGACATCGAATGTTTTATTAACAGAGTTGAGTAAATAAGTTTATCTGGGCCTCCCCTAGCCGGATGGGGCCTCATGGCCGCAGGGTGCCATTGGACCCTGGGCTCACAACACAGATAGACAATCATAGAATATAACAACAATTGAACAAATAGAACATGGCACTGATAATGAAGAAAATATTTACAAAAGTGCATGCGAATATATACAAGGGAAACAAGCGGTTCTGAGGTCGGAGGATGGAAAATGATAGAGAGAAAGATGGAAAATGATAGGGTTATATAGTTCTTGTATGTATGTTATGTAGTTTTTGTATAGTTAATAGAGTTGAGATGCTCAATTTCGCTACATTTTCCAATGCTCCTCTGCTTGCATATTAATAAGTGTGCAAAATTCTGCAACAATGACGCAAAATGATTCCTATCTGCCAGAATTCGTGTTAATATATCAATCACAATCAACCGACGTATGTTGTTTGTTTTTCAGGAGCGATTGATGTATTGAGCGGGGTAAAGTTGCATAGCAACTCCCCTGGAGTGCAAACTGAGCCGGGAATATGCAACAAGGAGGGACGAGGCTTCCGACCAGGAGATGAGACCCGACTTGTCGCAGAAGCCCCTTCTATTTTCACTGGTGAGTCAAATGTATACGAATATGCCTCTACTTTCATACTTGCAGTACCTTGAATAATACCACAACTAGCAACTACTGCATTGCAAAGGTAATGAAATTCATGAGCAAGTTGACTTAGATGATAATTAAATAATTTGATGTCTGTTTTTGGGGATTTTTGAATCTGTAATTTGGGAATCAAAAGCAATCACACTGACTCTATATCCCGAATGTCTTGGGTTCGATTCCCCACACGGACACAACGCTGTCCTAGCAGACCCATCAGAGAATAAGTACCTGGATTTCTATTTCGGGGAGTATAGGCAGCGGAAAGTGAGTTCACCGCTCGTATAAAGATCGTGTCGGCTTATAAAGACGTGGCGCTAAATGTCTGAAATGAAATGTACTTTCCACTACAGCTCCATTAATTTGCGAATTGCGGAGGACAGTTCATCCGATCGAGATGCAATCGCAATACAGTTCTGTCTGCAATGAGTAGGGCTTCAACTGGAAAAGCTTGACGAAAGTTTAAAATAAAATGCATCGCTTTTCGATGTGTAAATTTGTAAAATGATGATGAGAAGAATGCTTGAATAATTAAAACTTTTTCCTCCGCTTGAGAGGCCTGTTGATATTTGACAGTGAAAAATCTCTACTGTTGTTGCTGTTGTGGCGTGTATTGCCAAAATTAGACAAAAATTGGCAGATCACGTCATTTTAACAACAACGGCAATACTTTTTTGATTGTGGAATGACAATAATAATAGTATATTATCAGATATCTTAAAATGCATTCCAGATGGGATAAGAATACAGTTCGACTTATGAATGGAAACTGTTAATTAGACTTGAAATCAGCCTTTATTTTGGGTTGAATTGATAGAAATGAAAATGTTTGCTATAATGAGGCGGGCAAGTGAAATGAGACAATCAAGTTTCAATAAACTTCGACCACAAACGGCCGATGAATTATGCCACGAATACTATTTACTTCAAATAAGTAAATACTTCACACTAATAATAATAATAATAACGCGCTAATCAATAAAGTAAAGACCTTCAGTGATGATATCAACATGCAGTTTGGAATCGACAAATGCGCACGCCTTATCATCCACAGAGGCCAAACAATACACACGGATGGATTCGAAACAGACGGGAGTATCATACAGGACGTGAATGAAGAAGACGGATACAAGTATCTTGGAATCCCACAGCACCACACCAACCTCGATGACGCAGCAAAGGCGCAAGCAATCGCCGAATACAAGAAAAGGCTGAAGAATGTCATGAAATCAAAGCTATACGCAATGCACAAGATTGAAGCAATCAACACGTTCGCAGTGCCCGTCATCAGCTACATAGGGGGAGTGGTAAAATGGAGAGTCCAAGAACTTGATGAACTGAACCGCAAGACTCGCAAGATCATGAATATGTACGGTGGACTGCACCCAAGAGCAGACGTGGATCGCCTCTACTTGCCGCGGGATCGAGGAGGAAGAGGCTTGAAGAACTTGACCGACATAGTGGAACAAGAAAACCGAAGTCTAACAGAACACCTCCACAACGTTGCTGATGACCCACTGCTGGCGGTGGCTCAAGCAAGTGATCTGTACAGACAATGTGAGGAAACAACAGCAGAATGGAAAGAAAAGAGAATGGAAGAGCGGTATCAGAAATGGAAAGACAAAGCAATGCACGGCCAATATGTACGACAAATGAAAGAAATAACATCAGGGAAGGCATGCTATAGTTGGTTGAAAACAGTCAAGTTGAAGATAGAAACGGAAGCACTACTTGTCGCAGCCCAGGACCAAGCCTTGAACACGAAAGCGCATTCAACGTACATAACAAAAACAGGCACAGATCCGAAATGCAGAATGTGCAAGGCTACAGATGAGACAGTCGCTCACATCCTAACTGGCTGCTCAAAGCTAGCCGGAAACGAGTACGTCAACCGGCACAGTGAAGTTGCAAGGATAGTCCATCGAAGCATATGCATAGACTACGACTTGCCCGTATCACGTGAACCCTGGCAGCACGTGCCTGTGCCAATGATAGAAGACAGCGCAGTGAAGATCTTGTGGGACTTCGAGATACGGACTGATAGAAGAATCACAACAAGAAGACCAGACATAGTGATAGTGGACAAAGCGAAGAAGACTGGCATCATAATCGACATATCAGTACCCGGAGACCGGAACATCAACAACAAAGAAAAAGAGAAAATCACAAAGTATCAAGACCTGAAAATGGAAATACAGAAGCTGTGGAACATCAAAGTAACGTGCATCCCTGTTGTGATCGGATCACTTGGAGCACACACAGGAAAGTTGACGAAGTACCTGAAGGAAATCCCCGGACACCACCATGTACCTCAATTACAGAAGGCCGCCTTGCTTGGCAGTGCCTATATACTCAAGCGAACTCTTGACCTCCCTGAGTCCTGGTAGGACTCCGAGATCTTGAACATTGTTCCGACTTGTGAGAGTCGTGTACCAAAAAAAAATAATATTAATAATAATAACTTTATTGTCTCACAAAGCAAGCATTCCGTGAGCACATTACAATAATCGAATGTCAATATACAAAGATCAAGAAGACAGGAATATACATGGCAGGATGGATAAAAAAGGAAGTTAAACACAATACTTAATAAAGGATTGACTAAAACGTTTTGATTTTGCAAAAGAACGATGCAAACAATTAGCATTTCTTAAAGCATAACTAACAATTTTTACCCGGAAAATAGGCCGAAGGGGGTGACTTTCACAATCCTGGATTTGTTTGAACAATTTTTTACCACTGAAGTCACAAACGTGGCTGATGGAGATATAAGACCAATCAGAAGGGTTCAAACCAATAATACGAAATATTCGACGTTCAATAGACAATAATTTCTGAAAACATATTGAGACATATTGCAAACACAAGGATAAGCGTACAAGATAATTGAACGGACTAGTGAGATGGACCATCAGCTCGACACTACAATGAGACCTTCTCAGGTTGCGAAAAATAAAAACACGCTTGCTAATCTTTTTGACAATACCTTCAACATGTAGGTTCCACTTTAAATCATTTGAGAAAACGACACCCAGAATTTTCATGGACAGAACATTTTCCAAAGAAGCACCATTACTTCCAAAAACTGGGAGTGTAAATAAATTTGAATTAGTCACAATGTTCAAAATTTTACACTTTGAATAATTCAATGGTACGTAATTGAATGCTGTCAGACCAGTTAACAATATTCTCCCACTCTTCATATAGTCTATCATCCGACTATTTACGGATACAATGTATAAACACCATGTCATCAGCATACTTAGCAAGAGTGGTATTATCGCAAACTGGGAATAAATCATTTACTGCAATGGCAAACAAAATAGGGCCAATCACACTACCTTGTGGTATCCCACTGGTAACTGGAACCCAACCAGACAGTTCTCCATTTACTGAAACACGCTGTAATCTATCAGAAATAAAATTAGATATCCATTTAACAATAGATAATGGAATGGAAAACTTCAAACATGTATTCACAATCACGTGGTGAGGCAGCCTTTCGAAAGCCTTCTGTAAATCTATAGATAATAGACGAACAGCACCAGAAGCAGAGTATAAAAACTGAAGTATTTTGTGATAAATCAGAACAAGCGCTGGTACAGTTCCAGAACCTGGCCTAGAAACAAAAGCGAATTGAGAAGCATGAATGTCATCTTTCACACTAGGCATTAAAAATTTAGAACAAACAATTCGTTCAAGAGCTTTTGACAAAGAAGATAACAATGAAATTGGACGAAAATCAGATACTGAACATGGACGGTCTACTTTAGGAATGGGAGATACATTGGCTAATTTAAAGCAACTGGGCACAATACCGGTACGTAGACTCAGATTAAATAGATGAGTTATTGCTGGAGACAGACAAGTGGCGAATCGGCGAAGCACCCAAGCAGGGACATTGTCAGGACCACAACTGGTGTTCTTCAGTTTCAGCAGCTGTTTCTCTACTTCATCACATTCTAGAACAGGAGGGTTATCACACAACTCTACTTCCGGAACACAGGTATTAATATCTTGAAAATTAGAGGCAAAGATATCACTGAATTCGTCGACCTAAAAAGCATGCGAGGTAGGCGGTTTGGAGAATCGTCCAATATGACGCAGAGATTTCCATATTTTCTTTGAGTCATGCGAATTCAAGTCATCACTTAAATACGATCCTTTCAGGTAAGCGATATAAGAAATGACTTCTTGTCTCAATCGGGTGTATTTCGTCCATTGGCGTTTTGTGAAAGCACGGTCATGATCGTCGATTAATATCTTTAATGACACATTCATCCAATCTGGATCTGTTGAGCGGATTTTAATAGTCCTCTTTGGAAAAGAATGATCAAGCAATTGAAAAATACCATGCAGAAACGCCGACGTAGCATCTTCGACACTTGTGAACATAGAAACGAATGCTAGCCAATCTGTTGATGAAACTGACTGAGAGAATTTTGCTATGTTGGATTTAGAAAATTTCCGAATAACTTTCTTTTTTACCATAGTGGGAGCAGGATTACTTGGATTCCACCAAACGATGTTGTGATCTGATTTCCCCAGTGGAGGTAAACAAGTAGGCCTTTGATCAGAAGTGATGTTGGTAAATATTTGATCCAGCGTTTTGGAACCTCTCGTGGGAAAGTCAACAATACAATTCAGTTGAAGCAGAGTACCAATCGAATCATAACATTAATGAAGATCATTGAAATCTCCCATTAAACAAATCCGAATACCATGACCAAATTTTACATAAACAAAGTCAACCAGAGCAGTCAAGCATGCCAATGCCTCATTATGTGCACGATTATCATTCCAGGATGGATGAAAGACAACGATGATAACCAAACGAAGTTGCTTTATAAACAATACAAGGAATTCGGTAATAATGCTATAATCCTCCACAATGGCACAACAATCGACAATGTTAGTCGTAAAACATTGTCGGGAATAACAAATAAGTCCTCCACCGTTACGACCAAGTCTATTACTTGGTGACTGAGGTTGAAGCATTGCTCGGTCAGATTGGCAAGTTAAGTTCGAATGTCCTTGATATACGATGAGTGATAGTCTTACTCCTGGTACCAAATGCCATCGAATTCGGATGCAATTGCTAATTCACATAGCCATGCTCCGTATACACAAACACAACAGATGATATAACACGGGCATCGAAATTTGTGACTTACTCAAGATAAAACTTTCCCCAAATATGAGACTGTCAGCAGTAAGGCATGATGCAAAGCCTCTCATTTCGCAATTCTCAAGCTTTTCGGGTCCACCAACGCCTGCCTCTCCAAGTCTTGCGGCTCTTCCACCAATACTCGGAGAGCCCTATTGCCGCTTTTTCAACTGTTTAGGGAAGCCATTGCTCAACTTACTCAGGTGATGATTAGCAAAGTTGCAACAAAATTAAAAATTTATAAAGATTCATCACCTGTCTATATATCGGTACATTCAGTTCTAAATGTGCCGGTATATCGAAAAGTGATGAATTTGTATAAATTTTTAATTTTGTAATCATTGCATATAATCATGATACATTGAGACAGGCAAATTATGGGCCTTTTCAATTTACAATCTTTGGGCTTTTTAGTGTATGTCAACTTTGATTATACGATTAATGGTTTCTCGCTTTGAAACACACATAGTGGAAAATGAACATGCTGACTGTAGGTAATTAGCATATGGAGTGAGTTCACTCAAATGATTCCTGAACCCACTACTGAGGTTCCGTCTCACTTAGTAAGTAAGTGCCACTTACTTAGTAAGTTAGTTACTTACTTAGTAAGTGGGACAGTAATAAAATAAATGCTGCTGTTGAAAACAAAATGAAAATATATTTTTTAAATATTGAGTTGCATCCTCAGTTTAGAAATTGAGAGCATTCCTGACAGAGCAACCATCAGAAATCGTCAGCAGGCTTTAGCATCAACACAGATTCCTACTTCATACGAAGCCATAATTTTACTGCGGATATGGCTCTGATGTGAAGAATCTGGCGTGCAGATGATTCTTGATGTTGGATGAAATGGTCTGTTTTCATTTCTCACAGTAGGATGCAACTCAATATTCAATAAGTCTGCACATGCGTTTTAAATCAACAATGGAGAATGTACATGTATGTCATCCTTTTGTAGAAAAATTACTGAACGAGTTTTCAGTAATGATGACGGTGAAAGTTGATCCGGAGAACATGGCTCGCTTAGTCTCAGTCCATGGACCAAAAGGAAAATTGATGTTTGGAATTAAACTGGCAGACTTCAATGTCGTCTTCACATTGCGGGAAGGAGATGGACCAGCGACAGTTGTTCCCTTCGGTTATCCAATCAATGATGGAGAGTGAGTGGGTGCATTGTCTATTGTTCTTTATCATACTACTGAAATTATGAATAAGTAGCATGACCTTTTTGATTGTAATTCATTCGTTGACATTTTTAACGTTTTTTTCAGGTGGCATCGCATTGCCTTCAGTGCAAAGGGCACTTATCTGTCTTTGTTGGTGGATTGCGAAGTTGTACAAACTGAGCATTTCAATCGCACTGACAAAGATATCTCCTTTGAAGGAGATGTTTACGTCATGAGTGATCCTGAAGGCAACCTTTACAGTGTGAGTGATTTTGTAATTTCTCTTTCGTAGTAGAATAATTTCAGTTCATTTCAAAATTTGTTGGAGTCGACTTAATGTTTTTAGGTGGAGTGACAGATGAGTGAACAGGTTAAAGAACTTTGACCACAGATTTGAACATTTATTTAATCTATTTTAGGCTATTTAAGCCATTGAATCGCCATTCAAAGGTAATGTTTAAAGCCTAGTCAATCAAGAATGGTAGGAATGGAATTTTAACATACGAGTAGAGACTTTCATCGCTTGCAAGCAGCTGTAGATTTCTGGCTTGCCAATCCTGCTATGGCCACAATCTCTTCAAAATCTATGAATTCAGATCATTTTGCACAAGTCTTACCGGTAAAGTCAAGTTGTCCGATCAATTGTTTGGGAAAATTATGGGCAAAGGAAAACATTTCCACAAGCTTGTTTACATAATTCTAAATTCGGTTGCAGAACTCCGTTTTGAGTGTGCTAGCAACCATCAGTTAAACGTGACATGCTTGCAAACGTCTGGTTTTTGTGGAGAAAATAGTTAATTGTTCATTGACCTCTTGTCAAGAGATAGTAACAATACAAGATGTTTGTTTAGAGGTTATCTAAGTAATTACACTATTGTACTCATTGGACGGTAATCAGTTTTCGGCGCAAAGTAAGAATAAGTAATTATGTATACGACACAGTTTCTTTGAGCTCATTTTTAATTTCAAAAATGCTTTTATTGTTCTTCTCTGCTACAAAAGATAATTTGGATGGCACTGATGTTATCATAATTTTATAATCAAATGAAAATATGATTCTTTGACGCTCCATATTTTTATTTGAATAAAATCAAATCATAATAATAAGAATATCAAAGTTTCTTTATTGCTTCTTCACATAAGGTTACTGTTTATTTTAATTCATAGCACGTCATCAATTTCCGTTTTATTCCAGGGTGCAGTGCAAGACCTGATCGTCACTCCAGGATCTCAAGAAGCATATCGTCAGTGCAGTCATTACACTCCTGACTGCAACACAGTGGATGACGAACCAATGCTGAATCAAGAGGCTCTAAAAGTAAGTACATGCTATTTCGAATATTTCTTTATGAAAAATCAAAAAAACAATTTTGGATCCCTTTTTCGTTTATTAAACCAGCAAATCGAAAAGAATTTGAACCGTACAAAATTCTGCTATTTAAACAACACATGAGTGAACATCCCTTGAATAACCTGAGTTCAAATTGCATGAAATATTCAACATGAAAACATTTCATAAATTCTTTTGTAGAAGAAACCAGTTACGGGGATGAAGACGATAATGATCACTCGAGTAAGTACTTGTTAACTAGTTTAGTTGAATGCATGCTTTATGAAGACCTCCTGAATGCATAGATGACTGCAATCAATTTGAAAGAAGATCAAAAAGTGGTTTGTTTTGCTAATTGCTGTCAATCAAGATCATCTTTATCAAAAGTATTTTTGGTTATTAATTAAGATTGTTTGCGAGTGCAAAGCGCAACGTCTGGATCGCTCAGCAAGTAAGATGAATTTTGCGTTCTTCTAGCGCTATGTTTAAACGATTAATATGAACATAAATTTGTGATCTCTCAATTACGCTATTTTGAAGATAATTTAAAATAAAGCTTACATTATAAGTATCATTATCTTTCTAAAAGTAAATATGTTGAAAACTTGCCGGCAAAAACAATTGAAACTATTATGAATTTAAATATATATGTTTTTAAGCAAATTTTTATCCCTTTTTTCAGGGGGCGCAACTAATTTATTGCACATATTTACGGGCGTACACTGAGCTAATATCTCACATTAGATATTATTAGGGCACTGTCGCCCCAGATGAGTGAATCATAATTGTGACAAAAGAAAATAGGATAGAATATAAACTGCCCCATCTCTGCAGTCAACAGACTGGAAAATAAATGCAAATAAGTCCCGAAACATTCCGGCAAATATAATGCTTGCGATCGAAACTCTCAAGAAGAAAATGAAATATAATGCATTTTGTACCGCACTCGTATTCTGTGGTGATAAAAAAAAGATATTCATGCATCGCAAGTCTTTTAGTGATAATTTCCAAGAAGTAATGAATTGTAGCCGAGCAGCAAGTGACGCAATACGTGGCGAATCCTTCAACAATACATTGACCTAACAGGACCTACTAACAGGAGTTGACTGAAATTCACCGCGGCTACGGGTACCACTAAAGAGCCTAGGTATTCTATTGGTGGTTGTTTCAATAAGGATCAGCGTTTCTAAATATCTCATGAGGGAGTTCATAATTCATATATCACCTATTATGGAACTTGCTTTCGAATTTCGGCATCTCACATGATGAAAAATGCATTTGATTTCATTAGGTGTACATTAATTGCGTTATAAACTTAAAATTGAAGGGAAACTTTAAATAATCCTATGTGAATATTCCGGGTTTTGGAACCGGAACCTCGACGAAAGCAAGGGAACCGATACCGAACATGTGTAGTAATAGTGTTTACAATGAAAACTTAATTTTGGATTAGTTAAGCTTCATGGCACGAAATATAGAAATTTCATATTTTGCGAATATCATTCAGCTTCTTTCTATTTATGATTTCAGGACAATAGTATTGGCCAACCGGGAATGCAAGGAAAAATTGGAATGCAAGGAGAAAAAGTAAGATTTGATAATTTACGTGATTAAAATTGATGTCATCACCATATGTCTTCCTATAGGGACGAAACGGCCGCGCCGGTCTTCCTGGAACTCCTGGTATTGCTGGTCCACCTGGAAACGTTTTCCTCATTCCATTTGAATTGGCTGGCAAGAATACTTACAGCCAAGTCGCTAAGTACAGAGCAACGGTCCAAAAGCACTTGGTAAGTAGATGCGAGTATATGAAAGTCTTGTCCTGCGAATACCTTCAAACATGAAGTTGAATATTGCAGTTCACCTTGAAAGGTAATCGAGGTCCCGTGGGTCTCATAGGTTTACCTGGACTCTCAGGGGAAAATGGTCTGCCAGGTCCTAAAGGTGATGAGGGTCCAATCGGTGATTTTGGATATCAAGGACTGCGCGGCTTGAATGGTCCTCCCGGTCAACCTGGTCTTCGAGTAAGATTTTTGCGATACAGTCCGTTTCATAAATCGTTACACAAAAAATTAAACTAAATTTTCACATTGAAGTTGGAGCAAAAATACCATAATTTTTATTCTGCATATTAATTGGAATGTTGTAGCCAAATATAGTGTGTAATAGCCAGCATCATGGTTTGCAAAAAAATACATGTAGAATTAAAACCGTTGGCAGTTGTGGCTGCGTTGCTTTTTACGTGTTGCTGATCTTTGCTGATAATGTAGTGTAGTCATTCTAAATATCTGCATTAGTATTACAGTAAGCCACTTGCAAGTCTGGTCAATGTTACAGCAACGACATGAAACGTATTATGAAACGGACTGTATTTCTATTTTTATTCACTTGCTTCAATGAAATTCTATAATTTATTATCTTTCTCTCATACAGGGTCGACCTGGTGTGGATGGAGAGCGTGGAGCCCCCGGAGTCAGTGGTGCAAAGGGTCGTCCAGGACCAGCCGGTGATGTAGGCCTTCCTGGACTAAAAGGCGACAAGGGACATATTGGAACACGTGGACAGAAAGGTATTCGTGGTATTGTTGGCGAACAAGGTCCAACTGGACGACAAGGAGAGATGGGATCTCCAGGTGAAATCGGACCACCTGGCAATCCTGGACCCCGTGGTCCTTCAGGACCAATTGGACCACCAGGCATGACTGGTGCACGTGGTACCCCTGGATCTAAGGGAGAGGTTGGTGAACCCGGTGTCATGGGCCCTGATGGTCCTGTAGGTCCACAAGGACCACAAGGACCAGATGGTCCTCAGGGACCTCGAGGTCCTCCTGGAGCTCAAGGCCCAAGAGGACGTCCGGGTGCAGTCGGCATTGGTGGCAATGATGGATTACCTGGAAATCCTGGAAGGACCGGAAAGCCAGGCGAGAAGGGTGACACCGGTGCATTGGGACCACCTGGTGATGGCGGTATCATGGGCATTCGAGGATACAAGGGCGATCGTGGCCCGCGAGGAATGATTGGACCTAAAGGTCAAGTTGGTAGCGGTGGAGGTAATGGTCTGAAGGGAGAGATGGGCCCTAAAGGAGGCAAAGGAGAACGTGGCCCACCAGGTCCTCGGGGACCTGAAGGGCCAGTTGGCATGAAGGGAGATATCGGCCCTCCAGGTGAAATGGGGCCCAGAGGTAAAGATGGATCAAAGGGCAGAATTGGTCCCCGTGGTGCTCAGGGAATTAGTGGTCTTCCCGGAGGAAAGGGTTCAAGTGGGCCACAAGGAAAGAGAGGACGAGAGGGTGAAAAGGGAGACCGTGGTACTCAAGGTCCCCAAGGAGAAGTAGGTGATATGGGTCCTCGAGGTCCGCCAGGACCACGTGGTGCTCAAGGTCGAAGTGGAATTACTGGTCCTAAAGGAGATGGAGGTCCAATGGGACCACCTGGCCCACCCGGGCCAATTGGACAGCAAGGTCCACGTGGACCTGCAGGCTTTCCCGGCGTTCGTGGTCCTCCCGTAAGTGAATGTATTTATGTATTTTGTATACCCTTATTGATTCATGTAATAGTCTGTGTAGTTGATCCATAGACATCGCATTGTACTATTTTCGGGTCAGGCCGGCTATGATAATGAAAACGTTATCATTTTCAAAATAGCTTCAATACAGGGATACGTATGGCACAGAACATATTTAAAAACAGAAATTAGACCAGGCAACGAAGCGATTGAGTGATAGGTTAAAATCAATTGCATGACAAGTTCGACATGCAAGGAAGGAATTTCGAAATTACTAAGTTTGAGGCTGTTATTCGGAACTGTTATACATGAATAGGTGTTCGAGTAAAATTCAAATACTATACAACTAAAATCGTACCTATTCTATCTTTCAAATTGACCGGCTTGGAGGGACGAATGTGATGATGCCTCCTGATTTTCAAAACTATTTGAATTCCACTAAAACTGTTAACGTAAATCACATTGATGGATTTACTTTCATCTGTCTGTGCACGCGGGCAAAGCAGCTCCTCTCTGCGCCTAAAATGCTTTGATAGATGATTTTACTTTTACATTCAACATCCATATGCCAAAAATGAAGAATGAGATTTCCGAGTTATTTTGCGATTTTTCAGTATCGATACATGACTCGGAAGAGAATAGGTTGTACATTTATCGTCACACAGTTTCCATTATATGGTATTTGTACAGCATCACTTGTATGGTTAAAATAGTTGAGATTTGCGCCTATTTAAAACTTTCCTTTTGTCAGATACCTTCCCGTGACTTTCACTTTCTGTTGTATGTTAGCATTGTTTCTCGGTGCTGTCAGCCACTTGGGTACAGTGCAATATAAATGTACTGTATGAAATAATATATATATTGAATGCAGATCAAATTAAACTATGACAATAAGATGAATATTTGGAATTACTGTCTTTTTGCTATTTTCTCTCAACTTGTTCAACTACTGATTCACCCTTAAAGATTCATCATATCACGAAATTTATATTGACTTTCTTTTGACAACATCATTCAATTTGATTATTAAGTGCGTTAGAATCAAAGCAAGTCTTTTAATTACTCAATAGCTGAAATCGTGGATTAAGTATATTAAGTAGAGAAACAACTTAGTGTTCAGAGAAAGGATGAAAAATCAAAATCAATAAATTTCCTTTTTCTTCAATCATAAGGCTGATATACTATTACATACTTACGGCCTTAATACGGTTAATGGCGTTAAGTCCGTCGTCCATATACATCGTTTTCTTTTTTGTTCTATCATGCTATCCTTTATCCTTTTCCAAAACTTCAGAATATTCAAAATAGAAATATTAGAACAAATTGCGACACAAGATACATGTGACTGACAGGATTCGAAACTACGACCCCTGGTTAACTAGACCTGTGGTCTACCAACCGAGCCACAAGCCACTTACATATGACTGTCAATTGGCAGGATCACCATCACACATCAGTTGTTATAGAATTATTGATACAACAATTGTGACTGCCGATATTGACGTCAATAACGAGGATCGATGTCCACCAAAGCATCTGCAACCATATCGTAAATGTTTTTCATACAATCAACATTGAAAATGTTTACGATGAAGTTATGGGGAAATTCTGTTGGAAATGAAACTTCGTCTAATTGACATAGTACATGCAGTTTTGTGTCACCGGTAATGAATATTATACGATTGAATATTATTAAATGATATTGATATAAAATAATAATGAAAAAATTGTAATAAAAAATATAATAATATTAAATAATATTAAAAATGATTGCGAAATTGAATTGCAGGGTCAACCTGGTCGACCTGGAATTCCAGGGTACACAGGTGAACGTGGAGAGCCTGGAACTCCTGGTACTCCTGGTGAGCCAGGACCCGTGGGAATGATGGGCCCTCCTGGTGGTCATGGTGATCAGGGTCCAACTGGCGAACGTGGACCTACAGGACCTCGTGTAAGCTTTGCATTATCTCTTTAGCAAAAGTCTGTTTCCTTATTATATTCCTTGAAATATTTCCAGGGTCCACGAGGAGAGAATGGCAAACCTGGCGTTGAAGGAAAAGAAGGTCCAGGAGTAAGTTACTTTTAAATACAATTACATATAGAAACAGAGAATGCTGATCTCTTGAGTGGAGTCCTTGTTCGCACCATTAAGCGCCGCAAAGACTTTTTCAATTTATTCATATAAAAGCGAATTAATCTGTATTAGACAACTAATACGAAGTTGCTCGAACGCAATCTGTAAAGACGAACACTCTACAGATGGATTATCATATATCATGATTTCTCACAATCCTAGGGATAAGTTAATCGACACTAAAAATAATTCATAGATAGACAAAATTACGAAATAAATTACCGTAATATAAATGCGATTCCGAGTATTAATTAAGGATGGCGTCTGACGATCAGAGGTCCTTAACAACAGGATCAATGCAAGCATTTTTCTTGTTTTTTTGCAAATCACAGGTCATCAGTATTCCATGCGGTCAATTTTCAACCAGAGTAACAGAGTACCAAATAATAAATGTTTGATAACTGGACAACATTTATTTCATTCTATCATTCTATCTGAAAAATTCGACAAATTCGACAATTTCGACTGTTCGGAATTACATCGTTCATAGACGGAAAAATACCGTGCTCTCAGATGAAGTCACCCCCTCCAACCTTTAGCATACTTCTGTACCAAATGAGCCATGTGATAACGATAGAGATGACAAGAGTCCTCAGATGCTGGATTTGCAACGCAATCGATGGCTGAATATTCCCAGACGATCACAATATTAATTTGCAAATGTCCAATACATCAGACTGATCGTTTATCATCTCTTTCACATTTTAACTTGCATGTTACAACTGTATTTCTGCTCTTTTTAGGGTAGCAAAGGAGATGCCGGTGGTGCAGGTCGTCGTGGCCCTCCTGGTGCTGCTGGATACCGTGGTCCACGCGGACTTCCTGGTCCTTACGGCATGCCTGGTGAGAAGGGAGATGCTGGTCCAGCTGGAGCTCGTGGAACAACTGGTGACAAGGGTGAAATTGGTGATCCAGGTCCAACAGGACCAATTGGACCTCCAGGGCCAACTGGTGCCAGTGGTGCCCCTGGCGGTCAGGGAGAAAAAGGCGGTTTGGGATTGGATGGACCCAGTGGGCCTCAGGGACCTCGTGGAGAGCGTGGACCACGTGGTCCCGCTGGACCTATCGGCAATATGGGTCCACCTGGAGCTAATGGAGAGAAAGGCGAACGTGGTCAACCCGGAAGAACAGGAGTGAAGGGTGACCAAGGAGAGTCAGTAAGTATAAAGCTATATAATGAAAGTTTTGTCAGAAATAAGTTTTTTGAACAGCCAAGTATAGGGTTTTAATGTATTTGGCTTGAAAGGGCTCCTAGGTCAAATCTTAAAGCGGGTTTAAATGTGATATAGTAGGGTTTAACTTCACTTAACCTGTAAGGAATCATTTTGCAGAGAGCTCTTAAAATTTGTAATTAAGAATTTTAAAACCCACTCGATATAAAATGTTTTGAAATACTCGTACTCAGACAGCAACTTTCGAAGCAACGTCAAATATGAGTGTCAAGATTTGTTGTGAACTTTGACATCCAATGTGGAAATGCGTTTTCGATTTTGCTACAAGAGACTGTAAGAATGCAACAATTTATGAACCATTTTAAATTCTGAGGATTATGTTTTTTTAAGTAATGAACATGAAATCATAAAATGACCAATGCATTTATTTTCTGATGTTCAGAAAAAATGAGGCTAAATTACATCTTTCAATTACGAAAATGAGATAATTCGAGATCGTGATAAATCATTTTAGGTCACAAAATCCCAATTCCATTGGCCTCAAGTTTCCGGAATCTCATAGTGAATTTCTGAAGCCGAAATATTTTTATCTAATACGATATCGCACACCCACAAATCACTGCATGGCAGCGATCCAAAAGTCATCATTTATTAAGGCAGGTCGGTCACCCAGAAGGCAGATGTCACTTCCAGGAGCGTACATTCTCCACCTGTTTTCCTAGCATTTTGATTAAGCCCACTTTGCATTTGACTAAAAAGCATTAACACTTAAACACTTTATAAAAGACAGATTTTAGGGACTTCTTTAATTGCATTATGCACAGCTTATTTTTCAGTCATGTACAAATAAGTACCTGAGCCTGGCTCTTTAAAGTTTTCGATATACCGATGCGAACAGGTGTGACCAGCGCGCATCCTTACTTAAAACCCTTTCTGCAATTCAAGAGCACGTATTATTAGCTTCATAGTTCAGTTGAAACCTTTCCACGAATGTTCAAAGCTCAAAATTTGCTTAAAATCCTTCATTTGGATTGTAACAGAAAACCCACATTACAATTTTAAAGCCATAAGGTGACTTGACACACTTACTAAAATCCTTGCATTTAACAGAGCATACATAAAGTGATCGATATCACTTCTATGACTGTCCACACTTTAATTTTAGGGCCCACGCGGACCACCTGGAAATCAAGGTATGCCAGGATCTATCGGGCCTCAAGGCGTTGCTGGTGAAGCCGGAGAAGTCGGTCCATCTGGCCAAGTTGGTAGTAAAGGAGATCTTGGAGGTAGAGGTCCACCTGGACCTTCTGGACCAATGGGCATGCCAGGTATTGTCGGACGGCCTGGTCCCCGAGGAGAAAAAGGTGATGGCGGAATTGAAGGTAGTCAGGGAGTGATTGGTCCTCAAGGTCCTATTGGTCCTCCTGGAGTACCTGGTAAATCTGGAAGGGCAGGATCCATTGGAAATCCGGGACACTCCGGATCCAAAGGCAATCGTGGTCCTACTGGACCAGATGGAGATCCAGGTCGAGATGGAAAACCAGGACCTCAAGGTCGTGACGGCACCAAAGGTGAGGTTGGCAAAATGGGAGCCCAAGGACCCCCAGGACCCCCAGGTCCAAGAGGAACAGAAGGAGCGAAAGGCGATATCGTAAGTATATCTGGAGGTTTATTCAATGTTGTTGTCATTATAGATTCTAGATGCCCTTTCGTTAATGTGTTGTTTTTTATTCAAGGGCATTCGAGGACCTGAAGGGCCCCAAGGAAACCCAGGTCCCTCTGGAAACAAAGGAAATCGCGGTACTACTGGATCTGATGGACCTCCTGGACCACCAGGTAAACCCGGTAAATTGGGTTTAGTTGGCCTCCAAGGATCACCTGGACCAGTTGGTTCACCAGGAAAGGAAGGCCCTGTAGGATCTACTGGAGAACCCGGCAGTCTTGGACCAAAAGGCGATCGTGGCAAGAATGGAGAACCAGGTGGAAGAGGCCCTCCTGGTAATCCTGTAAGTAAACAGTCAATTTTCACTTGAATTGTGCATGAAGTTTATTCATGCGTTTTTCCTCACAGGGTCCAACCGGTCCTGCTGGAGCCACTGGCCCAACTGGAAAGAGAGGACCTCAGGGACCCATGGGTGAAACTGGAAGCCGTGGCGAGGTTGGTGGAAACGGACCGGAAGGCCCACAAGGTCCCCCAGGTCCTAAAGGAGATGATGGAATCAGTGGTGAAGACGGTGTTGCTGGACCAGTTGGCAACAACGGTGCTAAAGGTGATATGGGCTCAGAAGGAGAGCCAGGCCCCGAAGGAATTGCTGGCGAACCAGGTGTAAAGGGTGAAATTGGAAGGAAAGGACCAGCAGGACCTATTGGAGATGTCGGCCCACCAGGTGCTCCTGGTAAACCAGGCATTGCTGGTCCACCTGGACAAGCTGGTCCTGATGGCAGACCCGGTACAAAGGGAGAAGAAGGTTTAAAAGGTCCTCCTGGAGTTCCAGGAACCATTAAGGTCATCAACAATCCAAGGGTCGCAAGATCTCGACGTGCTGCTGTTCAGAGTCACATCCCAGTGAATGCAATGCCTGTGAACGAGTGGGAAGAGGACAAGATTGTTCCCGTTACGGCACCAACTTTCGGTTCAATAATGAGACGTCTTTTCAATCGCATTGAGAGATTGGATGATCAACTTCACACAGTCCAGGAACCCACTGGAACCAAATCAAATCCTGCGCGATCTTGTTCAGACCTGTTCGAATCGATGGCAGGGCGTGTAAAGAGCGGATATTATTGGATAGATCCAAACTTGGGATCCGCGAATGACGTCATTCGCGTTAATTGCCGATTCAATAAAAAGAAGAGGCGAACTGAGATTGTCACTTGTGTGAAACCAATTCAAGATTCGGTAAGATAAACTAAAAGTATTCAAATAGTACACTGGTGCCGAAATACTAGATTTTGAACCCTACTGTTACATACATGTAGATTTGTTAATTGTTTTAGCAAATATCTGAGTCTTGTATCTTGCTACATCAATTCTACATTTCTTGAAAACTATTTCATGTCATGCTCGTAACTACTTTGTGACAGCTTGAAACAACAGCAATTTAGCAATAATACTTAACCCTGGATGGTCCCAAGGTTTGCTACACAAGTTTGAAGCGGATGAGGTCTATGAAAATATTATAACCGGTAGACTTAAACGGTAAAGTATAGAACTACTTCCATCCCTTGACAATCCTATGATCAAAAATTTTCAATGATTCTGTTATACATTTTTGCGAAAGATTTGTTTTTATGTGATTCATTTTACTCCTTCGTTTTATCTTCAGGCATCTCCTCAAACTTTGAAAAAGAACAATGAGTCAGATTCAAGCTGGTTCAGTCGCCTGGTTGGAGACAAGTATAATGGCTTCAAGGTATGAGCTTTAAGGCTTGTACAAGTATATGCTTTATATCACTTTCGTAATTATTTAGAAGGTTCCACCATGGCGTGTTAAGATAGTCCTCGTTCAAGCGCACAACCATTGTGGCCCTGCCGTTTTCATGTCCATAGCTAAATGCACCCACTCCTCCTTGCGCTGTTGGATATTTTGATTTGAAAAAGTCCTTTAAATCAGAATGCGTGTCTCTTAAATTAACTTTTATCATAATTATTAGGATGCGTCCTAATTACTTTGATACCTCACACTTATCATTTCGAAATTGATCATAAGATGGTCATTGGTACACACGCTGAAAATTTCAAATTTTTGGTAAATTTGAATTTTGGGTTTCCATCACAGTTGATAGTCTAACGAAGTAAAACAAGAGAGAAATCGAGTTGATTCTGGATGCACAAAGTACAATTTCGTTATATTTTTGTTCGATTATTGATATCATCGTGATTTTATTCTGACAATACGTGCATGAATTTTAAATAATAAAGTAGGCCTATTCTTTATGAAAAATGTTAAATTTGTTAAACTTAATTGTACAAACATGTACAGATCTACTTGTGTCCATGAAGGAATTCATTTTCTTTCTTGCTTTAACTTGGTAGATATATATGTTTGTTCCGTCCATCTGTACAGTTGTCAGATCGCAAGAATATCTTACAATTATAATTTTCAGTGAAATGAATTATTTTATTTCTCGATTCTCTGTTTTGATAGAGACAAGCGCTTACTCAACCTAACTTAATGCATTAATCACTTTGAAGGGCCACTTTCTTTGCTGTTTGCAGATTGCCTATGCTCCAAGAAGTCAATTGGCCCATCTTCAAATGTCCAACAGCCGTGCAGATCAGCACATTCGTCTCGGATGCGACAAGATGAGACTGTATGCGGATGAATCAGGTGACAAAACCACCTATGATAAGGCCGTCAATTTGAGACTGTTCGCTGGTAAAGCTATCAATTTGTATGGCGATCGTCGTATGAAGGATGTTCATGGCAAGAACATTTTGGATATTAAGGAAATCAATGATGTCGGATGTTCAGTAAGTATTGAACGTAGAAATGATGATATTTCGATAAGTTTACGGGTTTTTTCGTCGAATACCATGAAATTTGCTAGGAATCCCAGTAAGCCTCGAAACACTGGGAAGTTGCTTAAATGGTTCTGATGGATCAAATTTGATGAGCTTTTGTAGAATGAATCGCCCATGCATTATCATCAGAGCTGATCTGGAAGACACATAATTGGAATTACTCTGTTTCTCCACGTCCTCGTTCTTTTGCCAGTGACTACGCAAATTCATATCTACTTACCTGTCCTCGTTGTCGGACCGACGCCTTTAAGAGATTCTTCTTTCATAGAGCAACAATGTTGTTGAATAGACTTCCTCTGGAGGAATTCCCAACATCTGCTAGTGTTGAAGCTATAGATGTACATGTAGATTTTGCTCATGGCAACAACAGAAAGGACAAACGATTTACTATCACCAAATTAAAAATACTAGTGAATTTTTTACTGATTACTAAGAAATTAGTAGCATAATAATTCCCAGTAATGTTGATAATAGAATTCAATCGTTTAGAAAACATAGGGAGACTTGCGAGGAATACGCAAATTACGAGGAATAAATGTCGAGCTAATAGAAGCAATTAGCCATAAAAATTGCTACATACAAGAATACATCTGTTTTTAGATACTTTGCCATACATTTTATTCTATTATTTTACTTATTATCTTCTTGCGAAAAACGCCTCAAAATAGGTGTGAAATGTTTAATCGTACGACGTTTCAGAAGTCATGGTCAAGTACAGATGAATCAAACCAGGCTTTACAAACATCGAAGAGCATACACAAAATTTAAATGTAAATAATGCAAAATATACAAATATCTATCACTACTAATTTTTCTGTGAGGAAGGTGGAAATACTTAAAGAATCAAGAAATCTTGTTTAACCTAAGCATCCAAAACCACATTAAGAAAGGCAAATTATATGGCAGTGCAAAAATCCATGTACAAGGGAAAAGTAATTGATACAGCATTTCAAGCACCACATCGCATGCAGAATAAAATTCATTTCTTATGAAATAAAGTTTCTGTAAGTATTGCAAAAATTTCTGATGGGATGAGGGCGCAGTTTTGCTGTGGACCCTGAAAAACTAAGCCGATCAATCTACGCTTATGTGATTTGTAGTTTTAGAGCATTTTCAAACTTCTCACTACAAAATATTAGAATTGGCCCACTGGAAGGTAAAAAATTTGACCTATTTTATATAAATGCAGCATATTATGGCTTCAAGTCTATGAAGCATGTCATGTTCATCTATTATACAATAGACATCTGATAGAGCACAAGACATTCAAATGTTAGACAAATGCAGGGATGATCAAAAGTCGATGTATTTGTTTAACATTTGAATGTCCTGTACTCTATTGTATCTATGTATCTCTATATCTCAATGTATCTGTCTTATTGGGAATTTGTGAGACATGAAAAGATTCGTCATTTACTGTTTTACAAGCATTAATATCCGATTATATCATAATTATTAAAATTTTGCTGTAATTTTATATAATTGATAAAGATTCAATATTTTACGATTGAGTAGTAGACATGGAGTGCATATGTTCATGAACGCTATTTATTGGAATATATGAAGCATGATAATTTTAGCGACTTACTAGATATCATGTATAACTGCAATTTTTTACATAGGCCTAATGCAGATTCACAGGGAGCTTGACGAAGGGCATTATGGAAAACTTCATGTTGTCACATTTATTTTTATGCAGATTCATATACACAATAGAATTTTATTGAATGATAATTTTAGTTTCAATATTTTTCACTTACCATCTTTGTTCTGCTTTATGAGAGATTTTTACTTACATGAAATTAGTTCAAATTTAACTTCGAATCGTTCATCCATATTGCCAATACAACTGCTCTCCAATTTTGACTTAATGTGCATAAAAAATTGAGAATAACCTGAAGCATTATCCGTTCTCGTGAAGAGCTATGACAGACACGATGAAGAAATTCGAAGAAGCATAGTATCAAAGTGGCCGCTCATCTTTTGAAAAAGAGAAGCAGTAGTCCATATTGGATATACGTTGAATGGAGTAGTCGGAGTTTCCTCTCGCTGTTTCTTTATCTTCACACGACAGCGATTGAATGGGCATACCATCAATGCCTGTTCGTCGAACATTAAATATGATTTCACACCTCAGACTCACTTCCACGCACTGGCTTTCGCAGAATATCAGTCAACGGCTCAAGACATTGAGAACATTTTGTGGACTGATAAGACCTATTTCTCATTAGGCGACAAAGTCAGCATACATATTTGTGTTGGAAAATCCCTTATTACTTTTCAAAATTTTCAATGATAATGGCTCTTGTAAGTAGTCAGTTTTTTGTCTTTTCCTAACATTTTAATTATTTGGGTATAAAATTATATTTTATGACAGCAATTGAAGTTCTTTGGAACTGCAGAATACCATTTCACAGAAACATTGAAGAGGTTATTTTTATAGGAAAATCTCACACTTCTTATACGCATATTATCAATCTTATCGATGTCTTTATGTACTCATGAGCGACGTCGCAGTACATTCAAACATGATCTCGTCATAAATAGCAATCAGCACGGTGCTTTATATCCTAAGTCAACAATGTATCTTTACATCCTAATGTCAAAAATCTGTCAAAATTGCTAATTTAGAATCTTAAATTGCTATTTTTAGTTTGAAAATACGAGCTAGATCAAAAAGATAGCATCAGATAGCTCACATATGAAATATGCTGCACTGTGGCAATACTCAAGAAGTCAAGGAAAGGGAGGGGTGAATCACTGCAGGGCTCCTTGACAGTGTTAGATCAGTAATAGTGTGCGATGAAAATTAAAATCTATAATCATGATTATCAATCACATTTAATAAACTTCAGGGGCAATGTTATTTATCATTAATTTGATTCATTTGTAAGACTTTAATTCGACTGTAAAGACGCTTCTATGGGCATATAAGTGCGCATGGTTATACAGAATTACAATATTGATCGCACTATTACAGGGTTGCATTATTTACATGTATATTCAACATTACAGTACAATACATTGAGCTCCGCAAAATGATGGACAGACACCAAAGCGTCCATTATACGGGAGGTGCATTGTAGCGTTTCAATAGAAGAAAATCACTCCCTTCTTTAAGACGAATTTTTCTATTGCTTTAAAAACTCATGTACAGGCCCGACGTGTTTCGTCCTTAGACGTTCTCAAAGGCACAAATGCTGAACAACTTGGCGAAGGATTATAGAGTAAAACTGAGTGATGCATCAAATCATCGGATGCTTTCTGTTCAGGAGAGATGGACAGACAGCCTTCTTTGTAAAATCGTTGTGATTGACGCTATACTGATTACTATGGCTGATATTCTTTTGTAAATATATTGTTCGTGTGCAATTTCCGCGCATCAATCACGCATTTCGGGATCATTTACATATAGTCTCTGAAAATGCGATTACCAAGTATATACAACACGGACATGCTCCAGTACGGCGAAGTGCAAAATCTGCAGCAATCAGGGAATTTTGTGCTTGAATTGTTCAAATCTAACATGCGAATGCTGTACATACACGTACATGCAATGTAGAATTGTGCATAAAGATAAGTAAAAGCAAAATTGAATAATAAAATGATAGTTATAACGCTGACATACATACGCTATATCAGTTTGCAAAGAAATTATTATTGACAGCAAAGGTCTGTCACAGTACATTGAATATCTAAGGAGAATGACAACTATTAAGTCAATAAAAGACACCAACAGCAAGATTTCTTTACGATTCTCATTCAGTTTGGAAATTTTCTTCCCATAATTGCAGAGACCTGAACGGGCTCTATCCCTCAGTATAACAGTGATGCATATCTTTTTCGTTTGCTTTCAGTTCCAATCAGCGGGAGAAGTGAGCTTTGATGTTCAAACTCGGGATCCCAATCTTCTACCCGTCATCGACTTCGAGCTGCACGACTTAGAATCAGATAACAAGCGCTTCGGGTTCAAACTCGGTCCAGTTTGTTTCACCAGCTAATTTGATGTTGCTGTCTCTCAGTGCTGAATTTGATCTGCCCTTACAGCTGAGATATGTCGAAGATCGGAAATTCAGGTGGTACAGCACTGAGATGGGATATGTCCACTCAACGCCTGACTGCTATCAACATCCTATTCAATGACAAATGTTTGTTAAGGTCAATCGTGAATTCAGGCAGTAAGATAAAATGATATGGAAAGTGACTCTTCTATAGCATTTTGTTTGATAATGTAAGATTTTGTCAATGAACTATCTTATTTTTCAATTTTCAATTTTCCTGTTTGCGTCCAAGTTAAGCAAATAAAGCTCCTTCGTTTACATTGCTCAGTCCCAAATATCGATCTAACTCCTGAAAAGAATAAGTAACGATTGTTGACGCAAGCAAATATGACGCATTTATGCAATACGTGTACAGTTCAAGAACAGAAAACCAAATTTTTCTTCTTTCCCCCTCTTCGGCTACTTTAAGACTTGTCCAAATACCACATCCATTCAAAATTGTACAACACTGAAAAGGTACTTTGTATGTGTGTGATCTACCTTGCCCACGTTTCTTGGAATCATTGTTTTTATAAAAGTCAAATCAAGTGTATGATATCTGTAATTCATTAGCAATATAAGAAAATTTTCTACATAATGTTGATACATTGTCGTCCTTCTGTGCTCACCTTTGCGAATTAATGGAATTATGGGTGCACTCTTCTGGGTTATGAAAGCAAATTAGGTACTTCCGCCTCCGATACTTCCGCTATAGTACATTGTAAGTTATAATCGCGAAGTCTGAAGAAGGATGCTTCTAACGTCAAAGGATGAAATCAAACTAGCTTTAATAAACAATGCTTTAACTTCTGCAAGTATTGGTTTTCGCAAATGATTCGTCGAAACCGAAGGTAAAGACGAAGCCTAGAGTGCGATAACTGCCTCATTGCTTGGTAGGGCGGCGGAGACGAATTGCACGGTTTCAGCACGCTGTCATACTTTAACAGTTAAATCAGTCCTTTAGAAAATTAACCACATGTACATAGAAAATTAACCACATGTACATGTTCAATCCATTCATCTTGTCAACACTGTCATTCAATCTGAAGCAGAGCTACCGATAGAACGCTAAGTTAGCGTCCTCATACCGTAAACCACTGATCTACGGTAATAATTATTCGATTTCCATGGTTTAAAATACGTAGCTATGTACTGGCCATAGAAATTAACAATACCATAGAAAGTCCTAGAATGGAAATTGCGTGAAAATTACGGCACACTCCGGAGGAACTTAGTTGGGGCAAAATGCAAATTTTACGAGCTGGTTTCCTTGCTTTCTGGTTGGCATTTATATTTATCAAGCCAATTTGTGATCTGGAATGTTGCCCCTTGTCCAAAGATCATGTGCACAAAAGCAATAATGAATCTGCAGAACACTGCAGCGACAAGATGACAAAGAAGGAAATCCTATTAAACGTTCTGTACGTTTATCATTTTGAAATATCGCTCCGATAATCTATCAATAGTATAATCAGACTCCTACGCAACTTGTAATGTCGGTTTATAGAACATGCATTGCTCCAGCATGTAATCAGAGGCCAATAAAGCTTAGAGTATTCATTTTACTTTAAGGGGCTTCCCTGCTCATTATATTCGAACAATTTTCAAAATCTTTGCATGCTTTGAAATGTCAGCTTCCAAAATATCATCGCACTATATCACATGCGTCATTCAATGAATAGTTGATAAGTTCCAGCGACATCTAATTTGTCTGAGTGATGATTGTATAAAGAAGCTTTCAGTGTGTTCATTCCAGAAATGCGCTAGGTTTCTTTACCACTTCAAGGAGAAATTATCCAATAATTAAGAATTTTTATCTTTGAATTCTTGAGATGCTCTCATAACCAGTCCACTGACTACTCACAATCATGGCTCTGTGAAACAAATTTTAAATCGTTTTCCAGCATTGAAAAATGGATAATGGTTGTCAATGACTGCTAGTGCTACGTATAGAAACAGCATGTTAACCATTAGAATATTGCGCTATTTCATAATGAATCAATGCCACCATCTCCCTTAAAATTCTCTTCAAGAAAATCCTGTAATTTGCTGTCACCCACTTCCACAACTAACTTGACAAATAGTTTGACTATGATACAATGTATTAGATCGAAGCTGATCTGCAAACCATAGATTTTTCCATGTGCCATCATTGTACATAAGCAAGATATCAAAATTCCATTCTAGTGTACTATTATCTACTTCTATGGTACTGGCCATAGAATAAGACAGGTCGTCTCTTCCTCTGTTTGACTAGAAGGGAAGTATTGGAGCATGTAATGCCTATGAAATGGCATAGTCTGCTGACATAATACCATAGAAATCGAACAATAAGCGACCAGTTCAACATTAAAGACGTCAAATTGTGCGAAGTTTCAGTGACTGTCATCAACAGGATCACACAGAAAAGAGACACAGACGATATCAAGTTCTACAGATGAGTTTGTGAACGTTTTTTGTGCGCCTGCTAACTTTTTTAAAATGATCGGAGGGCCTAACATTATCGAGAAAACTTTTGCGCAATGATCTGAATTCTTCGAATATGAAGGAATAGTGACGATCGGAGCATTTTGAAGGAATTCACAGCAATCCACAATCGACACACGATTATTTTTGCTATCTCTGTATGGTATTGAAAATTTCTTTTTGCCCACTTAGTAAGTTCCTGCATGTGCCATCGATTTGAATCAGTTTGCACTTCTAGCAAAGTGATACGCTTAAACAATCTAGCTATGTGGTACTGGCTTGCCAATCGCTCCATTAGGTTTGATCGATCAAGAAGCTAATCATCCGTTTCATATTAAGTATAGAGATATCAATTGCATAATTACATGACCATTCGCATAATTGACACTTCGTGTTCATATCGCTGACATTTTAACAGCAGAATTACCGAGATGAGGTGAAGCGTTCCCTTTTCAAATGCAAATTTCCATATCAACAGCATAGTGAAAACAAAATCGAACGCAAATTCACCCTAATCAATGGCGATCTGCATCCGCTTGAACAGGCATCATGGACAATATCAAAATGTTTATCTTCTTAATAACAAACAAGAAGTCTTGGCATGTAGCCTATTCTTCCATGGTTAGGAGCCATAACACATTTATCGATGGATTTGATGATCGACATGCTTTTCTAGGGTTTTTTCTTGATGAGAACTTACTTTATCAAATGTCATTTGAGTATTGATTTCAAGACAAAAAGCGATTAGCTAATATTGAATATATCAACTAACATCCATCTGTTTTATAAGTTTATAGAGATGCAGATGAACAGAAAATCAGAGTTGGAAGTGGGTCATGGGTCAGGTGGGTCACAAAATCGCGTGGGTCACGTGGGTAAGACTTCGTTGACCCACTTTCAACCAGTTTGACCCATGATAGATTTGACAATCTCAAATACAGTAAACTTCATTTATTCGTATTCTCTTGTCATTCGTGAAAATGATTGAGTCAGTGTCACTGAAAGGGATGATGGATGCACACAGTCAAAATATAAAACACTATTGACTTTCACACGCCACATACAGCTTTGAAAGGGGGCGGAATTCACACAAATTAAAGGCTCGAAAACAATTGCTGCTGTCTACTGAGAGATGTTGGTTGGTGGAGAGAAGTTGTTTGAGTACATGTGTAAGCTCGATTCTCTGTCGCTATGTCTGACGATACCCTATGATGTGTGACCTTGATTTCAAAGATACAGCTACTGATGAAGTCAAGCATTCAGAGGTTTTATTCATCTTGAATGTGTTCTTGCAATGCTAGCTGACCTTCGTTTTGTTTGATTTTGTTGGTCTTTCGTAGAAAATATCATCTGATAGAGATTAGTATGGCAAATCTCTGGAAAAGATTGATCAGAGCCTAAATATTTTCGAAATATGTAATTGATCTAAATATCTTGATAATATGCATGCTTCATGTCTACAGTATTTAGCCATTCAATCTACTTTCGCATCATACATGTTCCATGCATCTCATTGCTCATTCGATAATGACAATCTGAAATACGATAATTCACACGGCGGTCATTGATATAGACGTATCCTTTTCACACATACTTATTACGGCAGAGCTCTGTGAGCTATTTTTTGACACTTCGTATCTATAAAAAGTTTCGTTTTGATATTTGATTTAGCATCAATAAAAATAGGAATATTTACATGATGTCGCTACTGATCGTTATCACAACGTACTCGTACATGTAGTGCCACTCAAATATATCAGTTAATCTATATGTACATTGTAAGCTAATACATGAATTATAATCTTGTCCTCGTGCAATTTTCTATTCACGCGTTACGCATGTTTCCTCCATTTGCTTTTCAATGAATGTCATTCCTACATCAAATATACAACTTTCTACTTAAATCTAGCATTAGCAGAAGTGATTGAAATTTGAAACGATTGCCATCAGAAGCAACAAAATATTAGTTTGTCGATTTATCTGAGATAATTTTCACACATGTAGTATCTAACATAATTAATACATGAATAAATGATTTAAGCCTACTGCAATCTTATTTTTCAACTTCATATGATTAAGAAATGCAAAATTTGAAATTTAGTCTGTAGGGCCCTTCACTTAAGTAATAAGCCTAGTTTCTCTACGAATTAAATAGGTACCACTAAAAATGATGGTCAAGAATTATAGCAAGAAACAGAATCGTTTAAAGTTTTAAAACCTTAGGCATTGTGGTGCATGCACATTGATTATAGGACAACTGTGATGAGGTTACATGTCTATTTATCATGTGGCAAGTGATCTGATGCACTTGAATCTTCATAACAAATCTTAACAACAATTTTGATACTGCGAGGCCTCTACCTAGAACCTAGACCTAGAACCTTGAATGAAAATGAAACTGAAGATGATACCAGAAAAGGAAATTCCATTCACATCAGTCACCCTTGCAGCATGTGGGTCAGGGTACCCTATGGGTCAGGTGCGTCTCATGTGCCGTGGGTCAGGTGGGTCATGGGTCAAGCTTCGTTGACCCACTTCCAACTCTGCAGAAAATTAGTGTTATAAATCGAATGACAGATAAAATGATGATTGGTAAATTAGTTTCATGCAACACTTTACTCTGCTCAACCTTGAGGATACACATCCGTCATTTAACACTGACAAAAACGTGCTGTGTCCGTTCTGTAGGTCCCATTGCATGAATCCAACCAATCGGTAAAGCAGTCTATCTCATCCCCCATTTGTCAAGTATAGAACACATATGATGGATGTGTTTTTTGATAAGAAGGAGTGGCGCAAGTTTTTGAAGTGCATTCATTAATAACCTAATCTGCAAACAATTTGAGTGGGACTCAACAGGCTAAAAGAATAAGGAAAAAGCTGTGTCTGTGCTACTGCCATTGTTTCATTTGGCATTTGAAACTACAGTGCTGCAGTCAGAGTTGGGAAAGTCGGACTTGGAATTGGAATTGGCCTTGATAAACCTTAATTCTACTTTTTCGATAGACCTGTGATAAATCTATTTGTACAAAAATACAAAAATTGAAATCACAGTACTCGGCCGTTGTGTTAACTGCATGCAGAGAGAGAGAGAGAGAGAGGGAGGGAGAGTGAGAGATCAGAAGACCCGGTGATCCTAACTCCGACAAATGTAGACGCACACACCCCACGGATCGGCAAAAGGAAAACAGCAATTTGTGGAAGACCGGTTTCGCTCTATTGGCTTTATCAATTCCACACACTGTAATCAATCGGAAAAGGTCGTCACACAAAAGTCAAACTTACCTAAGCATGCAACCCAAAACATACATCGGTTAATCATAAAGCATGCAAAGACAGTCAACATGCAAAATAAACACATGCAAATAAGAATAATACTGTCATGTAAAAATCGAAACGCAGAAAGCATGCTAAGGTAGCACAACATGAAACTAAAAATTGATATGTGCTCTACAAGATTAATAAGTTAAATAAGGACAAAATAAAGTAAAGTAATAAAGGTGCACATACACAAACTTAACGGTTGGCAGTAAGAAGCCTTTCAAGATTCTTATGCATGCGGAAAGAAGGACAAATGTCAACTTTTAATTCCTTCCGACACACTTGCACCACACGTTTACTACAGTCACTGAAAGGTAGGACTAAGTGGATCTTATCAAGCCTGTTCACTTCTAAATTAAGGCCCTGAGGGACAAGAGTACAAAGGCGTTTGATCCACTTATTCTCATGCAGAAGTCTCTTATTATGATGAGGGCAGTGTTCCAAAGCAGTGAACGAAAAGTCAGAAATGTCACATGTTCGAGAAAAATGTTGAGCAACGGTGGATGAAGACAAACACTTAATACTGCTAAGGTGCTGAGAAATCCGATTCGATTCAACTTAATGTTTCGATTCAACTGATCTTTATCTTGCTATAAACGAACAAAGATGCATTGTGCTATTATTTAAAATCCTTTTTAATTGAATTTTAAATTTTTAGTGCGCCTGAAATTATATATCGAATCAAATGCTTTATCGGAGTGGAGTGTTAAATTATTCGACTATTGTTCAGATGAACATTAAATTTTTTAAACTGTTTAATGATGAATACATTAGCTGTGAATCATATTATCTGTATGCTAATATGATATTGAAAAAATTCAAAAAAAATCAATTGCATATTGTCATTTATATCGCCATCACATGTAATGATAAGCATATGATGATTTGCATGTGTGTAAATGGATGGCATAATATAATTAGATAATAGATCCATATTAATCCAGAATGTTAATACTATATATCAATAGTAATAACATGATATATTAATCCGTTCATGAATTTTCAATTCGTGCTGTACCACTACAATTATCCGGATAAACTCATGAATTGTCCCATATTAAATTGTCTGATCATAATTATCAACTGCAGATCACTTGAAGAATGCAGTTGTCCCGATACTTTCCTTTGAATAAGTAGCAATTAACGCTACATGTCTTGCTCAATCACATAGTTGCAGTGTAAGGAAAAAGTGATCATCCGTCGGACGACAAAAAACAGAACAAGAAATGTTTACTCCATATTTGCAGTTAAAAGTCGCACGGCATGCGCAATATTTTCAAGCAAGTATTTTCCACTCTGGAATCAATTTTCAGACAATCAATAGATAGTGCGTGTATAATATTCGATCATCATAACTACTGAATTTGCTGAATTGACCGGTATCGACTTTCAATGTCAATGGCGCTCCAATATGAAGAATTCACAGGTCGATGTAGAAATATCTGACTGTGAAACACGAAACAAGTAAGTCTACGCAGAAATTCCTCTTCCTTATTGATAGTTGGATCAAAAGTGTCTCTTTAGGTGCAGCTTTGGACTAATCCATTTTCTAGGATTTATTGGCCTCAAAATCATTCAAGAGTGTTGACAGCTGGTACAAAATTGAGTCACATTTATTTGTAGTGCTGAAAATTTGCTTGATAACACAAATATGTCTTCCTTTGATAGAGAGACGTTATGCTTGGGAGCTGATCTGGAAATGAAAGAATCAGAAGAGGCGAGACTTGTTCATAACACCGGTTTGGAGTCCTCCGAGGAATTAGATTTGGATCTTCATGAAATGGCGAGCGCTTTGCAAGATGATAAAGAAGCTGCCTCGAGACGAGATAAACGACGAACTCGCGTCGGTGCTGTCGGCTTACTTGGAGGCTTCATACTAGGATATGATTTTGGTGAGCTTCAAATTGTATCGATTGATTGTTTGAGCCATGCTTATTATCTACAATACATCGATTGTTAATGCAAAGTATTTGTGGCATTTGATTGATTGTCTAATCAGCAGTTAATTGTTTGTTAATTAATTGTTAGACATCATCAGTCGTAGAAAGGCTCGAACCAGCGACGTTGGAGAACCAAAAGGCTTCGTTAAAGCAGTGCCTTCCTGGCTGATGCACGCTCTCAACAAATGGTCCGGTGGCATTGTGGCTATAGAGTTTGGTTGCACGTCCTCTAGCTCCAGCGTCGCTGATACGACCTGATGAGACCCACGACTAATGAGGCTCAACATGCCGAAGCATGTCTGGAGGTGGTTGCATCTGTTGATATTTGATAAATTTACGAGCATCAATTGCAAGGTTAGGCCAATTTGTTTAATATTTCATTAATTCACAAGGTGGCTGTAAAATGCGATGCTGTGAAGCTGGAGTCATCGGACCCGATGAATTTGGTGAAAGCCGGTACCAACCCATTGTAAAGGTCCAGAGTTCCGGCATACTTGCTTTTAAAAGCACATGTTCAGGCAGATTGATGTGCTTCGCTAAATGGCATGGTTGGCTTCAATGTTTTAAAGGGCTAATCACTTATCGATCGGCATCAGATCCACATTCTCTCGAGAAGCTTCTATAGCTATCGACATCCTTTGTTATACGGTAATTATTCATCTTTCATGATAGCGTGTGATTTTTGTAGAATTTCTATGATATCCTTGACAGTTTGCAAGAATAGTTATCGAAAAGAAAACGATATTTTTCTTAAATCAAAACAAACTTTCTAGATGTTCTCATAATGGGATCAGCAGGAAAAATAGGTTAATCGGCTTATGAATATCGTTTTTGCATACGCAGCGCTTATGCTCAATAATCAAGATCAAAAAACGTAGGAAGACATGAAAATTTCCTGAAGCATCAATTTTTGAGTAAAAAAAGATAAACAGGTCACTGACACGTTTATTTTTCGAGAATGTATTGAAAAGCTCAAGTGATTCAAACATATGCTATTCCAAGTGAATGCCATGATTCTTTGTCTCAATACCTTTAGTTGATTCAGACTTTGACATTGTTTGTGCAGCCAGACCTACTCAACTAAATCCTTGTATACATTGCAAATTGATTGTAATATCATGTGGCCAGTCAAGTACGCAGCACACAAGTAATTACAACTAATCACATCATATTCTTATTTGAGGCAATTTGACGACATTATTGCGACGTCAAATAGCAAGCTGTAGCAGAAAAAGAAAATTTTGAAGCTTCACTCTATGTAGAAGTTTCTGCATGTCGGATCCTTGGCATGCAGCATCGTCATCAAAGGCTCCCTGCCATGACTGTCGGCCTATAAAGGACTTGTAAAAGACTCATAGCAGTTGAAGCGCTGGGTACCTTGGATGCATTTTCATTTAATTTTTGATTGCTAAAACAAAGTTGAAGGAGCAGAACAGAAGAGTTTTGAACAAATGAACTGCAAAGAGTTGACCAATGGCTGTCAATTTGGACAGGGACTGAAAAATGCCACCGCTACGCCTCTGAAAACTGCTTGCTGCCAACTTTTTAATGCATCCATAGAAAAGAACAGTGATCATGAAATCCAAAAATAGTCCGAGTTTTAACTTTATGATTTAATTAATATATACGTTTGTTTTTTATGGTTTGTAAGAATTGAATGATTTGGCATCGAACTATGGATATTACTGTTTGGGATCATCATCGATGAACGATCGCGCTGCCTCGGGAATGATCCGCGGAAGAGGTCATCGAGGACTTACTACTTTCGTTTTATTTAGCCAAGGATGCAAAGTTGAGTTCATTCCGCAATCAACAACAAGAGTCTAAGTTTGTGACATCTTCATGTATGAATAGATAATTCTATCTATCAACGTATATATGCCCTGGAACCACTCACGCGACCTGAGTGCGTACAATGAATATCTTGAATGTATTGCAGTCATTTCAGACCATGCCCTTTCAGACGAAACCACGGTTCTATGCGGCGACTTCAACTGTGACTTTATTAGAAGCGACACATCATATGCGATGAAGTTTTTGAGTTATGCAACACTTACAACATGGTAATGGACAATGGTTGATTTGATGTATGGTTCTCAGCTTACAAAGACTTATCGCAATGCTAAAGGGGGGTTCTTGGTGGAACGACCATTTTGCCATCAGCAAATTCTCTATCTCAGACTGTTCGTTTGAAGTCCTTGATACTGCTACACACACTCCAGTACATGTCAGGTTCGTGTTAAAAATGATTTCCTTACTGACGTGGAAACAGTGAGAGATAATTAACCAACTTTTCATGTACTCATTCAGCGTGGTCATTGTAATAAGACATGAATAAGACATGAATAAATCATACGCCTGATGATGTCCGAGCGATTCGGTCGAAAGGCGCCTCGCGTACTGTTATAGTTTTGATTTTTGCGGTGGTACTGTCCAGGATTCGTTACAACTTTTCATGAGTCGAAAATTTGCGCCAAGTGGAGTAAAGTCTTAATTAATCAGATTGAAAATTATCGTAGTTGAACGCTTGCTTGGAGCGATTCAAGGACCTCCAGCTACCGATGACCATGATGCATTGTCGGGATGGTTATAGCATTGCGTCCCTAGGATCATCAATACACTGAAAGATGCCAGCGACATATTCATTCCAACAGGTGGAGGCAAAAGATGGCATGGTAGGGCGTGGTGGCCATCAGAGCTGAACTCTCTGAAATATCAGGTCAACGTTTGTCATCACCATTGGTCAGGAATCGGGAGACATTGGACCGGTTTAACATATGAAGCATATATTCAAGATAAAACGCG
Organism: Prostheceraeus crozeri; assembly: GCA_907163375.1. Lineage (NCBI taxonomy): Eukaryota > Metazoa > Platyhelminthes > Polycladida > Euryleptidae > Prostheceraeus > Prostheceraeus crozeri. The sequence continues at coordinate 103,649 of CAJQUW010000008.1, forward strand.
TTTCAAAGTTGCATGCAAAAGATCAAGGAGAACTCATGAAAAATCGGACTGGCGTGAGCTAGAGAATTCTGCATCGACTAATGATTTTTGGATTAAGGCTAAGCGCCTGTGTGCCAAAGGCAAGAACAGTAGAAAAGAGACTATGGTAGATGGAGATAGGGATCCACACGCAATTGCTAATTTGCTTGTAGATAAATTTCATCACTCGAGTACTCCTTTAGAAGAAATTACGAATTCTCAGATGACGAATGAGCTATTAAGTCCCCTTATGGATACGCCTCATTTCAAATATTACATGGACGTCTCATAGCTCGATATTGAGAATATCATTACACGACATCTGAAAAGAAACAAATCGCCTGATCATTACGCACTATATGCGGAGCACTTGCTATACACGAAAAGCATTATTTCCCCGATATGTATTCAAGTACAGATTGTTTCATAAAAAAAGGATCACCCTTAAATATCGCCTTAACTTCAACTTTGTCTAACTTCTCCAAACTTGAACGAATTTCTCTAAAATTTGGAAGATATGTCAGTTGTGCTTACTAATATCATTGTTGGAAATTTCAAGCATGAATATTGAGTTGTTTTCCTGTTATAGATAAAAAAGTAGTAGATAATTTGATCTTCATTTAGCAATGTTACACAAAATCATACCTCACTCTTATAAAATTACATTTGTTTCCTTTGTAATGTAATATGTTGTTCTACAAGCCAAAAACTATCAAGAAAAACAAAAATAAAGAAAATCGGTCAATCAGAGCCAGTATAGCACCATTATTCATCAACAATAATGTAACTGCTACATGTGATTAACTGGACTTCATGTTCCATAGCTTCCTGACTTCGTTGCGGTGGTGTTGGCAGCACTCCTGATTGCTTTCAGCTAGAAATCTATCTCTTACCGGTTGAAAACAATACAAAGCACAAATGAACAATAACGAGATAGCATTCACAAAAGGCAAAGTGTCAGCCTTGCTAGAACTAGAGTTTTCTTTGCGAGCTACAAGCAAGCGACTAAATGTCCCTTACACAAATGTGCATCGATGACATAATGATGATTTTCGACTCTGTCGTAAGGAGGGCTCTGGCCGTCCACGCAAAACATCCAAACGTAGAGACCGCCTAATTTTGAGATTTGTTAAAGTTGATCCAAGTCTCTCGTTAACTGAGATGGCTGCACTAGACTCGTCTATTTCTAAGTCCATTATTCGTAGAAGACTTATTGAGTCGAATTTCAAGAGCTGTAAGAGGCCCTCTCAGATCGGATTATCAGATCAGCATACAAAAAGACGTCTCAGATGGGCAATGAGTCATTGTCACTGGCGAAATCAATGGGATCGGGCTGTCTGGTCTGATGAGGCATCAGTCCGTCTGAAGGGTAGTGATGGTCGATTGAGATTATGGATAAAATCTGATCAGGAAATTCTGAGACATTTACATCGTCCCCGGGTACAAGGTGGTGCGACTCTACTGATTTGGGCTGGCATTTGGACCAATGGCCGCTCTGAACTTCACATACAGCAAGGAACCATGAATTCTGAACGCTATGTGAATGTTTTACGAATGAACATTGGCCAAATGACAGATCAACTTGGTGATCCATCGACTTGGTTATTTATGAATGATAATGCTACGTGTCACAGGAGGAGTAGTAGAGTCAACTTATGCAAGTCTCAATTAGGGCTTAGGACATTATCTTGGCCAGCTCGTTCTCCTGATCTGAATCCCAATTCTAAAACGTAACGTTCGTCGTTCACTGCTACCTACAGATGGCGCATCACAACTTACGTCACTGTTAAAAAGAGAGTGGAGAAAGTTAGATCAGTCAAAAATCAACGATATCATCGAATCAATGCCTAGACGAATTGGTAATGTCATTGACAATAAGAGTGGGGCCGCAAAATATTAGCTTCTTAAGAAACGTTACTGTATCATAGCTTGTCAGATTATATAAGGACATTTAAATATATTAGGGACATGAAATAACATGAAAAATGCTTTCTGTATCATACTTATGTTTTATTTAGTCAAATTTTAGGATGATCCACTTTTTATGAAACGGACTGTATTACGCATAATGCTGAGGACAGGTTGTGCGTAATGGTTACCCTCTTGCTTGAAAATGAACCTGCATGCTCCTCTTCCTAATGATGGCTGTACCGGCATAGCAATAGCTCCTCTATTCAATAAGATCATTGAAGGTGCATGCTCCTCATCAACAGTGACGAACTTGAAAGCGATGCTCTTCAGTACGCCTACCGAAATTCGTCAACTGGAGAATGCTCATCTGATCTATAAGCTGGCTTATATAATAATATATAATTTATAATATATAATAATAATATATAATAATAATATATAATAATATATATATATATTATATATAAGCTAGCTACCATCCAAGAGTACACATATCATTCTACTAAAGTAATTGCATCTTTCTTAGAAAGTTTTTGATCGATTAATGCATCCTCTGCTTTGTCTCAAGCTTTTGCAGCTCGGAGTTCACCAATCGATTGTTAGACTTATTCTAAACTCATTTTCTCGACTGCATCGGATTTATTCGATGGGACGTCATTAGTAAACCATTTGTTGCTCAAGCTGGTGTCAGGCAGGGTGGTACTTTGGGTGGAATATTCTGGAATCTTTACGTCGACGGATTGATACAGTCGCTGAAGAATTCGTAGAAAGGATGCATTGGGATCAACATCGATATCACCATAAAGCATCTCGGTTTTGAAATTGAGACATCAAAATTCGGGCATCCGATCATTTCCATCAAGAAAGTTCTGCGCCAATTTTATCAGTCCGTTAATAGTATCATGCGAATTCCGTGGTGCACAATCTGTTTTTAAAATTGAGACTTATTCGAACTTATGCCTACTATCACATCGATTATGTGTTGCAGGTGGCTCAGTTTTGATCTCCCTAGCCGATCTAAAAGATCTGGACGTCGTAGCGCCTCGCACCGAACGTCGTGTTTTCACCCTGCATCACTCCTGTAGCAACACTCTTTTTTATTTAGTGACTGGCTTAAATCCGACATTTATTAGAGTAGCTTAACTTCAATCCAGACCCGACATGGCACCTACATGGAACCAATACGAATACTATATCGCAATCAGTCTTAGATTGGCGAGCGTTTCCGGAAAAGAGGCAGCTAATTCTGTCAAGGAAAATATTCAAAGAGCGACAACAACCTACGACTACAGACTTTGCAATTTATCACGGCCGTTATGAGTGATGTAGATCCAATAGCTCGTCAGCTAGCCTTAACTCTTGTCGACACCAACATCACTCAGCGACTAGTTTCCGTTGCCCTGATTTCTTTTAGCATCTTTTCTACTTGACGCACTCTTCATTTGTACTTTTCAGTGCGTTCAATGAAAGCATATTTATATACAAGGTGTTTCAAAAGTAGGCTAACAGTAGAAATTGGCCTTGAAAAGCTATGTCTTAATGCTATAGATTAATAAGCTATGTCATAATAATCTTTTTCACGATGCCACCATAGCATAATATGCCCCTTGTATTAAGGGGGCAAAAAAATTCAATACTCTTTGACGCGTAAATAATATTTAAAATATCTCTCATGATAGTGTTTTCATGCTATGCCTACATTCTTCACACAATTCAATTTGAATCTATATTGAATCTATACCGAATTTCACTAACATCTATCAATCTAAAAAAAAAAGGATTAGAAACCATGTAAACAGATGAGTAGTTTGTGTCACTTAGTTGAGTGGGAGAAGGAAGACTGCGGACTGACAAATGTCCTCTCGACGCCCTCATCTGTCCTCAAGACCGAAGGGAAGTGGGCAACAGGAGAGCGAAGAAGGAAGAAGAAAGACACAGGACACAACCAGATGTCCTTACCCTTTGTTAATGAAGCCACCTCTGTTAATTCCAGCTCCTCTTTCTGACGAGTCAGAGAAATTAGCATGTATTAACATTAAAACACATTAATTTAATAAAGGTTTTCCTTGTTTAAAAAAAAACAAAATTTGAAAAAATGGGTTTCCTAAAAAAATACAACAAAAAGTAATCAACAATAGGTAAAATAAAAAAAACAAAAATTTTAAAAAGTCCACCACCAAAATGTCCAACGACACATCGGCACATTCTTGTAGTCTTTCGCCACACGTCTGGCACACTCTCACATGTCCACGGCCACACACAGCAGCATCTTCAATCAAAGTTCTGGTGGAGAAACATCTTGAGGTTTTCGTGTGAGTTTTCGAGCATGTGTTTACACAGTTGAGATATCCATTCCTGAGGTTTGAGATCGAGAGCGAGGAGGCCCAAGGGTACGCCCCAAAGAGCGAGGAGCCATCGGATGAAAAAAGTATCCCGTCTCAGCTTTCAAGGAAAAGTGTCATTTCATGGTAGCTTCTGACACTCTAAAGTAAAATAAAAGTGTTTGGCATTCAGATGCATCTGACTTTCATCGCAAGGCATCAGATAGCGGGTGGTACACCGCAGCTGCGTGTTGCTTCTTTCAAAAATACAGGTTCAATCGTGACCGTTTCTTCTTCGCTAAAAGGATTGCCTTGAGCCAGGCTGGCACCTGCAAGCCGTGTTGGCATTTCTACGTTCTTTCTTATACCATGTATGTCATGTCAAGTGGTTTTTCAGGATTTTATGTTGAGACGCGGTTTTCCGTGAGTTAAAACTGGTTTTGATTGTAAAAAAAATTGACAAAAAGAAAACAAAAATCTTACACACAAAATTACGCAATCGTCGACAAGCATCAAGCAAGCGTTGAAAACGCGGCATCCGTCAACATCCCACAGCAAAACGTCATTCTTCAACAGTCCAAGAGTATTTTTCCGACAAAATCAGCTACAAAGTAGACTTTAAAAGCGAAGTCTCAGCTTCATGAAAAAAATGTATGGTCTCAAAAGTCTGTGGCAAAAGGTTTTGAAAACTCTCGCGAGGCGACAAACTATCTTGTGTGCATCAAACACGTTTGAAAATCGTTTGGGCCACTCACACTAACATAAAAATTACAATCCAATATCGAATGAGTGATTTATTAAAAAGGCCACAAGCTCATCTTTCCAAAATTTTGATGTTCCATTCCATTGAAAGGAATTTCAAAATTCTTTGTTTTTTCAAAAGGATTTCAAAATCCATTTTCTTTTCTCATAATTTGCAAAAAAGACAACCGTTTTTAACACACTTCAAGTCAAAGATGTTGCTTGTTTAATTCATTTCAAGTCACGATTTTAAATCGTTTGATTCAAAAAAAATTGTTGAACATCACAAAACAACAAAATGCAAAATTGAAAAAATATTGATCATGATGAAAGATAAAAAAATCTTTTGGTCATGGAATTTTCAAAGAAATTTCAAACATGAGCTTCAATTATGTCAATGTCTTCTCAAATGTTAACTAAACAATTGCAAATTTTCACATCGGTCAACCTAATGCAACATACCAACAAAAAAAACTCAATTTAATGGGAGCCTATAACAAAACACATTGTTGTTTCAATAAAAAGTATAAGCTAAAAATATGAAGTATGCATCGGAATGCAGCATCGGAGAAAGCATGCGTGAATTGCTTGCACCTAGCTGAGCTTTGGAAAGATTTTGTAAGTTGGAAATATCTTTATGGGACCGAATGGCCACTTCTTCTTTTTCTTTTACCAGCAACAGAAATTCTGACCAGGCAAATGGGGCCAAACACATAAAACGAACAAGATAGCAGATAGATAAAACTTAGTTGGTCATCTGTTGAGAATACGAATAAAGGAAGCAAACTGCGATCAAGTCACTCACAAAGCATTTCTTCTGTATTAAAGATAGATAATGCGTGCTAAAAGTGCAGTATTGGAATTGTTGTTCAACTATCATTTTCATTTTCTCTTCAATTAATGTCTATATTCTTCAGCATATCATTTCAATTATTTGGAATGCTGAATTTCATGTGTTGAATTGAAATTTAACTTTCGATCATCTAATTGAAATTAAATTGAATGCTTGCTACAGGAAATAAGTCATGCACTAGGCCTAAATTGTTGACTAAAATAGATGGACTCCGAGTTTTCATTGATATTCTATTAATGAATCAACCTTTATTTTCATCAAAAACATTTTAAAAAAATAAGTGCGTCAAGTAAATAAGAGCTGCATCATCACATGACAATGCACTTCCACGTCGTTGCACAAGAATCCTTTTATTTACTAACTGGAAAATGTCACCTATTGTTGTCATCATACAAAGTATTCATGGCTTGACGGTCAAGGATGACGATTGAGTAAGTTGTCACAGCAGTTTGTGTTGTTTATGACGCTCAAAATTGGCGATTTTCTTGGGTATTCAGCTTCAAAGATGGGGATTTCCGTAATTTTTGGAAAGAAAATCGTCAACTTTGAGCGTCGATACCTATGTCATAAACAGCACAAATGTTATTGATTGGTTGGGGTATTAAAGCACATCATCAACAATATGTGTACAGAGTTTGGTGAGGCTAGCTTCAAAAGAAACAAATATAGACGTATTTTAGTCATTGCTAAGGACCGCTACTAGGGAAATCTGTCGTCCAATACAAAGCAACATCGGCAACATTGAGTCCCTTTAAATCAGGAACTACGGCGAATCGAAGCAAGCAAATCTGGATTTCTGCGATCAAGCCCTGCCTATGAAGCAAATATGAGCAAATTCTGAGATGGTGGGTTAAACTGCCTTGACGATTTCGTTTGGAATGACCCATTCATTCAGAACTTCTTGACAGCCAGACAAAAAATCGTTCTTAAATACTTTAAGGACTGAAATCTATAATTCTTATGTACAGGTTGCGATTATGTAGTATACAAAGATGACTTTAATGGAAGTCTAATCCTTGTGCGTGAATTAAGCAAGAAATGTGACCGAATGAGACTGGTTGTGATACATAAGAATTTGATTTTCAGATTCAGTGATTCAAGATCTACACCATAGTCTATGATCAACACCCATGATAACAAACCTTTTGTGCTCGAATTAAGGGAGAAAATGATGGTAGCTCCCGGTTTATCACTGAGATCAGATCTCTCTACAGCTGATCAGATTACTTTGTCTGTTATACACGTAGGTTCGAGATGTCAGGACTTAGGATTTTAATTAATTAGTTGGAAGAATAAAAATATATTGGATTCAAATACCAATCAATCAATGTTAATTGGTGGCTTAATCTGCTAATGAATTGAGACAGTTGGAAATAATAACCAATTAATTGCCATTTACCAGAATGCGAACATATATTTTTACTTATAACGAAAAGTCAAGCGTATCTACCGTTACCTCAATTTGTATGTAAAAAAGTAGAAATTAATTTCTAAAATAATACATAATTCTGCATGTAGATGATGATACTCTGCTTGAAGGCTAGTAATGAGTAAATCACATCTTCCACCACTAACTACTTCAGATTCTCCTAGAGGATTTTCTGAGCTCGAACCTTCGCTGCATTTTTGACAATGAAATATACCCTCTACAATAAATTATAAAAAGCTTAGCATATCAAAGGTTTTTCTTTGAAAGGTTTCAGATGTGCTTATTCATTGATTCGAAAGCAAATCGTCTTAATGTAGATTTTCCTTACACATTTCCTTGTTCACGTAATGCTCTTTTATGGTCGTTCTACAAATGCCCTAGAAATTGTGTGATAAAATAAGTTTTGGGTTATTTTGGTCTCATATTTCTTAGTCATTTCACTAAAGCTGGGATTCAAGCTAGTATTCAATGGCTAACATTTTTTTGCGTGCAATATTCATGAAATAGAAGGAGAGTCCTAAATCTTTATCAAAAGAAAAAGGATTATGTTGCAATTCATTGACATTGTCTCTGGATTATTGTGGCAGAGCTCAGTAAAGTCATCTCACATTTGAGACATGCATTCATTAAATTGATTTTTTAAGGATAAAGAAGCTCCTTCATCGAAACAATGGAGCAACATGATATTTTAGAATCAGAATCAAGAGATTAAATGAACATTTTGATGAATTATCAGACATGTTGCAGCAATTTCAGACAACTGAGGCCCATCCAGGGCAACGGGAAAGTGATTTTCGACCCATGGGATCTGCAGCATTACAAATGTCATACTTTTACATTCAAAGTTGCAACTTTTTCGTTATGTGTCGATACGAGATGTTGATTTTAGCTTGAAGAAATAAAAATCACTCCCTCTTAATTGCTGTCTATAATAATAATAAAGGCGCACATTTCCAAATGTAGGAGAAATCATAATCACAGTTACATTATCGATATGACATAAAATGAAAGTCAGAATTCATCAACTTCATGAAAAATATTCATAGTGACGTAAGTGCATAAACTCAAAAGCCAAGTTCGTTAAATTCATTGTTTATGAGGACAGTGGCGAATGGAAAGAAGGAAGACTTATACTTTTCGTACGAAGCAGAAATGTTAAGAAAATGCAATTTCCTGTAAATGAGCTTAACAAATGGGAGCTGAAAGAGTAGTCGATTTTTTTAATAACTTGGCTAGCTTGGACCATTCTGAGCCGCACCTCCTTGTAGGTTGAAATGCAGATTTTACGGTTGCTAAAGATTTGGTGCTTACATTGCTCAAATATCTTGACATATTCCTAATTTCGTCCGGATTTCACAACAAGAAAATGGTTTTCTACTTTCTTTTCACGTAATTCAGAATTGAAATCGTCGGTCCAAATAGGAACTTGGATCAGCATAGGTTACAGCATACTTGATGCATGCGTCTGTAAGAGCCTATGACCAAATCTGAACTCGCTTGCTTCCGTTTCATTTCTTTCTAGAAGTCTCTTTATCCGTTTAATTGACTGATCGATCAGGAATATTTATTTGGTATATACTGTACCTATTACATGCCAGGTGCTTCGAAGCAATGTAATCAAAATTATATCTCAATTTGTTTTGAAATACCATCAAACATGAACATTGATAATAGATGTTTTGCCGTTGATTGTGAAGATTTCGCCCTCACATTCAACATTGAATCGCTTGTACCCGTATGTTTGATCGCTACCTTCAAGTATCATTAACATAATCTCCTATAGTCAGGGAGCTACTGACACTTTCTTCCTAAATTCGCGCACAAACGTAGGATTTGTATGGATTTGTAGATCTTGAAACGCTGAATTCTTCAGTGTCACAGCCAGTCGCTTTCGGTTAATAGGTAAGGTTAAAGGATTCTCATTGGAATCCAATGGTAAAATTCAAGAAATATCTATAGATTGTGAAACACTTGGCAATTTTCGCACAAAAAGAAACTATTTATCAGAATGCCATGAGCCTTGAAACATGATTGAGTTCAGAACATCAACTTCGATATAAAAGTTGAATTGAGTCACATGATTTAGTATTTGATGCTTGAGAGCCTCTACAAAATGAGTAAATTTTATGTTTTGACTTAATTTTGGCGATTTTGCTCATTTTGTAGAGGGTTTCAAACATCAAATACTAAATTTCGTAGAGACTTTCGGATTTGGCCTCAATTATCTTCTCAATCGTAGAGCTTATTATCAGCCCATTTTGAGTTTTCAAGTAATCAGCATCATCCGCGAAAATATAGATAGAAAATACTTCAGCAAATGTTTCAAATGACGAAATATATATATATATGTATATATATATATATATATATATATATATATATATATATATATATATATATATATATATATATATATATATATATATATATATATATAACCAGTTGTCACTCGCGCCCCACCCTAAGTGTAACTCGCGCCCCATAAGTGTCACTCGCGCCCAAACTCGTATAAATAGCTGTCACTAGCGCCCCACTTCCTGTCACTCGCGCCCCAATGCGAATAAATAAGTGTAACTTGGGCCCCACTATACATATGTACTTGTCACTCGCGCCCCAACTTCTGTAACTTGGGCCCCATTCTGTCACCACCAATTCCTAGGACCCGGTCATCACCAATCATCAACTTCCACTTGTCAGAGACGGATTTTGACAGCGAACACCTGTGGTACGATGATTTCAAGTCATCACCAATCATCAACTTCCACTTGTCGGAGACGGATTTTGACAGCGAACATGGTACAATGATTTCAAGGTGTAATAGGCCTACTTGTCGGAGACGGATTTTGACAGCGAACACCTGTGGTAGGATGATTTCAAGGTGTAATAGGCCTAAACAGATGCTGCCAGGGCCTGGTCCGCACCAATTCCTAGGACCCGGTCATCACCAATCATCAACTTCCACTTGTCGGAGACGGATTTTGACAGCGAACACCTGTGGTAGGATGATTTCAAGGTGTAATAGGCCTAAACAGATGCTGCCAGGGCCTGGTCCGCACCAATTCCTAGGACCCGGTCATCACCAATCATCAACTTCCACTTGTCGGAGACGGATTTTGACAGCGAACACCTGTGGTAGGATGATTTCAAGGTGTAATAGGCCTAAACAGATGCTGTCAGGGCCTGGTCCGCACCAATTCCTAGGACCCGGTCATCACCAATCATCAACTTCCACTTGTCGGAGACGGATTTTGACAGCGAACACCTGTGGTAAGATGATTTCAAGGTGTAATAGGCCTAAACAGATGCTGCCAGGGCCTGGTCCGCACCAATTCCTAGGACCCGGTCATCACCAATCATCAACTTCCACTTGTCGGAGACGGATTTTGACAGCGAACACCTGTGGTAGGATGATTTCAAGGTGTAATAGGCCTAAACAGATGCTGCCAGGGCCTGGTCCGCACCAATTCCTAGGACCCGGTCATCACCAATCATCAACTTCCACTTGTTGGAGACGGATTTTGACCGTGAACACCTGTGGTAAGATGATTTCAAGGTGTAATAGGCCTAAACAGATGCGTCCGCACCAATTCCTAGGACCCGGTCATCACCAATCATCAACTTCCACTTGTCGGAGACGGATTTTGACAGCGAACACCTGTGGTAGGATGATTTCAAGGTGTAATAGGCCTAAACAGATGCTGTCAGGGCCTGGTCCGCACCAATTCCTAGGACCCGGTCATCACCAATCATCAACTTCCACTTGTCGGAGACGGATTTTGACAGCGAACACCTGTGGTAGGATGATTTCAAGGTGTAATAGGCCTAAACAGATGCTGCCAGGGCCTGGTCCGCACCAATTCTTAGGACCCGGTCATCACCAATCATCAACTTCCACTTGTCGGAGACGGATTTTGACAGCGAACACCTGTGGTAAGATGATTTCAAGGTGTAATAGGCCTAAACAGATGCTGTCAGGGCCTGGTCCGCGCCAATTCCTAGGACCCGGTCATCACCAATCATCAACTTCCACTTGTCAGAGACGGATTTTAACAGCGAACACCTGTGGTAGGATGATTTCAAGGTGTAATACATGGATGTGTTGCATGCATGTGTTCAGATAGTCAGTGTTTGTATCCTTACTCCTGAATCACTGGAGTGGAGCTTTACACTCCGATACCGAAACACCGACTACCGATGAACCGTTTTGGAATTGTGAATAATTCACTTGCAATTACCCGACATCCCTATACTTTAAGTAAAACACATTTGAGAGTTTCGGTTCGGTACATTTATTACTATTCTTCGAAGTAGTCTGGATGAGACTCAAAATTTATTTTTATCACAGGTACAATGACTGAGAAGTTAGCAGGATCCTATTTTTTTTATAGGATAATGTAGTACATGTAGTTGATATTGCTCTAAAAACTACGTTATATACCTTTTCCATAACATCTAAAAGTGCTAATCGTGCTGTGTCGATTTTGCATTAGTTTGCTTGATATAGCATCGTTTCGATGAGAGACATGCAGCAATAGTTCTTCGATAGAAAAAGTTTGACTATCAGGAAAATCAATAGGCCTACTGCGTGGCGAATCCAATGGACAACGCGAAAAAGATTTCAGGAAATGTTTCTAAGAGAGCATCACTTGACCCATGCCTACTTTTCAGCCTTGTCCAAACGTTCAACAAAATACTTTTTGATAGCGGGAGGGAAGCTGCAGGTGAGTGCAACATGACAACCGGGCATCGATCAGATGCGCTGCCACTGTATGCCCGATGCCCTTCGAGAGCCCCACTACGATCAAATGTTTGAACTGAGGATATCTTCGATGGATTCAGGACACTGCTACGTGGTTCCTACTATTAATCAGGCTGCAATGGACTTCGACAGTCCAGTTACTTTTTTGAAATACACTTAGCAAAAGACAATATATGGCCGTGGCAATCACACCAGCGTAGCAGCTATTATTTTGGTCTTCCGGCTACTACACCAGCTAAGCCAGCAATGCTACTGCCTCTGAAATAAGTAACAAAATGAAAACAATCACAACTAAGCACGATGATTCCGGTATATTGAGTTTCTGGAATATTACATATCTTGGATTCGATGGGAGCTTGGAAACAAGCTAGCTCTGCTAAGGATGTCACTGGATTTTTCATGATATGTAGAAGACGAAGAATGTCCAAGGCTCAACCGCACAAGGAGAGTTAAGACACACTCTGATTCATGTTTCTAGTTAAACTGAGTGATTTTTATACCGCAGAAATAGGAGGCATGGTAATGGACATGGATTTAATTTTCTAGGTCTAAGCCGGTGTAATAGCCACTGCTAATTAAAATCATCGAACTAGTCAATCAACTCATTATCCAACATATTCGACCTCGACTTGATGTTTATAAGCATTATTCATACTAAAGTGTCGCAGAGCTAGCATTATGGCGAACGAATTTTGCTAACAAATCTATGAAATTGTGAAGTATTGTGAAGTAACACACGATGACGTGCACATCATTCGATCGCAGCCAACCAGAAGACCTCCCTCTTCAAGCAGCTGGTTCGTGCACGCCACCCAATGTTGCTGCCATTTCTCGAAGCGACAATGATAGCATCATTGCGGCCGGTTTTATGCGTTCAGAAGCAAACAGTGTTGACGCTCGCACTCCCGTGGCAGTGACTTTTACTCTTTGACTTTATTCACTTTATCTGTATATAATGACTTTAATTTTCTTTCATGTACGCGTCCCGAAGTGTTGCCCGAAAAGAATCGGCGAAAGGCCTCGCAATTACTTATGACATTGTTTTGTCTTATATTTATTACGAAGACTATAACAGCCAAGAAATGTTTCAATCGATGTGAAGTATTAACCCATTAACGCCCGGATTTTTTTTAGCAATCAAAATTTAAAAAAACCAGTGAAATTTTTCACGAATACCTATTCTCATTACAAATTCATCGTTTCCGAGAAATTTCGTTCCGCCATCTTTTTTCTACAGAGGTGGCATACATGTATGCCATTGTCGGTAGAGTTGTCACTGTTACAGTAAGTGGTATTTTTTGAAACACCAAGTGTGAAGCCCAACGTTGCACTTTTCGCAGATGAGCTTTGATCTGCCATTAGAACACCCTTGACATCTTCTCTAAGTCTCGACCGTCACCAGCCAATGATCTTTGCGATCATACCTATATGGATTTTGCAAGATCGGTGATCTCAAAATTGTCGACTTCCGTTCGCGACTACGGAATGACTGCTTGAAACCGACGATTCCTCCCAATTTTCAATTTTAGGACATTTAGCTGCAGGTTCATCTACTTCATCATCACTATCCTCATCTTCAATAAGTTCAATTGCAGCCGGAGCAGACAGCAAACCCGATCCCAGGTTATTCAAACTTATTTCATCGGACTCGTCTTCTGGAGCACTATCTTCATCTGAATCATAATTGAGATTAGGCGGCGTTGCATAAATCGCGCGAATTCGGGAGATCCGTCTTATCCCACTTTCAGCGGTGTCTAACGCCTCTGCCAAGGTCGCCGTCTCGCACAATCTTACGCACTTGTCGACCCTGAAGGATAATAGTAAATACCGGTAAGCAGCTGGGGAATTCAGGCTATTAGAACACTAAGCGGCAGATTCACATGTCGTCAGCAACGTGTCACAGTCTAGTGGGTAAAACTACGACTATCACGGCTTTGCGACGCGGGTTCGATCCCAAGCGCCACTAACTATTTTCACTTTGTTTTGTTGCAATATCATTGTTTGTATATTTTTCAACGTACAAATACATCATCCTTCTTGTACTGCTAAAGTCAATGATCGGTGATTGATTACCATTGTAGCGCATCCATGATTTTATGGAAAAATTGCTAATGAAGGTAAATTGCTAAAAGACAATAAACCTGTATAGTACATGTAATACCATAAACTTGTATTATAAAGATACTGCTCTTTCCTGAAGTACTTTTACACATAACTAAAACTGATGTCATTAGAAAAGGGCATTCTGCAATTCTCATCTGCTGACTTTGATTTGTCCCATGTGCCAACCCTAATGACAGCGTACTAAATAAAGTACACTTTTCTATAATCAATTATTCATACTACACACTAATTACGAAACAAATATCCATTATATTCATTCAAATAGTATCATTATTCATTACTTTGCCGACACTTACTCATTCGCCATGTTTTTTGGTAGAAAATTGTTTCGAAAGTCACGGGAAAAGAAACACTAAAATAAAGTGTTGAGAAAATACACGTGGTTCAGTGGTATTTTAAATGAATTTATCGTTTTGAACGTCATTTTCGCCGAACTGCATAGGTTTCGATCAAAAATATGTCACTCTTTCGGTGTACTTTATTTATGCCATTGTCGTTAATGGGTTAATGAAAACGAGGTTTCATGAAATAACACTTGAAATGCGAAATTCGATGGAATGTAAGATATTCTCATTCATGACATTTTTCTTAACGACGTCTTGGATGATGAGGATAACATATGTCAAGTAATTTCGACCTTGTCCAAAAGGCAGAAGACTCAGACTATCATGAAGTATTTAGCATCCAGCTGTGAAAACATTTTTTGAAACACGTTCATTCCAATTCCTGTGTACAGTAAAACAATTCACACAATGTTCTTTAATCATGAAAAGATTTTCATATTTTCGGTGTAGAGAGAGTATTGTTCCATAAAAAGATAGAATCTTTATGCTTTGTGCTTTGTACATCTCTAGTGTGAGTTGTTCGTGACATATTATGGATCTGTGGTTGTGTTGTCAAACAATAAATTTATATATATATATATATATATATATAGGCCTACTCTATGTGCTGCATAGCCTCCATTTACCGTGGGAATCTTAGCAACACGCACTTCATTTACATAAAGCAGGACCGCTTACAACCCACAAACAAATTCTCTTTCTAAAGAAGAAAAAGATGATACAGTCACCGCTTCATTAATGAAGTGAGTGTGACTCTGGATTAGAAGTCTGTGTGACACGATCGCGATCTTGTTTCGTGTCGTGTTGAGTCTTCTCATTCGTGTTCGTTTTCATGTTTTGGAGTCGTGCACAATTGGACACGAGTCGTTCACAATTGGAGTCGTGCTTTATTTTCGTGTTGACACGGATTGATTATAAATATCTTTTTTGAGATAATTTCTTAACTTATTCTTTTCTGCATGTTTCTAAAGACAAGATGATTTGATTCCACGACGATGAAGGATAAGCAGTCAGTGACTGCGCCTCCTTCTCACTTTCGCTCCAAAACAACGTGTATTTTCAACTTCGGTGTTTGTTATAAACAATAAGAAAGTGTTCTCTCAGTTGATAAACAGCATTTTATTAGATCGGCCGCAGTTCTAATCATCACTAGGCTAATAATCGAATTTAGGTTGCTTTGCAATTTCTTTAACCTGTTGTAGTCTTCTCTACTCCAACTGTTGCTTTATATTGAATTATTTGCTTCTTGTATTCAATAAGTCATAAGTCATAAGTTCACAAACATGAACATAACAGAGATAAGCATCATGGCAACATATGAAGAAAAGAATATGAAATTCACGTATCAGCCTAAAGGAAGGCAAGGTTGCGAATAGAAGATACTGCAATTCTTCTCATTATCTGAAAATTTTCAGAGATAGTTATTTCGTCTCGCGATGTAGCTTGTTAAAATATTTGCACACAGCTTTGCATTGTGCACATTTATTCTCGAATCATTGTTCAAACGTTTACATACACTCATCGAAAGTACAATATGACTTAAGTATCCAATGTCCTAAATGTCTTCCCAATTATGAGGCATTATTGAGATGAGGTGAACCGACCAGGGTGCATCAATAGATACCAAAATCATATTTATAAGAAGACTAAGTGTAAACTTTTAGAGTAGAAAAATTTCTCACCTGCAATGATAGAATTACAAATCCTGCAGATCGTATCCACAAAGTTGTTGGTCGGTTCACCTCGATGTAGTTAGATGAGGTTGCAAGTGGATTTAGAGGCTGATGCAATTCATTATAAAGCGAACTGAATAGTTGTCATGATGAAACTTGCTGTTTCGACAGTGAAGATAATAGACAAATTTCATTTCAATGTCTGCGTTTGCATAGAAATAGATCTGATTTCACTTGATCTATTACTGAACAAATTCAATTGTTTCAATTGCATAGGCATTAATCCGTTCTTGATAATACAGAAATTTGTTCTAAATCAATCACAAATGATAGCTTTTCATTTCTTATCACAGCGCATTTCGGACACTCTACAATGAAATGGAACAGATATACTATTTTATCTGTTTTACACAATTTACAGATGCATTCCCCATGACTCTTTCTATTACCATAACGTTCTATTTCAACCTCTAGATCACTGTTACCACTCCTTTATTTCAAGAATTCGGAAACAGCATTATTCAGATTCAAATTCAGATAAGGTTTCATTTCACATTAAAATCTGCATAATTCTAAGTAATTCAATCCCTTGCTACTATGTTTGGCACTTTGTATCCATTGTTCTCTGAAAAAATCCTTTCTCGCGTTGAAGTAGTGCAACCGTGTTCGTGTTCGGCTGAAAATCTTCGCGTCGTGTTAGTGTCGGTAAATTTCTGACGACTGCGAACATCTACTTTGAATGCCTACCATCGATAACTAATAGAAGAGCATCGAAAACCCTGAAGGTTTCCACTCTTGCTTAAACGTGTGTTATTTGCTTCGTAAAATTGTACTACGTCAGTTGAGATGCTCAGAGAGACTCTTGTCACATCTTCTGGCAACACCAAGAAACGTGCTCAATCATTTTTTCCATTTGTACTCGCTTAAACAACACGAATCCTCAACAGTATTGTGTTTGTAATAAGTTTGTCTCCTTCGTTTTCTGCTTCAGTTGACTTGAAGACGTCTGTCTGTGTGCAGCTGTTACTATACAAAGATTGATTTTCAGTTATGCAAAAATGTATTGCCATTATTCAATCATGAAGCTTAATCGACTGCTTACCTACCAGAGTGCTTTGTATATAATGATAGAAAACAAAGAATATGTAGGAGACAACTTTGGAAATTAGATTTAAGAAATGTTTGACATTGTTGTGGCAATGACTAGAGTTGGAAACCTGATAATCTCGACAAGAATTGGATTAAAGTCACCCTTGATTGGGGCTTTTTTTAAAACATGTTTTTGAATAAAAGTAGTGTTTCACATATTTGCTAAATAATCTGATGCTGTGATAACTTGTTACCAGTGTCCATCAGCGCATTTTGCTAGTCTTCAGAAGAATTTGATACACCATAATAATGATGCGCAATTTTCCATAAACATGATTTGATTTGCACCATAATGAATACCATAATACCCATTGGCGCATGACATGATTATCACATGTTGCATTTTTCAATACAAGATCAGGTTTCTACACGTTGGGGCCTAATATCAACTTGCTTGCTGTGTTGTCAAAGGATCAGTCTTAAACCAATGTTCAAAACGAATTATAGAACTTTGTTTTATAATCATGTATTGTTCATGCATCAAAATTCCGTTTTCTAAGATGGTATGAAGACCGTGCTTTAAATCATGCTTTTATAACAAGTATGTTTTAACCTTTGATTCGCATTGCAGTAACTGATGAGCATGATGGAGACTTGCTGATAGATTATTCGCAGTGAGAGTAGATTTAGCAATTGCGTCCATGATCCTCTTGCCTATATCCATGGCTTGTTCGAGAGACCTACGTGAATCCTTAGAATATTTAGCATACGGATTTTATTTTTCAAAAATAGTTCGAATGCGACCATTGTAAAATGCCAAAGTGAAATGTGTAAATGTGTGGGCCAAAGTGAATAAACAAGACCTGGTTGAAAGACTTTGAGCATACACCTTGAAACAACTAATAATGAGTAAATAGTCTCTTTCCATGGAATAATTTAGGTCCACTTAAGACGCCAAAATGTTGACGGTTTGCAAATGCCTCAACCAGCAGTGGAAACAAAATCAGAAATTAATCGCATATCGGTTTGGCTAGAAATGCAATCTTCGCCGGTCTGAAAAGTTTTATAGCTTGACTTGCAAACAAAACAATTATAACTTACTAAACAAGAAAAATAAAGTTGTGTCAACCTGTAAACTCAGACGAAAATTTCTCTTATCAAGCATGAAATAACATCTCCTTTATTCCCTATCTCCAACTGGGTAACTTGTGATTTCTTATTTTTAGCCATCATTTCTGTTCAACTTTATGATCTTTAAATTTGATTTTCTTCTTATTTATTTCCTACCTGGGGTTATCAAAAATTATTGCAATTAATTTGAGCTAAGTAATCAAATGAGTAGTAGACTGAACTATATTCCTAATTGGATGTCAGTATTGATGAATTTAATACAGATTACATTCAATCACCATCAATATAGCGATAATCAATTAATAAGACTGGGAAAAATGCAACTTGTGCGATCTGACTTCCATGTTCTTTAATTGGCATTTATATTTATCAGGCCAATTCTTGATCTGGATTGTTGGCCCTTGTCCAAAGACCACGTACTCAAAAGCATTAGTGAATTTACAAAATGCTGTGCCGACAGTATGAAAAAGAAGGAAATCCTTTTAAACGTTCTGTGCGTTCATCATTTTGAAATATCGCTCCGATAATCTATCATGAGTATAATCAGACTCTTATGCAACTTGTAATGTCGATTTACAGAACATGCATAACTCCAGCTTGAAATCAGAGGCCAAAAAATCTTAGAGTATTCATTTTACTTTAAAGGGTTCCCCTGTTCTTTTATTTGTTTATTTTATTTATTTTGGAATTCGATAAATATGGGCGTTTCATCACCAAAGTGACTTCAAGGCTGCTTTACAATTGATAAAAATTTCTACATAAAAAACTTGTTCAGTAAGTACAGTTATTAAAATCTCTTAAAATGCAGCAGACAACTTGAACGTCCCACATCGGGTGGCAAGGAATTCCACAATTGAGAAGCCATGTTCACTAAATTTGAATAATTTTCAAAATCTCTACATGCATTCGAATATCAGCTTCCAAAATATCACATGTTTCATTCAATGATTAATTGAAAAGTTCCAGCAACATTTCATTTATTTGAGAAATGATTGTCAGTAAAGAAACTTTCAGTGTGTTTATTCCAGAAAAGCGCCAAGTTTCTTAACCGCTTGAAGAAGAAATTATCCAACTATAATTAGACTTTCTATCGGTGAATTCTTCAGATGTTCTTACAACCAGTACACCGACTACTTTCAATTATGACTTTGTGAACGAATTTTTAATTCTCATTCCAATATTAGAAAATAGTTGTCAGTGACTGCTACAAATAGACACACTGTATTAATCCACGGAATAGTAATCCATTTCACATGAATCAATGCCGCCATCTCACTTGCAATTCTCTTCATGAAAATCCTGTAGTTAGGTGTCAACATCTTCCACAACCAACTTGGCAAATAGTTTCACTATGATACAATGTTTTAGATCGAATCTGATCTACAAACCATAGATTTTTCCATGTGCCATCATTGTACATAGGCAAGATATCAAACTTCCATTCTAGTGTACTATTGTCCACTTCTATGGGAGTGACGGACGACGGTTCATGGCTATCTGGTTCGGTGAGAATTCTATGTGAAATTGGCGGGAGCACATGGACTCCTAGATATATAGCTATATATGTAGGAGTCCATGGGGCGTATAATGGTGAATTATATACCCTCCAATGCCGGGCCAAGGAGGTCTAGATATCTATAATTGTACAATGGCCGTAATAATCCATCGAATAATTTTTTATTTTTCAACATTTTCACCGTTATGACGGCCTGATCACATAAAAAGGAAGTAAAACAGAGCATGCAATAGATGCAACAAAATTCAAAATATGCAAAATTTTGTAACATCTATTGCATGCTCTGTTTTACTTCCTTTTTATGTGATCAGGCCGTCATAACGGTGAAAATTTTGAAAAATAAAAAACAGCAGTTTGGCCCATCGAATAATAATCCATGGCCGGGCAATAATGCATTTCAAATTCATTTCAATCAATTCTATGAACTCCAAAGCCATCGAGTTTCTCTATGTTTTTATAATATAGAGATGGGAAATAGATTGAGCACCAAGCAGTAGTTAGTGCAATAGAATCCTAAAACCTATCAGTATGTAAATAAAACAAGTTTAAAAGAAAGGAGAAAGACAGATAGTGCATATTTTTCCATCAGTGAAAATCGATCAATGTCACAGAAAGCTGCAATTAAAGACAATACAAGATATATCATCCGTTAACAAACTTACTACCACACGTGGAAGAGGTTTGTGAATATAGACAAGTTCTTGAAAAAGAGCCACAAAATTTCTTTATAAGCTATAACCTTTGTGGAACCAAATGATGCAATATATGTGATGCATTTATTTCTATATGTTCAAATATTTCTATATGATTCCTTCATCTCTAAGAAGATTGAAAAGGCCAGCGAACTTCTTCATGCATTGAGTGAACTAAACAATCCTCAAGTTGCCCTTGCTATTCTTCGGCGTTATTCAGGATTTTGCCGCTTTGTTCACATTGCAAGAACTACACCTGTCGAACAATCAACTGATGCCCTAAAGAAATTTGATGATTGTATGCGGAAAGCCTTGGAGGAGTGTACCGCCATTCAGTGTACGGATGTGGCATGGAAACAAGCGCAGCTTGCCATTAAGAATGGAGGCTTAGGTCTTCCGTCAGTTTCGGAACACGCTGGTGCTGCATTTATTGAATGTTTCTTGAAGTCTGGTTTAGAGCTTACAACTAATTGTGAAGCAGCAGTGAGACACATAAACTTGCGCGTTTCTTCGGGTGATAATGTTGATTTTGATACTTTGAAAGACTTGGATTTAAAATCCGTCCAACATCGCTTTTCAATGAAGATTGAAAAATAATCGAAACGACTGCTATTACAGAATTCAACCACAGCGGAAATGGTACGTTTAGAAAACATATCCGCTCCTCATGCGTCCGATTGGCTGAAAGTTGTTCCTTCACCTGGTCTCGGATTGACTTTGCAACCAAATGAAATGAGTGTAGCAGTCAAGTGGTGGTTAGGACTTCCCTTGAACCAACCTGGCAAAAACTGTCCTTTTCATCAATCTACAACAATGGATCCTTTAGGGCATCATGCCCTGACGTGCAGGAATGGAGGTGATGTCGTCCAACATTCGGAATGTATTATATGATTGCTGCAATCGGGCCCTCCTTCGACCTCAATCGGAAAAGGGAAATGGCTTCGGAAATGAAAGTCCGGAAACTCGTCCAGCTGATATCTGCATCCCAGACTGGTCTCTTGGGAAGCTACTGGATGTAACTGCCACTCATCCGCTCAACATGAAACATTTAACTGGAGCGAGTTTGACAGTTCAACATGTCTGACAAGAAATGCGGACAAAATGGGGCGAAATGTCGCGAGCTTGGGTGGGTGTGCCTACCTTTTGTGATAACAGCATATGGCGGTTTGGGTGATGAAACCATGAGTTTTGTTGCTCGATTGTCTCGCCGCTTAGCTATTCAAATGGGAGCCAATTTATCTGAGACGGTTATGTCTGTTTGCGGTCGGATACCAATGGCTCTTGTCAGAAGTAATGCACAAAGCATTGTCAAGCGCCTTGAGACGTCGATCGGTCGGAGATTGAGGCTACATGTTCCCACTAACTTTCTTTTCCCTTTTCTAAGATATTTCTCATTTACCTACGTTTTGTATACTATTTTGTAAATCCCTGTCGATCATTGTTATTTCTTTTATTGAATAAATATATTTCAACGTAATATGTTCAAACATTTCATGGAAGCAAGCTTTCTTCTTTCATCTAAGGAGTCGTCGACGCAGTTGCACAATCGATCAGAGCTACTATCCTCAATGTTACATATGACACGATGAGCACGATTCTCGACTCTCTGGGGTACCCGGTACATGTTTCTCTCTCTTACTCAAACCAACGAAAACAAGAGACGCATATTCAAATGCCGATCGCATAAACGTGACATAAGCCTTATGAAGCTTTGAAGCTGGAATAAGTCCCTTTAATCGTCTCAATGCGTGAATTCTTTGCCATTCCTTAATTCTGAAAGCATGTACGTGATCACGATAATTCAGTTTCTTATTAATTGTGAAGCCAAGGATATTCAACTTGTTTACTTGCCTGATCGAAAGATGTTGATCAAAGATGACCGGAGGACAAGTTACAAGGAGTGCTTTTGACTTCTGAGCATTCAAATTTGATGCGTTCATTGAGCACCAGTTTAGTACCTGATTCGTTTCATTTTCGATGAGCAGTCGTATGCCATCTGCATACTTTATTGTGGTGGCCAAAAGTCTGATGCTGCGAAAGTCACCAAGAAAAGTGTTGAATGTAGCCTGTCCGAGAACTAAACCTTGTGGTATACCTCTTCCAATGGCAATTGGTCGGGAGTATTTTAAGTGTACCCGTATTATGACATTCCTCTTCTTCAAATTTGATTTTTCCCGGAGGACAGAACCACCCGGAAATTCATTATCTATCACTTTCTAGTATTTCAGTATTGACCTTTTATATATACTATTGATTTTAGTATCTTTAGTACTATTTCAAGCTAGTCACTGAAGGTGCGATGCCTTTCCTGTGAAGATGATTTGTAACTGCAAGTTAGGGTATCAATTAAAAGACTTCCACATCACAAATTAATCATAATTATTTGCACGAAATTGGTAAAGCGTAATTTTACAATACGAGGTAAACTTTCTATGCCGAGAGAGCGCAGCGATCGAGTCATAGAAAGTTTACGAGTTTTGTAAAAAGCTTTGCCAATGAGTGTATGTAATTTTATTCTATGCATAGATATAAGAAATGATGGCCATTAGAAACTTCTATGGTCATGTAGAAATCTCACTGGATTTGTCAATCCGAACTTGTGATATTTGAAATTTGATTCAAGAATCATAATAAAGGCTGCTACTCAAACAAACAGGCAGAGAGCGCTAAAACAGGTTATCATGAAGCGATCAGCCAGCGAAATTATTGAAAACTTAACTCCACGTGCAAGTGCAAAGCGCTACAATAATGCGTGGGATTCTTTCATTAGAATTTCCGAGAAAGAAGACAAACCAACAGAAAGTGACTTCATCGAATACTTCGACTACTTACAGTGTGAGAAAAAAGATGCTAAACGCAACGACACAAATCGTATAACTTGTTTTTTCTCCATGAACTGTAACGTGGTCTCCATGAACTGTAAAGTTGTCCATGACTTGTAAAGTGCTACTTTACAGCAACACTCATGAATAGTAAAATGGGGATGTCTATGTATGCATAGAATAAATAAATTTATTGAAATGTTTCAATAGCAGCAATCAGCTTAACTGCAACCAATTAATTGCAATGCTGTTATTTTTGATAGCGTTTTATTCCTACATCCAGCGCAATGCTTTTTTTCTATGCGTTTGATAATCGGAATTAATGTTTGATAATGGAATACATTTCAGCATGAACACAGTATGATTGCATAGGCAGAGCATCGAACAGTGGCTGTTAATCTTTTCGGATATCATAATGAACTAAACAAACTCTTCTTGTGAATGTGACTTTTATTGACAAGCTACTCAATAGAGTTGAATAAGCTCGCTTCACAATGATATCAATTCATCTTTGTGGCTAATGGGTCTGAGACAAAACCGAGACTGTTCCACTTGAGTTGATGATAAATGTTTCATTTCCATTTGTCGGTAATGAATTGACGAATATGGGAAAATTTCTAAATTTTAAATCTATCAAGGACGACACTGGTACGTGATCATTCGTTTGAATGGACACATGTTCAGATGTTTTGAAATTAGAATCAAAACGCTAAGGAGACATTAGAAACATGAAATGAGGATGATGTTTTTGTCTGTAGGTTTTTGCGAAATAAATCAAAGTTAGTGACTTGTCCCAATCAGCATACTGTGACTTGTCATAATAGTGCACGCTTGAATGTTTTCGGGTTTATTTATTGAGTTCAGACAGTTGAAACGCATCTGCAAATATTCAAGTATTGGTCATAAACTACTTACAAAGCTGTTTATTTTTTCAAATAAAATTGTTCATTGGTCCATTATTTTATAATATGAATGTGAATGTTGCTGACTTAAGCTAAATGTGGATCTAGGACATGCTTCAATTGAAAGTCCCGAACTTTGCTACCGTAAGGTCAGGTGCCTTAATTATTGAAATTGAAATTAATGAATTTGGCCACTGTCACGACTCACGTGAAATCTCACAATTCAGTATTTCACGGTTAATCGTATGTGCACATGTATGCATGAAGCAGTTTATTTCTTTCATTTACCGTGCATTTTACATCGATTTTACACTGATAATCTGCACATATTCCTGTTGTCAGCCACTGGAAGCCGCTATCATTTAAGGTACCATTGCCATCAGAACGCATGTTCACTACGTTCTCTATTGTTATCAATGTTCATGTGCGTTCCGGTCTATCATTATTAGAGCGTCGGATTTCTATGCTCACTACAATAGTGGCATCAGATTTTAATCAACTTGATCATCTTGTTGCGGCTGAAAATTTGACTTTAACTCTTCTTCCAAAAATTGATTTTTCAGTGTATGTTAAAAATTGATGGTTAATGGCTTAGATAAACACCAACCTTTAATCAGTTGTCGCATGAGAGTGCCGAAAGACAATGTTTTAGAGTGTGTTTGATTTCATTTTAAGTGAAATTTGAACCACAATGAAATAATGTAGACCATCATACCAATGTATTAAGAAGGTAGCTATTGCAGAAAATTAGTTGAAACAATATATTTTGATGTACATAACCACAGAATTCTTTTCATATGTATAGAAATGGGCAAAAATCTAAACTTAATCTTAAATGCTGATCACATGAGTCAGTATATACAATTCTTGGCGCAAAACTTGGACAAAATTCGCGAGATGCGTCAAGAAACCATGTAATGCGTTGACAATTGAAAATGAACTTAAATGAAATCGTGACAAAATAATAGATAATTCCTAAAGTACCTAAAGATAAAATACATGACTTGTGAGTGACTGGGTACTGAGTAATCAACTCAGTAGTAGTTAATTACTGAGTGTTGGAAATCTGCTATAAAAAGAATCCCTTGATAAACGAAATTGCTGAATTATGTGAAGCAGAAAATGCTGCACCCAAAACGACCTGACACATTGGCGCCAGCCGTCACTGAGATTTCGGCCCACTAAGTTCAGTATCTGTCAAGATGGTCGGTCCGCAGCAGCTCGTTGCGCCCAGTTCCTACCTTCTTCCACTTTTGCACTCAACTTCCTCATGGTGGTGCTTAGACTCAAGCACCTGCTTTAACAAGAAATTTCCTCACCGATGGAGCAACGAAATAGCGGCACCCCACTCTCAGAAGGCATGAGCTCATATTTTCACCTTTGCTTCTGAATCCCTTCAGCCAGTTCTTTATATTTCGCAGTTTTCTCTTCATGGGCATCCCTAACGCTCTCTTCCCAGGGGACAGTTAGTTCGCCCATAATCATTTTCTTCCCTATCGCGTCGACCAACACTAGATGAGGTCGTTGGTCAGATAGGGATAATTCATCTGGCGGCTGTCTGTCCACTCAAGTGGATCACTTCCGATCACTTCCTACTTCTGCGGTACAGATCGCACGATGAGTCTTTCGTCTCTTGGTTTTACCACTCGGTACAAAGTCAATTCCCGTTGTTACTTACCTGTAGGGGAGACCTGTGTAAAGTTGGTGGAACCGCCGAGCGGAATCATTATTTAGTACAGCGAGATCCTATTCGAAACAACTTCTACTTTATCAATTTCAGCCCCTGATCAGATTCCACAAATTCGCAGTCGCTATAGAGAAATTCAAATTTAAAGATAGTAGTGGTTTCTTTGGGTGGTTCCGCTAACTTCACAAGCGTGGGGGGGGAGAGAGACTGCTTCCACAATCGCTTGAGGACCAAGCATGCTCTCTATAGTGCCACATCATAGCCAGAGAGGGCACGACGAGGATTGGCATGCCACACAGATAACACTGTGGGTCGGTCCGTATTCCTCAACATGTCAGATTAGCAGGGGCATGGAACACATCATATGTCCATTGATGCTTCCGCTTCACTGCCAGTAGCCCATGTTCCACCAATCGTTCCATGAGAGTTTGCAAACTCTCCAGTCGAGCCATCTGCCAATGTCCAACATCTGGACATCTTTCCAGACTCCCACACTCTTGCGACCACTTTCCATAAGCACTATACTTATTTCTTACTGCATATCGTAGTAAGTTTGTTTGTAGCCTGTACATCGCACGTAAATGGTACAGTAGACTGCATGCGAAGATAAAGCAAATTAACTGCAAATGTTGGTAAACTGCCACGAGGCAGGAAAAATATCGCTCCCTTAAATTAAGGACGATTTTGATTTTTTGCGAAGTAAAATTGACTGAAAGTGAAGAGCCTTTAGACTGACTATGGAGACGAAGCGCATCGAGGAATTTTACTTCGCAAAAAAAATCGTAATAAACTTGAAAAAGCAATATTTTACTTACCTCCTGAAAAGTTGCATAATGAATAACCTTACGCATAAGACAACAAAAGATCTAATTGCAAGTACAATATCCTAAATTGAACTCAATGTATTTCAACTGTATGGTACAGTTGAAATGCATGGTTCGATTTTCAATATCTTAGTTGTAATAGTCCGGGAGCTAGCGCGAACTTGTGCAGGGAACGAGGTAGTACATAAAATTTTCACATAGCATAGTACACCTCTAACCTACTGCAAAACTTCGCGTCTGCCGGATCAGATCATTTGCTTTTAAGAAATAGAGAGGATAACAAAATCCTATGTATTTCCAATGGTAAAATTGTGACATTTAAGGTGTTGACTCCATTTTTTCGAATATTTGCTCATAAAAGTTACACAAATTGGTATTTTGTTGAACTGGTTATTATAGAAATCATCTACAGATCATGATCTTTCAAATGAGCTATCATACAGTGACAGAGGATGAAGTAAAGTGTACAAACAGACACTTTTCGTTAAAGTATATCAACAATTTTCCTGAAATTTCTATGTTAAAATTTGCACTTACACCAACGAAAAGTGTCTGTTTGTACACTTTACTTCATCCTCTGTCACTGTATGATAGCTCATTTGAAAGATCATGATCTGTAGATGATTTCTATAATAACCAGTTCAACAAAATACCAATTTGTGTAACTTTTATGAGCAAATATTCGAAAAAATGGAGTCAACACCTTAAATGTCACAATTTTACCATTGGAAATACATAGGATTTTGTTATCCTCTCTATTTCTTAAAAGCAAATGATCTGATCCGGCAGACGCGAAGTTTTGCAGTAGGTTAGAGGTGTACTATGCTATGTGAAAGTTTTATGTACTACCTCGTTCCCTGGACAACTTCACGCTAGCTCCCGGACTATAATCAACTCTCAGCAATTTATATTTTATTTACAAAGAAATCATCGTAGCTGTATAATCGAGACAGAACTATTATGAAAACTGTTTAAAATGTTAGAATATATACTTTGACACCTTGATTAATGGTTTTTTAAACGAGTTGGAAAAATCAATCTTTAAATTGTCTAACCATTGTTTATTGACCTCCAACAATTCTTTGTCCAACTTGTTGATCTCAAGTGAAGAAAGAAGAATCACTTGTAAGTACAGCATATAAATCACAGTTGAAAGAGATGTCTTTTCAATGACACTCACCGTTGCAAGGAAAAGAAAAAGGGTGCAGATCTTGGACACCATTAAATGTTGTATTCCTTTTCACTTGATAATGCTTCTTGTATATTGTTCAAATGAGCTGTTAAAGATCAATAACTATCAAGAAGACATTTCAAAACCTGATTATTCTAACTTCAGGAGGCTATCAGAAAAAGGATGTAAGCGAAATAAACTCAAAAATGTTACAATTAGAAGATTTTCAACGACTTAATAATTATCCATACCGGAGAGGGACGATTCGGTCTCCCGATTTTTTGATGTGATCCTCGTAAAGCTGAGCCGCCCGACCTACAATTTTGTGACCTAAAGTTTCGCGTATTTTCAAATTTTTCACTGAAATCATTAAGGTCGGTAAAATTTCAACTTGAAAAAAATCTGCCGAAAGTGGGGATCTTAAATCTTGAATTGCTTTTTGCAACATGGAGATGAATCAGTTGGAGTAAATGAACATCGCGATGAGAAAGCTTAGACCCTAAATATGTTGTACCGTGAATTTCATGTTATTTGAAACATTGGTACGGAAGTTAAGGGGAGACCGATTCAGTCCTACGCGCTTCACAGTCCGGTATGGATAGGGTTAAAATGAAGGTCCTAAAATCAATGTACCGTACAGTGGAAGCCATATAGCCTATGTTGTTCGTGTGTAGGCCTAATATGGTTGGTTTCAATTTTTCCACAATTTGTAGTACTTTCACGCTTGACGGTACTGAAATGTCTTAGGGATCTGCATGTGGATATGTTCCAGCAACGAAATGTTTCTATCAAAATAAGGCATCTCATAATGGCTTCGTGCAATTCCGGAGACGATTAGTACATCTATGGGGCGAAGCGATGATTGGGAGACCGATTCAAAAGATATGTGAATAAATAATGTGTCGATGGTCAGATGTTCAGCACATCATCGATTACAAAGACCTTCTTCTTGCTAAGTACATATCCACAAGTATAATCCAGACAGGCATTCAATGCATATTGTCAAGAGTGAGAGATCCACAGAAGAGAAAAAAAGTGACGATGTTTTGTTCATCAGTCAATCAACATGCATGCACTAGGAACCATTTTTAAAATAACTTTCCAAATATTTCGCTTTTTTGATTATTTGATATTTTTTTAGTTTTTTATAAAAATGGCTCGCTCAACCGCTCGCTCACGACAAAAAATCACCGCTCGCTCGCTCAATTTTCGCTCACGGAATATTTTTTTCGCTCGCTCATCCGCTCATCAAAAACTTGAAAAAATACCGCTCGCTCAAAAACACTGCTTATGAGTTAGTTAGTCGCTCGTGTATTTATAACACATAATATTTCTAATATTAGCCGCATCATCTTGTCAAGAGGTTGCAATTACAGCTGCGCCTACTATTCGAAACTGCATCCAGATAATACCGTTTGCATTTATGTAGCCACCTAATGCATAGCTTTTTTCATAATGTTTTCACATGAAAGGACATCCTGCATGCATACATCACCTACTGCTACCCTGCATTGGATATTGCCAAAGAACGTCACTGTCCAATCGATTTCATCTATTCCCCTAAACCAACCAAATTTAACCCATGCCACCTTCGCTCTTTCATTTTCAGTTTTGCTCAGTAACTTGAGTTAAATGCAAGGGTAAGTAGCCATTTACACTAATATTGTAATTGGCTGTTGTCAGAACCAGTTTTATATGCACCGCTTGTATATAATACGATTCAACTCAATGATTTCTAACTGTTCGAATTTTCTACGTTGCGCTTTTGACTGTGCAATCATAATGTGAAAAATACCGTATGTATAAACACGAAAAATAGCAAAGCAACGGTTTTCATAAAAAGTACGATGGACGGACATGGGACTTTTTAGTTAGCCGCAGCCAAGAATGACAGTTTGAAATAGCAGCCCCGGCTGTGTTACAATCGACTTCAGAAGGTGCAGGAAGTCGAATAACCGTCGTGTTTTACAATATAAACTTTCATATCTCGAGACCAACTTTTTCTGTTTTTCCGGGAGCTTGTCAAAGTGACTTACATTGCAAAACGTGGAGCATCACAGATCTTAGTCAATTAAGTATGAGTACATGAAAGATTTATTGAACATTTAAAATATAAATGAAGCTGAAATATGCTGCTCCTTTTATCAATATACATTTGTAAATCAAAATCATTTAAAGCAGTGTGTTTCGTTGAACATTGTATACATGTCTTCCAGGTATAATCTCTGCTGCTTTATTACAACTGATGACAGAATTTGAGCTCACTTGCTTAACTAAACAACTCTTGGTATCTGGAGCTCTCTTTGGAGCATTCGCAGGTTCATTATTTGGAGGTAAGATATTTTCTTTTGAATAATCTGTTTCCAACTAATGATAAAACAAAGGCGTCTGTTCATTTTTGTCGAAACATGGGTTGGCAACTTGAAATGAATTAATCATCCTTAACTGTTTGATTCCTCACACTACTGAGGAGAGATCAGTAGCAGTGTGAATACATGTATTTTTTCCCTGGAAATCAAAGTCCTGCTATAATCATCGATATTTCCCAACAACTTGGTGGGTGCTTCGTGTGAGTTTTCATCGACTTTACTCCTGGAGTTTATATAAAAAAACATGGGAAATTGAAAATCTGTGTTATCAGATATCCCTATCAAAATGTGCCATAATCTCGCGACGCGAGATGAGAACAATTAGGATATGAATATAGGGCATATACATGTACATATCCCATGATTCCGGAATCAATGAAAAACGTTGATCAAGCAGCTGTATACTGCTATTCAAAATCGTGAAGTCACTGATTATCCAAATTGATGTATACATAAAGATTTTAAAGAGAAGCATCACCTTTCCCAGATACGTGAACGATCGCTTTTAGTCATTGTTACTGGACAAGTCAACAGCTATTTTAGAATTAAGCATGCTGTGAATTGATGTACAATCGATGAAGTTTCCTGTGAAATTACTTAACTAGTATATCTGATGGACATGTTCATGTACTTTATTTTGTCATTATATTATTGTGTATCATGTAACTAATCATCATGTAAACTAATGAATGGACAAGGCTCAGATTTTGGGAGCATTAAAATCGGACAACAAGTGAATTTGTACTTACATATTGGCCTACTTCGGCAGCAATGCATTATTTTTGCATCATTCATATTAGGCATGATGTCGTTCAGAAATTTGCTGCACTTTTGAAGGGACTTTTCTTTTTCCTATAAAAATCTTTTCCTTCAATTTTAGAATACCATTTTATTGAAAATAGTGGCTTAACGCTTCGGACAGTACATTTTTTGACCATTTTCAAGAGATAAAATATGTGAAGCTTGTCAAAAATTCCAAATTAAAAAAAAATGACAGAAGAAAAAACTACAGGTTTTTCCGTTTGTTAATATAAATCTGTCAGTTATTAACGGCGTTGTGCATTCATTAACGTCATTTTGCAATGTTCAGTGACATTTCACATTGAATAGCTGCAATTGTCTCTTCAACATCGGCAATATCGTTCATGAGCAGAAATCTGTCAAATGAACATCGAAATTTGTAAATAAATAGCGGCATTTTGCACTCGATAACTAAGCTGCCGTCAAAATGAATGTCCCGCGACATAGACGTGTAATTTCTAATATTGACAAACAACGCATCGGTCCCAACTTCACGTTAGTCATTGCTGTATCGGTCACACGCGGCTTGTTGTTTTCTTCAACACAAGAAGGAGTGAATGGCGACCAATTTAAGGAGTTTTTGACGAACGTGTCAGCTGTTGCCGGACCACAACCTGTCCTTATGTTATTCGACAATGCTCCGTGTCACAGCCGAGCACATGAAGCATCATTGGCGGATCAGCACCAAATTTGCAGAATTCCACCCTACTCGCCCTTCATGAACATCGCAGAAAATGCTTTTAGTGTTTGGAAAGTAGCCATCAAGAGGAATTTGGAAGAGGTGCGAGACCAGATGCTTCGACAGAATCACCAGATGCAACTGGCAACACTGGCTCAACTCAAGGGAAAATATATTTCTGCGGATGCGGATACTATTATGTATTAAAATACAAATATAACGCCCGACGTTTCGCTGTCAACCAGCTTGATCACGAGCAAAATTTATAATGGCACAAAGGTGATAAAAACTGGAAACGTGCGCAGAATGGAGTTAAACGTCAGTGGGGGATAGTCACGTGAATAATGAAGGTCCCCTAAACATGTATAGGGGTCTTGAGGTGCTACTATATTTACGATACAAGTAGTAATACTAAAAGTTCAAAAGCTAAACGAGAAGTGAAGCAAAGTAGTAGCACACACACATCAGCAGACAGATAATTTCCTACCGATGCAGCCATTCATGAGGGCCGTTGAGCATCCACCGAATTGGATAGTGTGAGAGGATTTACAAATACAACTGAAGCTCCTATTTCTGAGAGCCTAAATAATTTTTTGAATCAAGGCCCTTCACTCACTGTCTCTTGCGACAGTTCGAATCAACGGAAAGAGAAACTCAATGAATTGAAAGCCGACTTGCAGATTCAAGCAGATAGACTGAAGGCGGATGGAGAATCTCTATCGGTAATAAATGAGTTTTCCGGAGGGATACTGAATTTATTTGGATCTATGAGTACATCCTCTCCATCTACTTGTGTATCTGCTTTGCAAAGAAATATGAAAGAATTGTCTACCGTTCGGAAGGACTATGTCATACTACCTACGGATAAGACTTCACGAGTTATCTCTTTGAAGCAGGAGGAGTACAACAAGATGATGAGAGATTCTGTCGTGGAGTCAGGAAATTTCGAAAGAGTGAGGAGTGCCAAGCCTAATTCCAGACAATCCAAATTTAATCGTGAATTGTCAGAAATTGCTCAAAGGTATAGTGACCATCAACCTCGTATTGCTGAATGGATTCTTTCATGTAAATGTTCAGAACATATGGAGAGCTCGGCCTATGTCCTGCCTAAAGACCACAAGATCGGGGAACTTAGGGGAAGACCTATAGTTGCAGTAGTAACCCCATGGCAAAATCAAGGACAAAATGCGAAACCATGAGTCATCAGGCTTACTCGCCCCCCCTCTGTCAGGAAGGTGTGGGAGAGCGCCAAGGATGTGTTGGGAGGAATGGGTCCGAGAGGAGGCAGCAGGTCCCTACCGCCCCCCCCCCAACGACTCAAGCGACCAAATTTGTTGATTGGTCGAAAAGACCAAAGTTGTTCAGAATCATGTGAAACAAACTTCTATCAAGGTGTCAGGTTGAAATTCTCACAAAAAATTTTTTCGAAAATTTTTCACAACGGTGGTCGAAAATACTTAGGATTTTTTCAAGTCCAAATGTGAAATGTTGCTTTTTGACGATGAATAGCGGAGGATTGGAAGTGAATGAAGAGCTCGGGTTTCTTTTAGGGTCAAGACCGCGCTTTGTTCTCTAGGATCCACTCTTTTCGGATGCGTGGCAGGCTCCGTTTCCAAATGAGAGCCTGTTAAAAATCGAGTTTTTGCGCATTTTTCAAGATTTTGGAACTTTTTGAAAAAACGACCGAGTGTTTTAACTCGGCTTCTGATCATCGTAGAGGGTCGAGGGATGTCTTAAATGAAAGGGGAGAGCGAGAAAACGTGACACTCAAAATTTGGAGTCAATCGGAGCACTAGAACCGGAGATAGACGGGTTTAAAGTTTTTGGATGATGGGTATTACGTCATCAGCTGATCGCCACACACTATATAAGCAGGGAACCGACAGAGACTTTTCATTTAGAGGAGAGCGATTGTCAAAGGTAGGTCGTCTCTCTGAGCTCCGATGACAGCTTCGGACATTCCAAATTCCGGGTTTCTGTAAGAAACCGACTTAGAAAATTTCATTGCTGATATCAGCTAAGGCGTCAGACTTAGAGGTTCGCCAGGAGATGGCCTTCGTCTCCAGGCCATAAAAGACTCCAAAACTTTAAAGGCTTGTAACTTTGCTTCTACAAGTCCGTTTGACTTGATTCAAAAAAGGTTCGGTCGCTATTCACCTGCCCTAAGTGGCAAACTACTTATAAAATTTCATAAGTAGTGCTAGAAAATTGAAAAATTTAAATTCACTAGTTTTGGAGGTTTTCTGGGGTTTTCGACCCTGCTGAAGTCAATGAAAGGATTTTTAGTGATGTCTAAGCCAGTTTTCTCATCTTACAAGCAGCTTTTCACTGAAAGCGAGCAAGACACGGAGAGTTTTGCTGTAATATTCCACTGACAGGGTGTTCCTTCGGGACGGCGGACGATGCCGTAGTGATAAGTGTGGCAAGGGAGTGTGTCATAGTTTAGATCGAAACCGCTGGGGCAACTCATGTCTCATGTTGGGCATTTGACACAGTTCTCAACGTAGCACTTTATACACCAATCGGTTGAGTCTTAGCTATCTTGTCATGGGTGGCCTCTAAACATCTCCATTGCAAAACGCTGGTGAATCAAGCTCTCTACGGCTTGCTATCAAGCTGATCAAAGTTTGCCAACCTCCTGTAAATAACTCCACCGGTTTTCATGTCTGGCGATCCAGTCATGGACGGTGCAAGTCACGGAGATTTTCGGTGTCATACTTCCTGTTGGTGGGCGTTCTTTCGAGACAGCGGTGAAGTCCGTAGCGATGGGTACTGCACGGGACGTCGGCAATGGTAATCCTTGTGAAACCTCTCTGCGTCATGTTTGCAAGTGGTTGCCTTTCGTCTCAGCGTTGTACTCTGACCGCCAGGGCGACATTTAGCTATCTGCCACAGGTTACCTCATAAAATCTCCATTGTACTTGTCTCCCGACAGTTGGCCAACCATGCGAGAATGAACCATCAGTTCTTCTTGTCTCTATCACGGAGACGAAATGATGAAGGGATGAAACGGGAGGACATTCATGCGCCACACGCAACACATGACAGACTTCTCTCTTCGCTAGTGAACAAGCTCTTGTCAGTGTCGTCAGAAACTTTATCATGTCGTACAAAAGTTTTATTGCAACACAGGTTGACGTATAGTTAGAAAGTTTGATCATCAACGTTTTATTCGTAAGTCTAGTCAGAAACTGTATCATGGTTTGTAAAAGCTAAGTTAGTGTAGTCAAATAATATTACCGCGACACCCCGTTTGAGAAAATAAAGTTTGATCATGA
This sequence comes from Prostheceraeus crozeri, assembly GCA_907163375.1. Classification (NCBI taxonomy): domain Eukaryota; kingdom Metazoa; phylum Platyhelminthes; order Polycladida; family Euryleptidae; genus Prostheceraeus; species Prostheceraeus crozeri. The sequence continues at coordinate 138,783 of CAJQUW010000008.1, forward strand.
CGTTTAATCGTGAGTGTCGTCAGAAAGTGTATCATGGTTTGTAAAAGATTTACTGCTACACAGGATGATGTATAGTTAGAAAGTTTGATCATGAAGTTGTATTCGTAAGTCTAGTCAGAAACTTTATCATGTTGTACAAAGGTCTTACTGCAACACAGGTTGATGTATAGTTAGAAAATTTGATCATTGCAGTTGTATTCGTAAGTCTAGTCAGAAAGTGTATCATGGTTTGCAAAGTTAGTGTAGTCAAGTAGTTTTACTGTGACACACGTTTGTAAAAGTAAAGTTTGATCATTTACGTTGTATTCGTAAGTCTAGTCAGAAAGTGTATCATGATTTGTAAAAGTTTTACTGCGACACAGGTTGATGTATAGTTAGAAAATTTGATCATGGCGTTTTATGAAACACAAGTGTTATGAAATGTAAGCGTTAGTGTAGTCAAATAATTTTACTACGACACACGTTTGTGAAAATAAAGTTTGATCACTGACGTTGTATGACTGACCGAACTCATCACAGCACTAGAAAGTTTTAGAAGGTTTTACTGCACAGTGTAGATTGTCTTGTAACTTACTTTCACAGTGTTAAAAAGTTTTATTGGAGACAGTTGCCAAATGTTTCCCTATTAGAAAATTCAAACTTCATAACTGTTAGATTCGCTTCATCAGGTTTACTAAAAGCAGTTTTCTACTGCAATGAGAGTTTAGAATGTTATATGAAAACAGTGTTCGCCACAGCACTAGAAAGTTTTTATCCTTAGTTGAGATCCGGACTGCAGTGTGTAAAATGTTTTATGTGACAGTCTTTTCACAAACGGTGAAGTGTAAATTCAGAGTGAATACATCTGTTAGGTAGTCATTAACTTTGGATGTGAAGTAAAGCGAATCTGTGTACAGAATGAATTGAATATTAGACAACGCATGCAAGTTTTTTGACGACTTGAGTGGTTGAAACCAAGTCTAAGTTTAACATTTTGGATATAAAAGTGAGATGGATAGGAATAAGTGTTGAATGTTTTATAAAACCAGATGTTGTCACACACGTTGAGTGTGATTCCATGACATTGAATCGTGTGGGTCGTAAAGTCCATCATCCAAGGCTAGGCTCCTCTACGGTCGGATTTAGGGTTTTATATCACATGTGTTAACCGTTCGTGTAGAATACGTGAAGCACATGTTCGCTTAAACGCAAATGTTGAAATAAGTTTTGTAAGAAGTCTTTGACAGGTTGTTGTGAAACTTAGCGAACGTTGAAAAAAGTTTTATAAAATGTTTCTGCAGTCACACTCATTAGCGTGCCAGCTTTACTAAATGTGTTGTTTGCCTTTATCAAATTGAATGCGTGTGTTTTGTAAATAAAGACAGCGTGTTTGCACTCTGCATCGACAGCATACAAGTATACACATAACAACCTGTAACGTTGTTAGTCGAATGCATATGAGATAGGAAACACTCAAAGCATGTGTGAGATAAAAATCAACCTGCTAGATGAAGTGAAACACAAAAGTGTCACAACTAGTTTACGGGAAATAAAGGAGAACTGTGACAACGTTTACACACATCATAGACCGATGAACATACAAATCTGACATTCAAATGAAAGTCGTAAACATGAACTGCGGTGTAAGAAACTTTATGACAACAACTTTATGTTGGCAAAACTTTCATAGATTGCAGTCGTGTTGAAAGCTGATATAAAGATCTGTAGAAACACATAGGTCTTAGTTCAACGACTCGACCCTTGAACTCACAAAATGAACACGTCTGTAGAAAACTCATCAGTAGGAAGCAGCAAAGCATGTCATTGAATGATCAAGTCAGTGGAATTATTTCATGAGTAAGAAACAGCGAACATTAGGACTGTCCATGAGTATTAAAATCAACGTTTACTTTTCATGTACATAACAAATGAAACCGTGTCTCTTTTCTAAACGAATCGTGCATTGATCATAGAATCAACATTGAAGCCTGCATCAAGTAATTTTCTGTGCGAATGCAGACGATGTAAACATGACATTTAACATTGCTAGCAATAGTCAACATGCTGCCATTCAAAATGTTTATTATAAAACCTATCAGTGAAAAAACCCCTCCTGTGCCCACAAAGACTCATAAGTGCTCTCTGACGCCTGTCTGTCGCACTGCCCCTCAGCAGATAGAGTAGAACACAAAGATGTACAAGCTCTCTCTGGCACCCGTCTGTCACATGAAACAGAGAGCTATCGCATCTGTCCCAGGATGCAGGAACGTATCGTAGCACCTGGCTGATTCCCACACAGCTCATTGCTATCGTATCAGAAGGGAGATCATTGTGGTCGACTGAAAGGATTCTCACGTTGGCAATTCGTTACTGTACACTCCGCGCGCAAGTCACCATTTGCTGTTAAAGCATGGACACTGTCGATTTGTTCAATTCTGCAATGTCTTGCTAGCCCGTCACAAAAATGTGTGAGAAATATAAGGGAGACGTTCACACTCATTCATCAAATACTAGTCGTTTGATGCAATGTCGTTTGATATCGCTTTCTTTGACATGAGCCGAACCCTTGAGCTCCGCTGTGGATGCAGGGTGAAGATGGGAAAAGTCTTTCTCCTGGCTGCTTTGCAGGCAGAGAAAGGCGAAGCAATTCGCTGCCCCGTCCACCTTATTCCACATGAGCTTGTGGAGAACCCTACATTTAGGGATATGGCGCTAGAATATCTGGCGTTGCTGAGAATTCAGCGTCCGGAATACTTCGAGTAATCGAAGTATTCCATCGGTCCTTCCGAGGGCCCGGTCACCAATTCCTTGGAGGCCACCCTATTAACAAAGAAAAGTTACAGACTGTGCCACACAAACACTAGATTCAAGGATCTCTATCTTTCTTAGAAAATGACCAAGCTCTTATTAAATTCATCTGATGAGAACTCAACTTCATGACAAGGTGTCCAACACACATCTTCGAAGGTCTAACTGCCATGAAATCATCATGTTTAAACTTTTAAAGCCCCTATGATAAGTAGCAAGGATCTTTTACATGATGTAAAATATAAACGTGTGTAGAGAGAGGTTTTGACCTGAAGTCATGAATTTATTTCTTCACTACCCCTCAAATGGAAAGAGTAATGGTGGAAGAATCATCAGAGCAACATGTTGTATAGTAATGCAGGCAATGACAGCCACGGTTGGACTTGCAGATTTAGCGTTTTATATAACATACATCAATGACAATTGTTGTTGTAGAGTGTATACATGCATTTACTAACTTAGCCATTGGTGAATGACATAGCTAAATTGCTAAAGTACATCATCTAAGAAGTAGGGTTACCTACCGTTGGATTTAGGGACTTAGGGATTTGGATAATACAAATGAACGATCTCTTTTTGTGTAGAATGCGTGATGCATATGTTCGCTTTATAAAATGACTTTGAAGGTAAGACTTAATTTTCATGGTGAAAATCCAGTTTTGATATCGTTGATGAGAGATAGTTACATACTAATTATGTTATACACTTTACATTTGATGTGGTCAGCTGACAGGTGATTGATACATGTTCAATAGAAGCGTTGTATGTATCTTAGTGATTGGAATTATAACTGTGTAAAGAGTTGATGAGGAAAATATATAATAGTCAACGCAGGAAATTTTCTTGTTATCCAAGCTAGGAATATATGATCCTCATTCATCAGTCAGTGTTGTATTTTAAAAGTTGTATGCTGACAGAGACATAAGTTTACTAAATTATACGGCAAAACTCCTAAATCCATAGGATAGGTGTCCCTGTGTTGAGATTTAAGGATTTAGCGTTTTAAAAGTGTAAGTTACATAGATAAATCACTAAGAACATAGCATAGTCAACCCTATGACAAGACTTAGCGTTTTATATGATCCATGTTAGTAATATCTGTTTGTGTAGAATGCGACTCAATGCGTTTAGTCAGATAATGTATCATCAATGTCATTCAGTTGGTTAGATGATGAAGAAAGTGTGAGATAGAAGTGAAAGCGAACTCATAAAGTTTAGAACACATAGTAGTAACGTTGTAGGAATAAGTAAAGTGAAAGTTATGTCGTATGAAATGAGTGATACAAGACTAGCTCACATTGAACTGAATTGTTAGTGTAACAAAAAGCTGTGTGGGTTTCAATAACATATCATGTACATACTGTGTCGTTTTCTTTTCACATAAAGTTGGGCTTCGAACAGAGTGGATTGACTTAGTAATAAAGTTACAAGTTTTTGTAAAGTTAGGAATAATATCAGAATCATTTCAGTGTTAGTAAGATAGGTTAAGTATAAAATAGTGTTACAAGCATTTCACTGTTCGTAACGTTAGAAATAAAGTTGATGTTTGTAAAGTTTGAAATCATGTTAGAATCATTTCAGTGTTTGTAAGATAGGCGAGGTACAAAATAAAGTCAAGACCATGTCACTGTTTGTAAAGTTATGAATAATATCAGAATCATTTCAGTGTTAGTAAGATAGGTAAAGTATAAAATAGTGTCACAAGCATTTCACTGTTTGTAAAGTTAGGATTAATATCAGAATTATTTCAGTGTTAGTAAGATAGGTAAAGTATAAGATAGTGTTACAAGCATTTCACTGTTCGTAACGTTAAAAATAAAGTTGATGTTTGTAAAGTTTGAAATCATGTTAGAATCATTTCAGTGTTTGTAAGATAGGCGAAGTACAAAATAAAGTCAAGACCATGTCACTGTTTGTAAAGTTAGGAATAATATCAGAATTATTTCAGTGTTAGTAAGATAGGTAAAGTATAAAATAGTGTCACAAGCATTTCACTGTTTGTAACGTTAGAAATAAAGTTGATGTTTGTAAAGTTTGAAATCATGCTAGAATCCTTTCAGTATGTGTAAGATAAGGGACGTATAAAATAATGTTAGAATCCTTTCAGCATTTGTAACGTTAGAAATAAAGTTGATGTTTGTAAAGTTTGAAATCATGTTAGAATCATTTCAGTGTTTGTAAGATAGGCGAAGTACAAAATAAAGTCAAGACCATGTCACTGTTTGTAAAGTTATGAATAATATCAGAATTATTTCAGTGTTAGTAAGATAGGTAAAGTATAAAATAGTGTCACAAGCATTTCACTGTTTGTAACGTTAGAAATAAAGTTGATGTTTGTAAAGTTTGAAATCATGCTAGAATCCTTTCAGTATGTGTAAGATAGGGGACGTATAAAATAATGTTAGAATCCTTTCAGCATTTGTAACGTTAAAAATAAAGTTGATGTTTGTAAAGTTTGAAATCATGTTAGAATCATTTCAGTGTTTGTAAGATAGGCGAAGTACAAAATAAAGTCAAGACCATGTCACTGTTTGTAAAGTTATGAATAATATCAGAATCATTTCAGTGTTAGTAAGATAGGTAAAGTATAAAATAGTGTCACAAGCATTTCACTGTTTGTAAAGTTAGGAATAATATCAGAATTATTTCAGTGTTAGTAAGATAGGTAAAGTATAAGATAGTGTTACAAGCATTTCACTGTTCGTAACGTTAGAAATAAAGTTGATGTTTGTTAAGTTTGAAATCATGCTAGAATCATTTCAGTGTTTGTAAGATAGGCGAAGTACAAAATAAAGTCAAGACCATGTCACTGTTTGTAAAGTTATGAATAATATCAGAATCATTTCAGTGTTAGTAAGATAGGTAAAGTATAAAATAGTGTTGCAAGCATTTCACTGTTCGTAACGTTAAAAATAAAGTTGATGTTTGTTAAGTTTGAAATCATGCTAGAATCATTTCAGTGTTTGTAAGATAGGCGAAGTACAAAATAAAGTCAAGACCATGTCACTGTTTGTAAAGTTATGAATAATATCAGAATTATTTCAGTGTTAGTAAGATAGGTAAAGTATAAAATAGTGTCACAAGCATTTCACTGTTTGTAACGTTAGAAATAAAGTTGATGTTTGTAAAGTTTGAAATCATGCTAGAATCCTTTCAGTATGTGTAAGATAAGGGACGTATAAAAAAATGTAAGAATCCTTTCAGCATTTGTAACGTTAGAAATAAAGTTGATGTGTGAGAACTGTATTCCAGTCTTGGTTTAAGTGACAATGTGTGTGTGTGTGAGAGAGAGAGATTGAATTCAACATTATTGAGAGATGTGGCTTCATGCGCTGCGTAAACGAACACTTTATAAGACGATGCGAGTACAGTGAAAGCTTATACACTTGTATAAACACAAAATTGAAATGTCATGGGAATGCAGTATTGAACTTTACAAACATCCTTCGAATAAACCATTGAATCAAACCTCTTCGAAAGTGAGCATGATATAAGAAAACATTCAAATGGTGTGAAGCCCGTAAGTATCATTGTGAGCATCTGTACGTTTGTCATTCCATGTATTTTATCACACGCTAGGAACTAGTCAATCTTTTCATCTTCGGATACATTCAGTTCACTTGAGGGTCATACAAACTTACCACTCAGGATAAAGAGATCGCTGTCACAAAGCGTGAGCCAAGCGTCATTCCCCTTCCGTCACAACGAAGCGAGAATGTCCATTTATGGCAATCTTGACTCCCTGCGTCAGTCAGGAAAATTAGCGGTATAGATTCCAAATATGGTGAGATGAAATCGTTTGAAGGAGATATGACCAAATTTGGTCATTGGCATACTCTGTCGTTGTGAGAGAGAAGTAAGGCGCTTCCCCTACCCAATGTCACTCCTGTTTCCTCCTTTCGACGGTGAGTCGTCTGACGTTTGCTACCAAACGTTCTAAGTTAGAGATTTAAAGTCAGATCTTACAGGCATCACTGATACACTTTCTAACACTAGGGTCTTAAGGTTAGGGCCATCATTGTCTGTCCTATGCCATTTATTACAAACATGTTTCTGATAAACAGTGCTTTCTTGTGAGAACTGTAGTAAATAACTACCTTTTATCTTGCAGTTTGAACATGGTTTTATCAAAGTCTTCGCGCTACAGCGTCACAAGATGTTCATGCGATAAAGTATACAGAGGGACCGAATACAAAAAGCACTTGAGACAGGTGGAACACATTGGGGAGCATAAGAAGGTCTTTGAAATAAAGACCTGTGTCCATGATACTGTGGAAGCAGACTCTGACTTTGTCGAATTTAGGAAAAGACATGACCAGTGTCCTAGTGGGTCTATTTCTAACTGCCACTTCAAAAAGTAGTTTGATGACTTGTATAGACGAAGGCAGGAGGAGAGGGCGGCTGTAAGACACATTGTCGACTTGGATGATGATGGGAGCGATCATTTCCTCAGCGATACAAGCAGTAGTGAGGAGGAAGGGGAAGTACAGGAGGTGAGAGCCGTTTTCATGAGTTGTAAACAGGAATCTGAACATGTATCTGAGCACACATCTGAACATGTAGAGGAGCCACTTAACACTTCTACGCCAAAGAAAGGCGGTATACGCGAACAAACAAGAGCTCTAGATAGAGATGAGTTAAAGGCGAAGGCATCACAGCAAGCCCATTACATGCTGCTCAAAGATCGCTATGAGGCCATGAATAGACAAAATAAAGAGATGGTGCAGGACATAGCCAAACTAGAAATTAAAGTCAGAACGGTGAAAGTCTTACAGGAGGAAGTATTACAGCGGCAGAAGAGAGAGGATACATTAATGAAAGAGAGGCGGGAATGGAAGGAGAAGGAGATGGCTTATGAGGAGGTAGTATCCGAGTTGAATCATCAGAGGGAGGAGGTTACCAGACTTGGTGTGATAGAGAGGAACTGTCAAGGGATGAGAGAAGAAAATCATGAGCTGAAGAGGAGACTTAGTCAGGCTGAAGACATCAAAAAGGAAATGAAGAGAAGACACATAGAGGTACACCTGCCAATCTGCAGAAACCAAGTATGTGACGTGCCTACTGTTACAGATGATTTAAACACCACGCAGGAGTGCTACGAGGGAGGTGGGGTCACCTGCATTAATATCAGTATGGAGGTAGACGGTCGACTGTGTGATTTTTCAGTGAGAAAAGTGAAGAGGAAAATTCCTAGTAACTTACTCGAACGTCATTGCCTCTCAATCAACTCTAACACTATTTTTCTTTCTTACAGAGATCTTCGAGCAAAAGTAGAGAGGAGTCGGAGAACGCCACAAACAGCCTTCATGAGGCTAGTGAATGTCCCAAACAGCCTTCATGAGGCTACCCATAATGAGGCTAGAAAGTGTTTTCACTTTCTGACGGTTCCAAGCCCGTTGAACTCAGAGGATGGTTTGAAAATTGATGAAAGGGATGAAAGGATGGCCACTCACACGCCAAACGTATACAGATATCAAATTTCTATCTTCATTAGTTTGCAATCTCTCTTCACAGTGTGATACAAACACTCATCTTCAGCGAGCCAAGAATGAATAATCAAAGTCTCCATTAAACTAGAGTTATGAAGTAACTCATACATGTTACTAGACATGAAGACATCAAATGTTACTCGTGTAAACTGAAATAACAACTGAAGCATAACCTTCTCACACCTGAGTAACAGGAATTTACAAGTCTGGGTCATGTACATGAATGCGATACAATTCACAACAGTCATTGCACAGTAATTCAGTGATTAGAGTGTTAGAATACATGGTAGGGATTGTGTTGAGACCACTGCAGTATTATTCTGGGAATAATTAAAATGAAAAGTTGTGTTACATGAAATGAGTGATGCAAGATTAGCCCACATTGAAATGAATTGGTAGTATAACAAACAAGCTGTGTGTGTGATTCAGCATATGTTTGAAGACAAGCGCTGTTAAAGGGTTTTGAGATGATGTGAATTTTATCGCGTCATGTGCATGGATGTAACAGAATGAATGTCTCTACTGGTTGAGTGTATAAGATAGAACACATATCATAGTTGTTGTATGTAAATTAGAGGTTCATATTCGATGAAAGCAAAGATTGAGATTGCAAAGTTTAATGAATAGGTAGTGTAATTAACTGTTTGAATCAGTGACATGGTTAAAAGAAACAACAATAGCATATCGAGACATAATCATATAGCATCAGGGCGTTTGGTTTATTCATGTAAAAGTTAGATAGAAGCAACTTGTTGATGCATCATGACACCATGAGTGCGAAAGCAGGAATAGCATGCTATGACTGGAGCATCCGTTGAAATTGATTGCATGTCAACTGTACATGAAAAGTTATTTCTAAAAGCTTGACATGGACACATTAAGAGTTAAGTCACTGCAAGCCTTTCATATTGATGAGCATGTAGTCACACATGATAGAAAAAATTATTAATGTCATAAATGTGGGAATCAGTGCATGTTTAGAGTCAGGTACTGCTAGTTGTTTCATGATAGTATTTGATATCGAAGATTTAATGCAATGTATCAAATGTCAATAGATTTCAGGTGTAATAGAATAAATGTCGTTGCAGGTTTTGAGTGTATAGGATAGAAGACATGAAATGAATTGGTAGTATAACAAAAAAGCTGTGTGGGTTTCAATAACATATCATGGTCATACTGTGTCGTTTTCTTGTCGTTTCAATAGAGTGGATTGACTTAGTAAAAAAGTTACAACCATTTTACTGTTTGTAAAGTTAGAAATAAAGTTGATGATTGTAAAGTTAGAAATAAAGATATCAGCATGTCGCTGCTTGTAAGATAGGTGAAATATAAATGAAGTCAGATTCACTTCACTGTTTGTAACGTTAGAAATATAGTTGACGTTTGTAAAGTTAGAAATAAAGTCATCACCATGTCGCTGTTTGTAAGATAGGTGAAATATAAATGAAGTCAGATTCACTTCACTGTTTGCAACGTTAAAAATAAAGTTGATGTTTGTAAAGTTTGAAATCATGTTAGAATCCTTTCAGTGTTTGTAAGATAGGCGAAGTATAAAATAAAGTCAAGACCATGTCACTGTTTGTAAAGTTAGGAATAATATCAGAATCATTTCAGTGTTAGTAAGATAGGTAAAGTATAAAATAGTGTCACAAGCATTTCACTGTTTGTAACGTTAGAAATAAAGTTAATGTTTGTAAAGTTTGAAATCATGTTAGAATCCTTTCAGTGTTTCTAAAGTTAGAGATAATAGGTTTAATAAGTACGTTAGAGAGTTGACTGTACTGAGATCTAAGGATTAGGTCACATTAGAATTCAAGTGATTGAATGTCACCTTAATGAAGATAGAAATGTGTTTGTGGCTGCATGTGGTGCAAGAGTGTCCTCCCATTTCATTCCATTCATCATATATCCTTCCCCTCTGCATTCCATATCCGAAGATATGTGGCGGGCTTGGAACCGCTTTATCTGCATTAGAAGGAAGTTCTTATAAGAACTCATGATGCATTCACGAGGAGATGTGGTGAAACAGTGTGCTGTATGTGTGCATGATGATTTTATGAACTAAAGAACGCCCATCCCTCACTCCATCACTGAAAGAAAACATGAACGAGTTGAGATGACATCCATTCGAATGCATGTGTAAAACTCTTACTTCATCATCCGATATCACAAAGACATCCACACTTTCCATGTCCTCACTTTCCATGTTATCACTTTCGACCGTCTCGCTCTCGCTGGTTGCCATCTCGGCCTCGCTCCCCACCGTCTCGGCGTCACTTGCCACCGTCTTGGCCTCACTTGCCTCCATCTCAGCCTCTTGTCGCACTCGTCGACTCAAATCTTCCTGTAGGGTGAAGTAAGAATAGTACTTCACAAAGTCCACAGTGATATCCTCACCATAGATATCACTGTGGAATTCCTCTCCGCGGTGTATGATACGAAAAGGTATCACGCACGCTGTTGGCTTCTCAGACATGATTATGATAGTAAAATGTAAGAGACTCTGCTTTATATGAGAATGATACAGCCTTTCAAATGTCTGGTTCGTGCAATCATATTGATCTAAACTTATGGTTGGGGGAAGAAAGGGGAAGACATATTTTCATTGACTGCTACCCTCAACAATTCAACAAACTTAGTTGCATTTATCGCATGAATCTCCCTTCTGGTACGATAGCAATGAGCTGTGTGGGAATCAGCCAGGTGCTACGATACGTTCCTGCATCCTGGGACAGATGCGATGGCTCTCTTTTTCATGTGACAAACGGGTGCCAGAGAGAGCTTGTACATCTTTGTGTTCTACTCTATCTGCTAAGGGGCAGTGCGACAGACAGGCGTCAGAGAGCACTTATGATTCTTTGTGGGCACAGGAGGGGTTTTTTCACTGATAGGTTTTATAATAAACATTTTGAATGGCAGCATGTTGACTATTGCTAGCAATGCTAAATGTCATGTTTACATCGTCTGCATTCGCACAGAAAATTACTTGATGCAGGCTTCAATGTTGATTCTATGATCAATGCACGATTCGTTTAGAAAAGAGACACGGTTTCATTTGTTATGTACATGAAAAGTAAACGTTGATTTTAATACTCATGGACAGTCCTAATGTTCGCTGTTTCTTACTCATGAAATAATTCCACTGACTTGATCATTCAATGACATGCTTTGCTGCTTCCTACTGATGAGTTTTCTACAGACGTGTTCATTTTGTGAGTTCAAGGGTCGAGTCGTTGAACTAAGACCTATGTGTTTCTACAGATCTTTATATCAGCTTTCAACACGACTGCAATCTATGAAAGTTTTGCCAACATAAAGTTGTTGTCATAAAGTTTCTTACACCGCAGTTCATGTTTACGACTTTCATTTGAATGTCAGATTTGTATGTTCATCGGTCTATGATGTGTGTAAACGTTGTCACAGTTCTCCTTTATTTCCCGTAAACTAGTTGTGACACTTTTGTGTTTCACTTCATCTAGCAGGTTGATTTTTATCTCACACATGCTTTGAGTGTTTCCTATCTCATATGCATTCGACTAACAACGTTACAGGTTGTTATGTGTATACTTGTATGCTGTCGATGCAGAGTGCAAACACGCTGTCTTTATTTACAAAACACACGCATTCAATTTGATAAAGGCAAACAACACATTTAGTAAAGCTGGCACGCTAATGAGTGTGACTGCATAAACATTTTATAAAACTTTTTTCAACGTTCGCTAAGTTTCACAACAACCTGTCAAAGACTTCTTACAAAACTTATTTCAACATTTGCGTTTAAGCGAACATGTGCTTCACGTATTCTACACGAACGGTTAACACATGTGATATAAAACCCTAAATCCGACCGTAGAGGAGCCTAGCCTTGGATGATGGACTTTACGACCCACACGATTCAATGTCATGGAATCACACTCAACGTGTGTGACAACATCTGGTTTTATAAAACATTCAACACTTATTCCTATCCATCTCACTTTTATATCCAAAATGTTAAACTTAGACTTGGTTTCAACCACTCAAAACGTCAAAAAACTTGCATGCGTTGTCTAATATTCAATTCATTCTGTACACAGATTCGCTTTACTTCACATCCAAAGTTAATGACTACCTAACAGATGTATTCACTCTGAATTTACACTTCACCGTTTGTGAAAAGACTGTCACATAAAACATTTTACACACTGCAGTCCGGATCTCAACTAAGGATAAACACTTTCTAGTGCTGTGGCGAACACTGTTTTCATGTAACATTCTAAACTCTCATTGCAGTAGAAAACTGCTTTTAGTAAACCTGATGAAGCGAATCTAACAGTTATGAAGTTTGAATTTTCTAATAGGGAAACATTTGGCAACTGTCTCCAATAAAACTTTCTAACACTGTGAAAGTAAGTTACAAGACAATCTACACTGTGCAGTAAAACCTTCTAAAACTTTCTAGTGCTGTGATGAGTTCGGTCAGTCATACAACGTCAGTGATCAAACTTTATTTTTACAAACGTGTGTCGTAGTAAAATTATTTGACTACACTAACGCTTACATTTCATAACACTTGTGTTTCATAAAACGCCATGATCAAATTTTCTAACTATACATCAACCTGTGTCGCAGTAAAACTTTTACAAACCATGATACACTTTCTAAATAGACTTACGAATACAACTGCAATGATCAAATTTTCTAACTATACATCAACCTGTGTTGCAGTAAGACCTTTGTACAACATGATAAAGTTTCTGACTAGACTTACGAATACAACTTCATGATCAAACTTTCTAACTATACATGATCCTGTGTAGCAGTAAATCTTTTACAAACCATGATACACTTTCTGACGACACTCACGATTAAACGTCATGATCAAACTTTATTTTCTCAAACGGGGTGTCGCGGTAATATTATTTGACTACACTAACTTTGCTTTTACAAACCATGATACAGTTTCTGACTAGACTTACGAATAAAACGTTGATGATCAAACTTTCTAACTATACGTCAACCTGTGTTGCAATAAAACTTTTGTACGACATGATAAAGTTTCTGACGACACTGACAAGAGCTTGTTCACTAGCGAAGAGAGAAGTCTGTCATGTGTTGCGTGTGGCGCATGAATGTCCTCCCGTTTCATCCCTTCATCATTTCGTCTCCGTGATAGAGACAAGAAGAACTGATGGTTCATTCTCGCATGGTTGGCCAACTGTCGGGAGACAAGTACAATGGAGATTTTATGAGGTAACCTGTGGCAGATAGCTAAATGTCGCCCTGACGGTCAGAGTACAACGCTGAGACGAAAGGCAACCACTTGCAAACATGACGCAGAGAGGTTTCACAAGGATTACCATTGCCGACGTCCCGTGCAGTACCCATCGCTACGGACTTCACCGCTGTCTCGAAAGAACGCCCACCAACAGGAAGTATGACACCGAAAATCTCCGTGACTTGCACCGTCCATGACTTGATCGCCAGACATGAAAACCGGTGGAGTTATTTACAGGAGGTTGGCAAACTTTGATCAGCTTGATAGCAAGCCGTAGAGAGCTTGATTCACCAACGTTTTGCAATGGAGATGTTTAGAGGCCACCCATGACAAGATAGCTAAGACTCAATCGATTGGTGTATAAAGTGCTACGTTGAGAACTGTGTCAAATGCCCAACATGAGACATGAGTTGCCCCAGCGGTTTCGATCTAAACTATGACACACTCCCTTGCCACACTTATCACTACGGCATCGTCCGCCGTCCCGAAGGAACACCCTGTCAGTGGAATATTACAGCAAAACTCTCCGTGTCTTGCTCGCTTTCAGTGAAAAGCTGCTTGTAAGATGAGAAAACTGGCTTAGACATCACTAAAAATCCTTTCATTGACTTCAGCAGGGTCGAAAACCCCAGAAAACCTCCAAAACTAGTGAATTTAAATTTTTCAATTTTCTAGCACTACTTATGAAATTTTATAAGTAGTTTGCCACTTAGGGCAGGTGAATAGCGACCGAACCTTTTTTGAATCAAGTCAAACGGACTTGTAGAAGCAAAGTTACAAGCCTTTAAAGTTTTGGAGTCTTTTATGGCCTGGAGACGAAGGCCATCTCCTGGCGAACCTCTAAGTCTGACGCCTTAGCTGATATCAGCAATGAAATTTTCTAAGTCGGTTTCTTACAGAAACCCGGAATTTGGAATGTCCGAAGCTGTCATCGGAGCTCAGAGAGACGACCTACCTTTGTCAATCGCTCTCCTCTAAATGAAAAGTCTCTGTCGGTTCCCTGCTTATATAGTGTGTGGCGATCAGCTGATGACGTAATACCCATCATCCAAAAACTTTAAACCCGTCTATCTCCGGTTCTAGTGCTCCGATTGACTCCAAATTTTGAGTGTCACGTTTTCTCGCTCTCCCCTTTCATTTAAGACATCCCTCGACCCTCTACGATGATCAGAAGCCGAGTTAAAACACTCGGTCGTTTTTTCAAAAAGTTCCAAAATCTTGAAAAATGCGCAAAAACTCGATTTTTAACAGGCTCTCATTTGGAAACGGAGCCTGCCACGCATCTGAAAAGAGTGGATCCTAGAGAACAAAGCGCGGTCTTGACCCTAAAAGAAACCCGAGCTCTTCATTCACTTCCAATCCTCCGCTATTCATCGTCAAAAAGCAACATTTCACATTTGGACTTGAAAAAATCCTAAGTATTTTCGACCACCGTTGGGAAAAATTTTCGAAAAAATTTTTTGTGAGAATTTCAACCTGACACCTTGATAGAAGTTTGTTTCACATGATTCTGAACAACTTTGGTCTTTTCGACCAATTTGGTCAGTTGAGTCGTTGGAGGGGGGGGGGCGGTTTTTCACCGAAACTTCAAGTATTTTCGACCACCGTGGGAAAAATTTTCGAAAAATTTTTTGGACGAATTTCAACCTGAAACCTTGATAGAAGTTTGTTTCACATGATTCTAAACAACTTTGGTCTTTTCGACCAATTTAGTCAGTTGAGTCGTTGGGGGGGGGGTTCACCGAAACTTCACCGACCCAACTTTTGACGACAAACACGATGGGATGGGTCTTGGAGCTCAATTCCAACTTTTTGAAATTTTTTTTTCATGAAAAAATCCTAAGTATTTTCGACCATCGTTGGGAAAAATTTTCGAAAAAATTTTTTGTGAGAATTTCAACCTGACACCTTGATAGAAGTTTGTTTCACATGATTCTGAACAACTTTGGTCTTTTCGACCATTTGGTCAGTTGAGTCGTTGGGGGGGGGGGGCGGTTTTTCACCGAAACTTCACCGACCCAACTTTTGACGACAAACACGATGGGATGGGTCTCGGATCTCAATTCCAACATTTTGAAATTTATTTTTTTCATGAAAAAATCCTAAGTGTCGAGACCACCGTAGTGAAAATTTTCGAAAAAATTTTTTGGACGAATTTCAACCTGACACCTTGATAGAAGTTTGTTTCACATGATTCTGAACAACTTTGGTCTTTTCGACCAATTTGGTCAGTTGAGTCGTTGGAGGGGGGGGGCGGTTTTTCACCGAAACTTCACCGAACCAACTATTGACGACAAACACGATGGGATGGGTCTTGGAGCTCAATTCCAACTTTTTGAAATTTTTTTTTCATGAAAAAATCCTAAGTATTTTCGACCATCGTTGGGAAAAATTTTCGAAAAAATTTTTTGTGAGAATTTCAACCTGACACCTTGATAGAAGTTTGTTTCACATGATTCTGAACAACTTTGGTCTTTTCGACCAATTTGGTCAGTTGAGTCGTTGGGGGGGGGGGCGGTTTTTCACCGAAACTTCACCGACCCAACTTTTGACGACAAACACGATGGGATGGGTCTCGGATCTCAATTCCAACATTTTGAAATTTATTTTTTTCATGAAAAAATCCTAAGTATTTTCGAACAACGTTGTGAAAAATTTTCGAAAAAATGTTTTGTGATAATTTCA